>CM053789.1:133513488-134113488 GCA_028749045.1 Cupressus sempervirens | reverse complement strand
GTGCCGAGTACAACAGATGTCGAGTGTTAACAAGTGTCAAGTACAACATGTACTGAGTAATATAGTTTTGTTCAAGTGCCGAGCTATCCAAGAAATAGCATGTGTCAAGTATCAGAAATACTTTAGGAGCCGAGTAACTCAGTAGATTAGCATAAAAGTTCAAAATTGCACAAACTATGATGCAAACAATTTTTGCACCCGATAGAAGGTAAAATTCGAGGGATCTAATGATAAAATCAAATCTTTTATTTTTCCCATGTAATTCACATGTAGCCAATAAGAAAAATGATAAAGGCATGCAACCAATCAGTAAAAGTCAAGTATTGAGTGGGAAATTGAGAATCAATATGGATTGTAGATCCAAATCAAACCCTAAGTTTTTGAAGTCTTTATAAGGAAGAAAAAATTTCATTGTAAATATACATATGGAAGGACATACAAGATGCATAAAAAAATCTATTTTCAGAAGCAAGATTTATCAGATCACAAAGGATAAAGATCAGGAGAAGGAAAAAAAGGAGCCTGCATTCAACAATCAAGGATTGTAATCTATCAGGTTTATTGTATCTAATACTCTCTAGCAATTGTATTAGAATGAAAATCCTATGGTGATAGGTTAGCTTTACAACTATTTTGTAAGATCCTTTTGATTAGGTGATTAAAATCCTTTAACAGGGTGACACTTCATGTTAATTGTTTATAAATCCTCTAACTAGGTCACTATTAATACAGTGTAAAGCCTTTAACAGGGCAGGCCTTTAACAGGGCAAACCATCAGAAGTGGTTGAACAATATTGCTACAATAATTTTTGTGGGTATCATCCCCACCCCAGTTTTACCTTCTTATTCTTGGAGGGTTTCTGGGTTATCAAATTCCTGTGTTATGAGTGATTGATGCATGAGTTTTGTTATATGTTTATTTGATGTATTTACATGCATGCAATTTACTTTAAGTTAGAAATTTTATTGACTAAAGTGTGATACTTATGATTCACCCCCCCCCCCTCTCATAAGTAATCTTTCCATATTTGAATATTCCAACATAGGCCCCTATCAAATCACAAATTTTTTGGGAGAAAACACTTTTAGGCTCAGTTCCTTATAGGGGAAATTTCTTCCCTTGCCCATAAATGGGCAATTTTTGAAGCATTATTTTGAAGCCTAAAAGACAAAAAAAAATAAAAAAATAGTTAGATCATTTTTACATTTAGCTTAGAATTTTAATTTTGCAAGTGTGCTTATTTTTGCAAGTTTGTTTGCTTTTATGTTGTGTGTTTGCTTTCAATCGTGCGATTCCTTTCAAAGTTGTATCAGTCCTAGGAGGGTAAGGTGTACTTGATATTTTATCTCAAATTTTTTAACTAACCACTCTATGTTTTCAATTTTAGGAAGAGTTATTTCTTTATCAAAACATTTGGATGATTGTGTTTCTTATATCAACCAAGAAACCAACATTTCTTGTGGCAATAGGGGATTTCTAGTCTAAAAAACATAAACCTAGACCGACAAGTTCTCAACACTTTGCAAATTAAATGTTTTTGATTGTTATAGGTGCTATTGAATTGAAGTCAAAGGTCATGAGGGATGATCCAAACTTCAACTAGTTCAAACAAGATGAGTCTCCTCAAAAGGATTGCTAAGATCATTGATTGGCATGAGAGAATGTAAAAAAGTTCTAAAAAAGGAAAAAAAGGATGTTCACAAGAGATTGAGTCCAAGAAACAACACTAGTGTCTTGACTACATAGTCTAAGTATAGACATGATACAAAAAATAAAAGAAGAATTTAAAAAAAAAGAGAAAATACTGTGTTAAGATTCAAGGATTCTAAAAGATCTGAAATGGCCAAAGATACATTATCAAAACTAAGTATCTTATATTCAAAATATTGGTTCGTCAAAAGTAATGTTCTGAATGACATGGAACAATTATTAAAATGGCCATAAAATTCCAAAGAATGTGGCATCCCACAAAAATCCCTCGAACTAATTCTCTCATCTGGCCAAGCAATTGGTTGATAAATAGTCTTTGTGGAGATTCTAAATAAATGAGCCAGGAGGAGTGGAAGATTGTTTCAAGTTGTCCAGAAACTTTGATAGGTTGCCACTTGAGGCATCAAAGGGAATGAACATAATGCACACATTGAGTTTGAAGGTTTTAGATTCTGAGATTTTGATTGTAAAGTCATCCAAAAGATGCTCGAGATGTTCTAAGTTTGGTTGGTGTTTGAAACACATTGGAGTAATGTTTACTGACAAAGAAATGCCTTGGTCATTTCTTCCTTTTTTTAGGGCTATTTGTTGTGGTGTCCAAAACACATGTCTCATTCCTCTTTAGGAGTGGGGACCGCCTACTTTTTCTCAATTCCTAGACTCATAGTTCAAGAGTTAGGAGAAGGAATTTTTTTAGAATTAGAGTTCTAGAGTCATCAAAATTGAAAAAACACAAAAAATTAGAAAATCAAAAATTTTAAAAAAATTAGAAAAGTAAAAAAAAAAACATCATGACATGAGCAAGCGCACATGTGCACGAGTAGAGTGTGCACTATGCACCAACACACATGACACAGTGCACCATGCACTTAGCTTGGCATGGGGCTATAAAACCCCCCAAAATGTTTTTTGTGCCATCATTTTTTTACATGTTCGACAACTTTGGTTTTTCCCATGATAACATGAGGCAGCACATACTGTGGCACTCATTTCATACTATGCTCGTGCTAAGATAGTGGTAGCACTCATTTCATTCTATGCTTGAACCAAGGCAGTGGTAGCAGTCATTTTATACTACACCTACACTAAGGTAGTAATGGTGCTCATCTCATACTACGCCCACATTAAGGTAGCGATAGTGCTCATTTCATACTGTGCCCACACTAAGGTACTAGTGGCACTCATCTCATACTTCACCCACGCTAAGCCTATGGTGACACTTATCTCATAGTGCATCCATCCTAAGGCTACAGTAGTGCTTATTTCACACTAGGCCCATGCTAAAGTAGAGGTGACATTTATTTCATACTGCACCCGTGCTAAGGTAGTAGCTATGCTTATTTCATAATGTGCTCACCCCATGTGCTGTAGAGCCCATGTTATACTGTGCTCATAGCTATGGTTCCTATGATACCTGCATCTTTATTGTGTGTGGAACATTGCACCTTCGCACCCACACACCATTAGTTGGCAGTGCTCGCTTGCAAACCTTAATCGCACACACGATGCACCCATGCCCCATTTTTTTCAACTTTTTAAAATGTGAAAAAAATAAAAATATATATTAATATATATATATATAATAATAAATAAATTAAAAAGGGATAAAATGAAAATAAATAAAGTGCCTAAATAGGGGCATTTTTTTTCTCTTCTTTATGTTTATTTTAATACATAGTTTCTTTTTTTTTCTTTTTTTTACATTTTATCTTTGACTAATAATTTTTTTCTCACAATATGTAGTGATCAAATGGTGTCCACATCCAAAGCAACACCCAAACTTGTAGTCTTCAAATTCCAAGGTGTACTTGCGAAGTCTAGATTCATAATGATTATGCAAAGATTAGAGATATCGACCTTGAACACATAGATCTAGGAAAAATCTGGAGAATTTGCAAAAAACCAATATAGAGATTAGCCTTGGTAGCCATGTTGATCCATTCCAGATTGGTAAATGTAGCATCTCACCCCATGTCAGTTCAAATAGCTAAACTAATCATGGCCCTATCATAGCATTTTGTTCTTGATCAAAGAGTGGTCAAAAGAATCATAAGGGAAGTTGTCTTGGATCTTTGATCCAACAACATTGAAAGGGTCTTTCATCTTCCTAGAGTAGACCAGTTCATCCAACTTTCCTATGAAATAGCTAAAAGGTGGTACAAGGAGCATCAACAAGAGCCCATTGACATAATATAATCCTTGTACCTCATTGAGAAGCTACCTTGGGGAAGGATAATAAAAAAAGTGGATATGACCCAAGGATACATGAAGGAGGATATCAAGTACTCTATTATTCTCCTAAGTAGAGTCATGGGCTTATCTACAGTGGGCCACCAAAGCACCTTCATGGTCAACTTCACTGGGAACATTAGATAAGCAAAGATACCACGGGATTGGGCCACCACACTAAGTGAAAACTTGTGTGAACAATTGAGGATGGTGAAGGAAAATAAAAAGTTTTACATGACTTCTTACATGGTTTACTTGCTTGCAGTGAGGGAAAAAAACTATCCTAGTTTGCATAGAAAAGGAAATATGTAGGACCCCAATGCTTGGCCATACATAGTCTACCCCCAGCTAGTGAAGAAGAAGCTCTTAGCATAGAGTAAATAATATAGAATTGTGAATGATGCATTCAACTTTGCAATCATTTGATTGATCAAAGGAGATTATGGAAAGAGGTTATCCAATGAAGGCAAAGTACAAGTCACAACTCTTGGAGCCTACTTTATCTAGTTCAAAATGTTTACATACCTATAGGTAGCTAGTGCATTCATCAATCCTAAGAAGCTCCTGAGGTACCCAAGTGACAAATTGGTATTACTAGAGATCTCCAAATAAATTGAGTCAGCCTATGAGAAAATAAAGAGGTAGCAAAAAACTTACTGGGCATGGCCATTGGTCATTAGACCTTATTAGGTGAAGAGGAAATAGGATATTCCATCCTTTTAGTGAGAGTGGGAGAACTATCCTCTTGAAGAATACATCTCTCCTGGACCATAGTTTGACAATGTTAGGAAAGTGGAGAGCCTAGTAGGAAAATACTTTCATCATGAGGATTTTTTTGAAGATCACTGTGTGAATACCACAAATAACTATGATGTCCACATTAGGGACTATTGTAGGATGACTTTGTATCTAGTAGGAAAGGCTCTCGAGTTGAATATCCTAGAGGAGATAAAGCAATAGGATTCTAAGGAGTTACTGGACCTCATGTTGACAAAATTGGTGAAAGACCCATTCTGAATATAGAGGTTGACAGGGAATAAGGGGATGATATTAATCATCAAGAAAGGCATGTTATTAGAATGACAAAGGATTTGATCAAGAAATCTTTTCCACCAAATCCAATTCCTGATACTATGATCTTGCATGCACATGCTCACCCAGAAAGAGGTAGAGGAAGGAATGTAACAAGTCCTACCTTCGTAGCTTAGTCTCATCTTAAGCTAGAAATAGTTTACCAGCTTGATTTCCCAATTGGATATTATCACCACCCTAAAAGGAAGGGAAAGAACAAAAGAAAGAAGACCTATCCTTAGAGGATTCAAAAAGAACAGGTACCTCCCCAATAGAAAGAATAGATTCCATAAGGGTCTCAAGATATTGGAGATACCCAAATCCAAGATGAACTACAGTTGTCTCCCATTGTGTCTACCCAACTAGAAGAGGGAGAGATTCTACAAGTTTCCATTCTTCATGCGCAAGATGAACCACCTTCTCCTTCTACCTCCAAGAAATAGAAGAAAAGGATTAAGATTTGGATGAAGAAAAGGTAAAGGACTAGTAGAAGATTTATGCCTAATCCATCTATTCTTGAAAGCATTCTAGAGGGGGGTGAAGAAGAAGAACAAGTTCCCCTACAAGGAATAACTTAGCTAGCTAAAGCCATAGAGTTACAAAGGGAAAAGGGTGCTACAGGTACCCTGCCATCCAGTCAAGTAGAACCATTAGAGCTCTCTTCTTCAGAAGATGAAATATAGTAGTGGGTAGATGAGTAGAGTGAAGAAAGAAATGATGTTTTCTCCATGTCAAATTTTGATTTCATGCCTGTAGGTCTAGAGTTGATTAGGGATAAGATAATGGACACCCCTATAGGTGAACCTCAATAGGAAGACTAGACATAGATGTCACCAGATACACAAGGTCCTAATCTTACTCCTCCATCTCCACAATGAGTTATAATGGTAGAATAGGGCTTAGTGACCCCTCCAGCATGCAATTCAGAGGAAAAGAATGTTTAGAAGGAACCAATATCAGAAGAGAGACCAAAACAAAAGGAGACCACTGGAGTGTCAAAAGAAAAAATGGTAGAATATTCTCAACCACTTTCCCAAGACATTGAGGTTCAAGCTAGAAGGTCTATTGAGATTGAGACTATAGAGGGAGAACCCTCACAACAGGATACAACTCCCAGTAGGAGTGATAAAGTGAAGGAAGTTGCAGAAGAAACCCCTTCATCACCAAGAGCTAGGTCCTCATCAATATGCATCCCAATGTGGATCTGAAAGGAGATAATGAGGAGTAGTAAGCCTCAATTCCATGCTTTAGAGGAAGACATTTTTGACATTGCAAAGATCCTAAACAAAACTGAGTCTCCATCACAAGAGGTAGTGCCATTGGCATTTGTCACCTCTATACGAAACCAAGATTTATTTGCAAAAGTGGCTCTTGCTCTTAAAGGCATAGACATAGAAGGTTTTAGCCTCAAAGATTATGAATTGAGGGATGTTATGTTGGGAAGACCTACATGGGATTCAATCTGACAAATGAAGACTATTAGAGTCAAAGAGGTCCTCAAGTACATCAAACAAGAGGAGATTGAACTCCAAGCACTTCAAAGGAAATTTGAGATCCTAAAGGGGTATCTAGCTAAAGTTGTTGGTCCTCTTCATCCTGAATATGAAAAGAGCATCTTTGAACACTATACTCAAAGAAGGGGGAGGTGTGTAGTTGGACTCATTTTTGAGAGTTTGTTAGGAATGGCAAGAAAGTTTTGAGGAGAAAGTTGTTACAATCATCATAGGGAATTTGAAGTTACAATCATCATAGGAAATTTTGAAGTAGGACTTCAGTATCATGGATGAGGCATAGGCCCGGAGTAAGGATTTGTAGACTCTACAAGCCATAAAGGGCCAAAGATATTGGGTTTTGATTGATATATATATTGGAGAATAATTTTACATGTTTGATAATTTGATAGAGAAAATAGTGGATAGCTATAAAGTAATGGATACATTACTTGAAGAGATCCATTTTCTCAAGGACAAAGCTCGAGAGCAAAATTTGGAAGCAAAAAGACATTATAGCGATGCATTCTTAAATATTTTTTAAGATGAGGAACAAGAAAGGTTGTTACCTATAGAGATAGAAGTGGAGAATTTTAAGAAGATTTTTGTGGAGGTTACTAATGATTAGGACATCTGACAAGCCTTTAGGATAGAAGAAGCCATGTTAGAGTTGGACACTAAACTCAAAGATTTTGCAAAGACTTGAATTGAGGTAGATAACTATAGACAGAAGGTCAAAGACAAATATGAGGCTTTAGATCTTCTATATGTGGCTAAGATTACTAAGCTGATAAAGAAATTCAATGGCAAGCATCCAAACATAGATTTGGGATGAAGAAGAACAAAACCCAGATGCTAGAATTTCAAAATTGACACTCAATAAAATTTTGAGATTTTTAACCTTGTCAAGTTCCATAGCTCCATAGTACCACAGCTTTGCAAGTGTGCAGGTCCATGGCTCCATAATTCATAGGTGCACTAATAATTAACTACTAGTTCCAAAAATAGTGCTTTCCATGCAACAAGAATGCATTCTAATGATAGTTTAACTTCAACACATGATTAGTAAAAGACCAGCTTCTATTTTTGGTACCTCTAGACACTCCTCCTCTGACTAAAGGCTTCCTCCTACATTCTCTTTTTTTGACATGTAAAGGGCTCATGCATCCATTTAATGAATAAAATATGGATGGAGTCCCTCTAAGTGCTAGACTAATGGTTAGTTTATATATATTTAGTTTTTTTTAATGTTTTAAAAGTATTTTATTGCATGAAGTCATCTCTCACTCTCAACACAAATTAAGGAGACAATTTTTAATAAAACCCCATTGTAAAATGTAACAAGGGCCACTATTATTATGCAATAAATTTATGCTTTTGGTGCTCGCATTTTGAGTGTAGTCATTCTTGCCTGAATGTGTCATTGCTTTGTGAATTTTGTTCATGGAATTGTGATTGAACCAAAGGTTGATTGTGTTGTTTCTAGTAGTGTGATCTTTTAATTTGGGTGTTTGCTATAGATTTGAAAATTCTATTGATGTATCAAGCTTGAGAAAAGATGATCAAATTGTGTTTGCATAGCTTTTTGTCTTGCATGAGTGCACTTTCTGTGGCCTTGAGATTTGATGAAAGGTGAAATATCATATGATTGTTAAAAATTTTCACTGACAGTTGCATCAGTGGATGCTAGGAAGTGCTGCTCCTATTTTCATTGGTTTCCTACCTATTTTCTTTGAAAGTTTAACTTGCAACATGTTTTTTCTATAGCTTATGTCAATTTAGGATTTTAGTTTCAAGTTATTTCAATTTCATGTTATTTTCTTTTAGTTTCATTAATTTCTTCGCTAACCCCTTGTTAGAATAGGAACTCATTTTAGTTGCAAATTGACCTCATGCACAATGATCACCCAATAGTTACCAATGTTGTTGCCTCATCTTCATCTGACTCATCCTTCATGGTTACATAGACTACATCATCATGATTTTCATCATAATCCTCTTCTTCAACAAAGTAGCAATTTTTTCCTTTGTCTTTGTAATCTCTGCTATCATCTTCTCTTATGTTCTTGTTCTTATTTCCTTCTCTATAGTTCTTCTTTTGTGTGTGTCTTGCATAAATATGTTCTACTTCATTGCAATTATAACAAATTATAGGCAACTTACCTTTGAATTTACCTTTTCCTCTATGAAATCTTCCTGCCAATAATGCTTCTGGTTATTCCACATCTTCTTCATCTATGTTGCTATCACTAGATTCATATTTTATCTTTCTTTTCTTATTTTTTGGTTTCACTTCTTTAAAATTTTTCAACAATAGCTTGGCCTTGAAAGTAGATTTAAGATTCTCAAGTCTATAGTTATGAAAGTTGGATAACTCAAATGCAGTAAGTCTTCTCACTATACCTTCAAGAGTTGGCTTGTTTCCTGCTACACATCTTAACTCTTGGATGACTAAAATTTTAATAGCATAGATGGGGAGCAAGGTTCTTAAGAATTTTGTATTGATAGTTTTATAATCTAAATTATCACCCAAACTTCTTATAGCACTTACTACTTCCTTTATTCTAGAGGCATATTGAGTAATGTTCTCACTTCCCTCCATTCTCAAGTCATCAAACTTTTCTTAGAGGATATCTTCTTCTGCTCTTTGGACTTCTGATCTCCATAAATATTTTTCAAAGCTTTCCACATCTTGAATGCAATATTGCATCCCTTGATGTCATCAAATTTACAATACTCGAGGGCAAAGGTAATCTCCAACATTACCTAATTGTGCTCCTTCTTTTTCTTCATATCTTCTATAGTAGTAACACTAGCTAGATCAACATATTCCATTTCAATTGAGACAATCACCTATTGATCCAAGGTACAACTTCTTTAAACTTTTCCATGTAAGAAAGTTATCTTTGTTAAGCTTGGGAATTTCTCTCTTGGACATCTTGATTCTTTTCTACTTCTAGTACCTTTAAACCAAATCAGCAGATGGCTCTGATACCAATTGTTAGAAATCCTTTAGAATAACTGAGAGGAGGGGTGAATCAATTATCCAAGGTCCAAATTTCCTAATAAAACTTTTCAATAATTATAGTGAACCCATTTAAGCTAAGCATGCATCCAAGCTAAAAATTCTTATTAGCAAGTTACTATAAATAAATATGCAAGAATAATACATGAAAGATCAACACATAACATAATTATTTACATGGAAACCCGATTTTGGAAAAACCACCACTAAAATGCTACTCCTTTCTCACTCTTTTAAAGTGATGCCCTATGAAAGGCCTTCCCTGTTAAAGGCTACAACACACTATTAAATGTGACTTGGCTAAAGGATTTCAACCACCCTATTAGAAGTGGGCTTGGTTAAAGGACTTTAGAATATTCACTTGGAATGTCACCCTATTAAAGGATTCACAAATGGTTGTTAAACCAAGATAAGTCCATAGGATTTTTCTCTAACTGATTCAATTCCTAGAGAGTAACAATAAGGGATTTGATCTGATACAACTCACAACATAACTTGTAGATTCCATATCTTAATTCAGCTAACAAATTTTTCTGACCTTCAATCTCTACAACTTTGACAACTTTTTCTCCTTTAAAACTTTGTCTCCTTGAGTCTCCATGCTTGTTGTGCCAATGCAATCACCTCTTTGGTCACCTATCAAAGTAAATTTTATGTTCTCTATTCCTCCCATTTAATGTCTTCTTCTTCACACCAGATATTCTCTCCAACTAACCACTCTTTCTTCTTGACATGTAACTCCTTAAATAGAAGTCTAGAATACTTTTCCCACTCTAATATTCCCACTCTTATTTTTAGTTCAAATAGATTAGGTCAGATTCAATGAATCTACCCTTAATCTTGTTTCTTCTAGAAACATCATGAAGAATCCACCTATATTCACCCAAAAATGGTTTACCTAAAATTTTGTAGCACCAACTCATCATCCTTATCTTCCATCTAGCTCAAAAAATTCAAGGTAACAAACTTGTCATCTCAAATCTAGCAAATCTTTCACTTCTCAAATAATGCAACATCTCGACACTATTTAATTTTGGATGCTCAGCAGATACTATGTTACTTCACATCAACTAATTTTTTCTTATGCTTAGCACCTATTGTGGATTCACTTGACATCAACAAAATTTTACTGATTCTTGGTACCTATTAAATTTTTTTCTAGCTCGGTGCCTAAAATTTTCTTGGCACCTTTTGATAATCTACTTAGCATGAACTAACTTAACATCCACTAATGAATTAGTCAAGCTTTGCAGACAACTTTGTTAAAACTTATTCTTCTAGAGTTTCTAGGTGTATCCAACCTCTCTATATCTTTATGTGTATTATCAATACATCATTTTACCATTGTCTTAACTAATACTTTTACTTCATTACAAAACCATAACTCAATCTCTCCCTTAGGTGCTTTTGTTATATCTTATTGATTAAATCCTTTTCATCAATCAACTAAGTGATAGTACTTGGATGTTATAAGCAATTATCATTCCAAAAAATAGTAGGTTTGACATCAGTGACAAAAAAATGATGGAAAAACATTCTTTATCATCAATCTCCCCTCTTCAATAATTATCTTTTCAATTAGATTTCAATAGAAAGATTGTACAAAAAGTGTTACACTTGCTAGGATGGATTTCTTGGATTTTATAGTCCAAGATGGTGTGATGTTCAAAGTCTATGACACAAAATCTTATCAGGAAGAAGTATAGTGGAGGATTGGCTGTACATTTTGAAATTAATAAAACCATTACTTTGCTCAATGAAAATTATTATAGACCACATTCACAGAAAGATGTCAACAATTTTTTTAGAGTTTTTGAGTATGTCAAATGGTAAAAGGATTGAAATAGAATACATGGTTGTATTAGTAATTACATGTATTGAAGAATTTGTTGGACGGTGCTAGCATGGATTTTAAACTTAGTTCACCAAGGGCTTAATGAGGGCACAAGCCATTTTTTTTGGTGGTTTACAATTTTTTAATGATGGTAGATTGCATTCCATGTAAGAAGACCAGTGATTGTATTTATTTAGACAAGTTATTTTTCAAAAAGGTCGTAAGACTACATGGTTTTCCAAAAAGTATCATTTCATATTAAGATACCAAGTTTGTTGGGTATTTTTGGCATGCATTATTGAAGACTTTAGAATTAAATTATATGTTCAACTCATTAATTCATATGAGAAGAGATGGTGCTACTCTTATATGCATTTAGTGTTGTCATTAGATCAAAAAGTATGGTCACAGAGTATTGAACAAAATTTTCAATTAGAATTGTTATCAAGCTACAATGTAGTTAATGAGTATAGGAAGAGTAAAGTGTGAGTACTCGATAGAATGGTTACCAAGTTGGTTTTTTTTTATTAATAAATATAGCCTACAAAGAGATAGGTTTACTAAGTTGTAATGTTAACTATGAAAAATATAAGTTAGTACAGTAACTAATGAGCATGAAGATTATCGATCTATATTATTATTGAATGTGAACATCTTTACTGCATAAAAATATGGAGTTTATTGAACTACAAAGGATGGACCTAAAAGTATTTGAATTCACTAAATTCAATGCATTTATGTTCTATTGAGAACTCTAGAAGTTTCTTAAACAATAATTAACTCATCCATCAAAGAGGAAAAATATTTGTATGTAATAACCTATCTATTGTTGGAAAATACAATTGAAACAGTTGTAATATTCTCATTGATGAAAAATATTATCGATAATAAACTTTCTAATGGTGTGGAGTGCCATATCAGTTAACTGATGAAGAGGATTTGAAAAGAGGGAAATCAAGATGAAATTGTAAAGTTGTTGAGTATAGAAGAGTAATTATGATGGAGCTATTAGAATGGGGTTGTTGTTGTACCAAAAGATCGATCTATCAATTCCTAATACAATGATGCAGGAGCATCTAGAGGTATAAGTGCAATCCCGTGTCACCCAAAAAAATGTACTTAGACTTAGTTTTTGTTTCATGTGTTTTTATTTTTGGATACACATTTGGGTCAAATAAAGTTTCCAACTCTCACAGTTCCACTATTAGTGTTCTAGGTTAGAGTATTTGAACACCTTGGGATATGTGTAAATGTCAAAAAAATAGGAGTATGTAATTGAGACATCATTTTGGTGAACTAGAAGGTGTAAATTGGTTGGATGATTGTAATTGTAATTTAGAGCATTCTACAAAAAGAATCAGGTCAAAAGGCCCCACGGTTTGAAAGTTATCACAGTTTTTTGATTTTTGGAGACCTCTTAAGAATACTTCAAAGTTAGGTTAGGGGCATTAAATGAACTTGAATAGGGCCAAAAAATGGGGAATGAGAAAATATCTCTATAGGGCTATATAGCACTTTGAGAGCTTTCCAAAAATGCAAACAGTTCATCAATCGGAGCTACGGTTCAAAAGTTATGCCTCCTGAAAGTTCAGTTACTATTTCTGGATTCTTCTAATTTTGTGCCAACTTCTAATGTGACTTTTGGAGCCTTCTATTTGGTCATTGGATGCCAAATAGCACTTTTTAGAATGTATTCCTAATCCTTAACCCTTCGGGGTCTATTTAAGAACATTTTTGGCATTGTAAAAAGCAGTTTAGAGTGGAGTTTGAGAGAAGGTACTGGAAGAACTATTTATCTCCAAATTTATGCTATTGTAAGCCCTTAGGGAATGTTTCAAAGTCTATTTTCTCTGTAATGAATGTATTAGCATATTTACACAGTTAATAAAATTTTCCCTTTCCTGTTGTGTCCATTCTATGGTTGGGTTGTGTCCCCATCATTCAACCAATCAAATTTTAGTACACATGAGGTGGTTAAGGTCTTCTCACAAATATCAAGGGGAGTGGTGAAAAAATATCAAATAATCTCCCCCTCATCATTACCTGAGGGTCTGAGGATTCAAACTTGTGACCAAGCTTTGACACCACTTATTAGAGTGGGGTTGTCATTTCACCAAAAGAACAATATGTTAATTCTTGATACAACCACTCAAGTTATAGTACATAGGAGGTAGGTAAGCCCTTGTCACAAATCCTAAAGGGAGTGCTAAACAAATTTCCAATAGGAACTACAATGGGAACATGATCACTTAATATTTGACAGGATAATTTATGTCTTTTGATCATTATATAAAATGAAGAAGAAATATGAGTTGAAGCATACTAGAGATGATTGATAGAAAAAATAACTCTAAAGTGAGAAGTTACTATGTCAATGAAGAAGTTGATACAGAAGATTGGGGAACTTAAATATTGGCTAAGAAAAATAGTTTTAGCCAAGTGTTAATAATGGTTGAGCAATATGAAGGATAAAATTTAGTAGTGAATGAGTGTAGTGAAAATTGAGCATGCAAGTTAAGATGAGTGAGAAAAATTATTAGCAACCAAGATACATAGTGATGACCAAGTATCATCAGATTAATAATTTGTAAAAGAATTGAGATTTAAGGATGACATAGTCGAATTTAAAAGTAGTCATGATGCATAAAAGGTAACAACTCATGAGTTGGGATATTTAATACATAAATTAAGTTTCTTAGATCATCTAAGGTAAGGATTCAATGAGAAGTTTCTAGAAGTTTATAGAAAGAAGTAGAAAGAAAAAATAAAGGACAAATTCAATGAAATTGATCAAATCCTAAGATCTATGATTATCTTTATGTGACAAAAGATTAAACCCATGTATTTAAGTTAGCATAGGAGATATTTTATAGTGGTTGTAGGATAGGTGAGTTTGTGAATAAATTGTGAAGAAAATAGTTGGAAAGGAAAAATTAGAAGTTGGTGAAGTGAGATTGCTTGAAGGGTTGCCAAGTAGAACATAGATAGAGAATGTGATGAAGTGTAGTCAGAAAACTAGGTATGGGTTGAATGGAGATCTAAATTTTTCAATTGAGTTGTATTTTATTAGATCAACCTAGTAGTTACTTTCTAACCATTGTGGTAGTGAAATATTATAATGAAGGTTGAACTGATAGTCATACTATAAATCCTTTTGTTGGTGTTTTGAAACTACTAAAGCAACAAAACGCTCAATACCAAGATGACATTACTCACACAATCTAAAGACTAGCCAATTCTTATTAACAATTGTATGTGCAAACCATTTGGACCCAACTTCAACAAAACCAAGGATGGTTTTCTACTCTTCAAGCTCTGCAAAACTAGGGTGGGTATACCCAAGGATGATTCAAGACTAGGAAAAACTATATGAGGATTATTTTAGTTTCATTCTGATTCTCACCTCAAATCCTCAAACACATGCATAATTCATGACAATTTGCTAAACACATCCCATATAACAGATCTAGTCAAAATTCTTCTATAGATCTATAGGTGTTCTGAGCAATAGTGGCTAACTAAAGCTAAAACATTCCATGCAAACAAGTATAGACCAACTTTGAAAATATTCAAAAAATAAAAGTAAAATTTATTATAATTCTGCATCTAAAAACCATTTATGACACATTTCTCTTCTAGCTAAATAAATTTGACCAGTGCCTAATCCATTGGGGTTCAGAGTCTACTACAAATTCTTAAATCTAATTTGTTGCCTTAAAACAAATTTTGTCATCAATTCTTATCAGAATTCATCATTCAAAAAATCCTTTCCACTACTACAACAACCTTATCAAATTCATCAAAGCTTTTACTTAATCCATTGAACTAATAATAGTGATGAAAATATATACAACCTAACTAGATTGCATTCAATTGCACAAGCCTATACTCATACAATATCAAAATAACCAAGTAATCAAAAGTAGATAAAATTTAGAAAGAACTTATATGTGGACAACTCATAATTTGTATTCATTTTCTTTGAAAATTGTATACATCTATAGTAAACTCAGAATGGCCTTAGGAGGAAACACAGGGATCATTCCATTATTCATGTATTCTCAAGAACTAACAGAGAAAATACATCATAAACTTGCTCCAAACATGGGAACGAAAACAAACTAAGTATATCACTTAGAAAAAATAGAATTTGAACCCTTTCTCTAGCCCTGGAATCTCACTTATATAGTGTGAGATGCAACAAGCTTTAGGCTAAGAGAAATTGATAGGTGTCCTTTACAAGAAATATTTGCATACACCTATCAAAAAATGACAAAAAAGTGGGTAATAGAAGATCTCTAAATCAAAACATTCTTTTTGGTGGGTCAACTTCAGTCACATCTTTTAATGTTGTTGAGTTGGCTATTAATGTAATTCCTCTTTGTATGCAATTTCCAAATTAGCCAATGATGAAGTTTTTTTTGATGATGGCACATTAAACTCCACCTATAGGTTTTCACCATATTTATCGTGTATGGTAGGAAGAAGATCTACCTTTTCCCCTTTTTTAGTTGTATCAGCATCCTATGGGCCCAGGTCTACAACTGAAGGTGACTAATTGTCTTTGTCTTCTTCTTCCAGTTGGGCTTGTGTAGTGACAGTGTTAATGATTTGGATCTCCTTTCCCTACACCTTATCACTGTCAATTTTGTCTTCATCAAACTATTTACCAAGAGCGATTTCTACCATCCACTTATCAAACAATGTATCATTTGGCCAATTAGATTGCAAAACATCATTCTATCTATTTAATACATACTCTGCCTCATTATCAATATCAACGAATTCTTGTTTTAAAGAATCAAAGAATATTTGGGCCTTCACCATTTCTTCTATCATAGTAGCCCACCTCGCATGCCCTATTTCATTTATGACTTGATTCATTTTTAAACAAAATAAATCATTGATTTCTTTTGCCCATTCATCTTTGTTTTTCAAATTATTTTTCTTATCTAGGGCATGAGGAAACAAACTAAATTTCTAGCTCTTGTACTTGTTCAAGTAGCCTATTATTATTCTCTGTAATTGAATCCTTTTATTGTCAAAATCAGTAAGATCAGAAACAATGTCAAAGGTTTTTTTCAATTTGATCATGAGAATTATTTATGATAGATAAACACAAAAATGTCATTGCTTTCTCCTTCTTACCCATTTATTCACAATAGGCTTTAGAGCCTCATCATTGGTTTTCAACTCCTCCCAGACACTGATCACCCTAGCCAACTGCTCATGGATAAGTGGCCATTCAACTTTATCAGCCAAATATGTGAGAGCTTTTCTTAGTTTATCTTCCTATTTTGACTCCAGCTCTACATGTAAGGCCAAAAGCTTACCCTTTTCTTCTTCAAACTCCTCAGCAGTGTAGTACTATGGCCTTTGGGGTGTATCTAATATTTCTCTTAGGGGGGTAGATTTGAAGGGTTCAACTGTAGGGAAAGGTTATGTTATTCTTGGCCTAGTGGATTTTCCCAATAGCTTGTTCTCAAGATCAATTCTCTTTTTAACCTCTTTATTTTAAGCATCCACCACTATTTCATAGTTTCTCTATAGCTCAATCATTTCCTTTTCTTCTCTCTCTATAGTAGCCAAGGAAAATTGAGAATAATCCACATTCATGTGGGCTACTTGTACATTTGAGCTATCAACAACTCTTCTCACAATGATACTCCTTGTTAATCCTGAATCATCAGGCTATGATGGAGCAGCCCTAGATCCTCTTCTTAATGACCACATAACAAGAGCAGCTTGGTCATTACTAAATGTAGTTCCCAAGAACTCCTTTTTATCTCGATCTTGCAATCCCAAATTATTTGACACAGAATTAAAAATCAAGGCATCAGTAATGTCCCAATTCGGCAATAATAAAATGTTTGCAACTTTTACCATCCATCTCCCCTCTTCAAGGGTTATATTCTGGAACTCTTGTGTCATTTTTTCCTTTATTTTATTTTGAATGGAGGCTTCATCCATTTTTAGATGCTCTACTTTCATATTTTTACATCTTTCCTCAAAAATGTGCATGTTTGCCCTCCAAGCAAACTGATGGAAAGCCCTAGACCTTACAAAACTATCATCAGACAAAAATTGTTGAGTGGCTTGTTCCAAAATAGGGTCTAATTCCCTTTCCCTAAAATCTACTATAGTTAACTCAAAATTTGGTACATGAGGCTCTTGGGGGTTCCCTTCATCAATCTCTACCTAGGTAACAAAAACTCCCCCTTGTGATCCAATTTGTTCAATTTTCTCATCAATGAGCTGCTCCTCCTCAACTCTCATAGGGGTTTGGAAAAGTGAGTAACTTTCATCATGTGGTTCCTCTTCCCTTATTATCTTTCTTTTCTTAGGAGAGGGTTCAGGTGGCCTTTCTTCAAAAGTAGGACTAGTAGATTCAACTATATGTTTTCCTTTATTCACAATGGGCCTTTGATCCTGAATGACAATATATCTTGTCCTCCTTTGTAAAACTAGTGGGCCTGACCCAATATTGGGAGTGAAACCCAATCTTCTCATCATTTCCCTAGCTTTATCTGGGAAAGAATCAATGAAATGTTGCTTCTTCTCATTCATTACCTCCATTATTTCATGAAATGTACTCATAAGGTTATTTATTCTATCTATAGTAGTTACAACATTGCTAAGAGGGTTGTAACCTTTGTCAAAACAATTAATAAAATCCAAAACTTTTGAATAGACTCTCCATTTTCCTTTCTTTGTTTCTTGCTCCTATAGAGAGTACTCATTCCTTATTACATCTTCAAGGAAATAAAATTCATGCTCAACTGGACAAAGTTTGATCCTATGCCTAAGGGCCAAATTAAAGAAACCTTCTACATCACAAAAATGAGAGTGAGATACTGCCATTTTATACTGCTTCAAAAATTTGTAGAGGAAGAACCATCCTTCCTTGGTTAGTACAAACTAGTGGGCTACTATGCAAGTGGGAAAAATTGATTCTATTCCCCTTTTGTGAAAAAATGCTTCTTCCACTACTCCCAACTACCACAAAAATTCAGCCACTCCTACCTTTAAGGGCACCTAGTAAGGTAGTACATGGGGTGTTCCCTTGAATCCATAAATTCTAATGATAGTTGAAATTGAATATGGGATAACATCTCCCCAATTATTTGAAAATTTTAGATTATGGGGTGTATCCATAGCCTAATGAGGTGCATTAGTGCCTTAGGAATTTTGGGATTGTCACTCAATATGAGGCACCTCAATTTGTAGGTAAAATTCCTATCAAATCTAATAAAAATAGAATTTTCTGCTTCCCCAGACATATCTGCACTCCATAATTGAACTAGCAGTGTTTCTCCCTCTTGTTCTCTATTCAGAACCATTTCTTTACCAAAGTATATAGCCCCCTTAAATAGAAACATGTGCATCAGTAGGGAATATTGACCACAAACCTTCTCCACCTTGCCCTTAGCAATCCCCACCAATCCATATGAATCTCATCAGCCAGGTACAAAGAAAAATCAAAAATTACTTCTACACCAAATGAGGAGATTTGAGTGATCATATACATGAAGCTCACAGGGATAAAATCTTCTTCAACCTCTCCAAAAACCCTGCACAAGGTCCTGTATATCTCTACTGCCCTAGCATTGAAGCATGATTTCTTGAAAGGTTCTTTAGAGGATGATGTTATTATTGGTAGGTTTCCAATTCTACCAATGTGGGCCTTTAGTGTACCTTGTCTAACTACATCCTTCTTTGACATATATTCTTTCTCTAAATCTGTCAAATCAATGGGCACATGATACCTAGTGAGAGGTCCCAAACAGAAAACTTTCCTAATCTCTTCTGGACTAATGGTGATTAGAATTTCACCATCTACTCTTCTCACTACCCTAGTGGCTTGATCATAACTTTTCACCATGGCCTCAAGGAGGTCATAATCCATAAACACATTGGGAACAACTAGCTTTCCTAGGTCAAAATTCCATATATTGGCATGTGGGGCAAACAATTTCCTTTCTACAAATAATTTATTGAAAAAATTTAAACCAATTTGCGAGGTTTGAGCATCTTGGACCCAATTACCCTTATCATATAATCCATCAGCTATCTTCAACCTTGGGTTTAATGAGGTCAACTTTTTAACTTGCACTGTCTCTATAGTAGACTCAGGCAGCAACTCAAGCAAGTCATCATGTACATTTCTATCCAAGTAATTTACTTGACCTGAAAATCCCTTCTTTTGAGGCATCTTTGATTATGCTTTACTAAACTGAAAAACCCTTAGAGATTATAGGAAGATTACTTACTTGAATTCTGTCCTCATTTTCCTCTATATTCTTGCAATCTTTCCACAAACAAACTTCTTTACAAACTTGCCAAACTCTAGCATGATCTTCTTTAGTAATTGCTTATGCTCAAGAATAGCTCAAAATCTTTGTTTGCATAAGGTGAAACTGATAAAATCTTTTGTATTATACTCTTTTTTTCCTCACATGCAAAGTTTTCATGTCTACTTAATACAAAAAGTGGCACCAACTTCTACGTTTAAATCTACACCATCGACCCTTAAAATTCCTATGATCATGGGATATGGAGAAAAACAACTTGGTGTCGCACTTGACAAGTTGGCCAGTCAATCCAATGAAAATTTCCCACGTGCATAGCTCCTTCCTTGATGGAACTTTTTTTAGACCCACTACCGACTGAGGACACGTTTCAATAGGTTGCTTCTTTGCTATACATAAAGAACGAGCACCTTGCCATAGCGAAGTAGTGATAGCCATCAATTTGATCTTGATCTTGTGGATGATATATTACTGTATTGCTTGGATGGATAGTGGTGGGCTTGCTTGTCACTACCTCCCGATACATATTGTCCGAGCAAGTTTTCATGGCAAGACAGTGATGACTGTTGATCTAAGATTAAATCAAAGGTGGAGAAACTACATCAAGTACTCTGAAGAATGGTGGGTCTCATACTCGCTATGTCACATAGCTTAAACAACTTGCAACTTTCCATAGTGAGATAATGAGGATTGTTGATTCCACTTTGATCTAATGATTAGGATCTCTTGTACACTTTATGAATGGGGTGTGGGTCCAAGGTATTGATGATGTAGGAAATTCTACACTATTGGCACCCAACAAGACCTTACTTTAATCCTAGTCACTATCCACATTACTTGAGGTCCCATTGGCTATTGATTACATGGTGTCTCGCTATTTTGCTAATGGTGAGATGTCAATTTTTTCTCATAGCTAGGTAGTGAGCTCCAATGACTTGAATAAAACTTGGTGCCATGAAATACAAGGACCCATCAAATCATTATTGCTCCTACCAACTAATTCTAACAATAGTAGTTATTACTTGTTATGCCACTTGGACAAATCATGGTTACTGAGAAATTTTCAGGCCACCATGTCTTTAATTTTATGGCACCTCGCTACTTTAGTAATGGTGAGATCCTCATTTTTTTGATAGAGAGGTAGCAAGGTATCGAAAAAATCCTCATTTCGGTGCCAACTTCTGTTAGGTCCCTTTTCCTATTCTGACAATACTAGGAAGGTGTACGTGACTGCAAAGTCAGCTAGAAAATAAATCTCTGATTGCTATATCTTCATTTTTTGGTCCCATTTTTAAAACTTTCTGGCACTTCACAACTTTGCTATACATAAAAAGTTCTTGTGTTCTTATAGCAAGGAAACAAAAATGGTAGATCTATTTAGATCAAGCAATGAGGAATCTGAGAAGAAAGGTAACTTGGGGCCACAAAAAATAAAAAGAAAATAGAATATTCACTCGAGTTGATTTTTCAAAAATTTTGCATCTGAATTTTTTTAAAATGGAACAGGAGGTAGGGTTTACAAAAAATTTCAAAGGCTAACAAAAGGATGACTTCGCTAGAAACCATTCTCACCATTAATGGATACAATCTAAATTTTCTATGCTTGGAGAAAGGAATTTTATCATGTGAAAATTCAGATCAACACCTTTAATCAAGGTGATATTATAATGGAATGATTTGAACACATTCAACTAGGCCACTTCTAACAGGGTTATTAGATCCTAAATAAAAGAATCCCACCTAGTAGTATGTTTTGTAACCTTTAACATCATTGTATCTTAATTGAGTTTACTTGAGAAGAATGAAAATTAATAGTTGTTAATCTCATATTGCTTTTGACAAGGCAATAAAAAATACTTAGTCATTATTCATCAGAATTATAGTGCAAGTTGAGTGTTACTTAGTCATTATTCATCAAAATTATAGTACATGTTAGGTGATCAAAGAAAGCCAAGCAATCACTATGAGTTGAGTGATCAAAGCATGCCAAGCATAATTTGCCAAATAATACATGTCAAGTAATATACATAGTTAGTGTCAAGCATCAAAATGTGTTGAGTAGATAGTTAGTGCCAAGTCTCTCATGAGCTAACTAAATAGAGTATGCTGAGCTAACTAGTTATTTGTAACTACAAAAACTTCTATGAAGACCATTTTTGTGTCAACTTAAGGATATTTTTATAATTCTACAAGATGTATATTATGAATCCCTATACAGTAGATGATGTTACAAGCTAGAGTTTCTATTGTACCAATAGATCGACCTATTAATGCCTGATACAACCACTAGACTTATAGAACACATGAGGTAGTTAAGCCATGTCATGAATCCCAAAGAATAATGTTGGTAGTTAGTCTAATAATTCCCCCCTCAGTGTTACCCAAGGAGATTCAATAGTATGACCAAGCTTTGATACCACTTTTTACAAGCTAGAGTTGTTGTTGAACCAAAAAATTGACCTATTAATGCCGAATACAACTACTAGACTTATGGAACATAGGAGGTGGTTAAGCCATGTCATGAATCCCAAAGGGGAATTTTGGTAGTTAGACCAATAAAATATCCAATATCCTAGACCTATACACAATAGATGTTTTTTCATATTTTCCTTCCAAATATCATAATTTGTTCCATTGAACTTTGGACTATCTTTCCTAAACATGTTCACCATGGATCTTCCAAAGTTGTTAAAGTTTATCTTGAAGGACCTAATACTTTGATACTAATTGTTGGAAACAATAGTCCACCAAGATAACTAAGAGGGGGAGATGAATTAGTTATGCAATAATTAAGACATTTATCCACCTTAAATAAATTTAAGAATTTAATCGAAGTAAATAGAAACCATAAAAAGATGCACAAACAAAATTACAATAGATATGTTAACTAGGGAAAAC
The DNA here is from genome assembly GCA_028749045.1 of Cupressus sempervirens. Classification (NCBI taxonomy): domain Eukaryota; kingdom Viridiplantae; phylum Streptophyta; class Pinopsida; order Cupressales; family Cupressaceae; genus Cupressus; species Cupressus sempervirens. The sequence continues at coordinate 134,090,921 of CM053789.1, read as the reverse complement.
CCTAGTAAGAATGATGCCCATAAGATGATATACTAATATAAATATTCCTTGTTAGACAATGGACCCTGTTAGGAGTCTATTAAAACATTTACTACATATGAGTCCCTATTATGAGACTTTATATCCTTGTTAGGAGATTCCAACCATGTTAGGAGTTGTGAGAAGATAGAAGGACCCACTATCCAAATAGCTTCTAGGAAAAGATCACCGAACTCACTATCCAACTGATCTCTCAACTATTCCTTTTAGAATAATTTTATGTACTATATTTCAACTTCTTTCCTCTATCTTGTCAACCAAACCTTAGATGCAAGTATCCAACTTTTGATCACACAACAAAACCTCGACAACAAAGTTTCCTTCACCTTCACTCTACTCTGCTCAACTTTACATTTTTCTCTTCATTTTACTTCCAATAACCTTTCATTCATACTCTTGATAATAGAAAATTTCCTTCCTTTATACTAAATCCATAAAAAAATTCCTTGAGTTAGTTGTTAAATGTTCTTAATTAATTATTATAGGACCACATTAAGAACACGTTACATTTAACAATAAAATTCATCTTCTACCTTGAAACTTGAACAAGTTTCTATAAATGTCTCATTATGATGAGAAAACTTATCCATGTCATCATTAGCATGTCATCTTTAGATCTATAACTTCAACTTCTTAGAATAACAAATCTGCTAAGAGATATAACAAGTTTACCTAAACATGCCTTTGTAAACTCTATCTTAGAATAGTCATCACCAAAACTTGTATAACTTCTTCTAGACTTAATATCTTATGCTTCTAAGGTTAGCTACATATACTAGACACATAGTATATGATCTTCCTTTAATCTTGGTTAGTGAAAATGTTCAACTATCTATTTGTACCAACTTGATCTTTTCAATATTCTTCTATTAGATACCATAGAAAAATTACTATGTTGACATCAATGAAAAACACAGTCATGAATGTAACATTTCATCATGATAATGATATAATCATATTTCTACAATACTCACCCATAATAATATCATCAAAATTCATGCTTTCAACACATGCAACCAATAAAATTAACGGATGTTATAAGAGGAAGACTGGATCAACCTCAACCATTGATTCTAACCTAATCCTAGCCAAATTGTGTTTAATTAAGGAGACAAATCATAAATAGTTTTTAAGGTGTAAAGGAAGAGAAGGAGACACAAGAGAGACAAATGCTAAGTATAGAGAGCATTCATAGTAGCTATAGAGGCTATGATAATGTTACAAATTATAGAATTAGTTAGAGAGAACAAAGGAAAGAAGAGAGAGGATAGATGAGACATATCTAATAAGAAGGATCAAGTACACATAAGAAAAGAGAAGATCTAATATCTACAAATAGAGTGCTAATTGAAGGACATGGTGTTGAATCATTCTAACAAAGTAGTCTTAATAGGCTTGTGTAAATCTCTTAACTAAGTGCTCTTTTTATTGTAAGTTTATGTCATCTAACAAGGTACACTTTTAGTAGGGTTTTGAAATCCTTCACCGAGTTGTGACTTAATACTCTTTGTAAGCCTTTAACAGGGTAGACCTTTCATAGGGTAGATCATAGTTTATGGTCAAAATTATTGTAAGCTTAAATGGCTACACTTTATAGTTGTAGGAGTGAAGATTTGTGGGTGTCATCCCCGCCACAATTTTACCTTCTCATTGGAGGGTTTCTGGGTAACAAATTTATGGTGTTATGAGTTTTTTTTCATGCTATGGATGAACATGTGTAGTTACCTATTTTAGTTTACATGATCAGTTGTGAGATGGATGTGTGGCAAATATTTTATGGTTAATGTTTTTAAGTACTGATTCACCCAACCACCAACCTTTTAGAGTTTATTTCCCATTTTTATTTCCAATAATTGGTATTAGAGCCTTGTTCTCTAGAAAGGAAAGCTTTGAAACTTTGAGGAAAGATCTTGAAGATAGAAGTCTATAATTTGGAAGAGACTATTGAAAACTAGAAGATTGAAATCCAAATTTTTTAACAGAAACTCATGAAAGAAAGAGATCAATTTCAATGTTCATTGAGGAGAAGGAAAGAGATAGTTGTTGAGAAAAATGACACTCATTACCAAGACAAAGACACTAATCAATTGTTTGCAAATGGAAACTCAAGTGAGTTTGATGCAGTAGTTGTAGATCTGATGGAAAAGAATGGTGCCCTAACTAAAGAGGTCAAAAATCTTAGGATAGAATAAGAAGTCCAATAAGTATTGCTATGTGAGGTGACTGAGTAGAAAAGAAAATCTAAGGAAGGGAAATTCATGATTGAAGATAACTAAAGATAACTGACCAACAGATTGGAAGAAGCTACATTAGATGTGCAAAAGATTGCTAACATGCAATTGGATACAATGAATCAATTGATAATTTCTAATTATGAATTGAGTGGAAAAGACATTGAGATCACAACCCAAAAATTATATAATGAACAATTGATGAATGAACTAAGAAAAGAAAATGAATTTGCTGAAAGTTTCAACAAACTGAGTGAAGTCATCAAATACTTTGAGAAAGTAATGAGATCTCCTAGATCTAATAAGGATACTATTGGATTAGGATACACCATTAATGAGGAAGTAAAATCATCTAAAAGTGGTGAAAAAAAATAAAAAAGGTAAGAAAAGAAATTCAAGGGCTACTTTCATAAGTACAAAAAGAGAGGACATCTGGCACATGTATGTAGGATGAATACCTTAGGAACACAAATATTTGAAGGATATTGCCACAATTGTTAGAAGTATGGACATAAAGCATATGAATGTAGATCTAATGTCAAGCAAAAATCAAACAAGTAGACAAAGGTACAACAAATAAAAAATTCCACAATTGGGATTACAATACAAGATATAATTGTTATGATTACCAAGAGTATGGACATGTCCCTGAGAATTTAATTAGAATACATTTCAAAGGAAAATACAATATATGGTTGAGTGAGACTACATGCTTTAGTTGTTTGAAGACTAGTCATATCACAATAAACTATTTAACTAGATCACCAACATCAAGCAATGGAAACAATAATGGCAAAGAAAAGGTCAATTTTGAGAAGGTCAAAGTTTAGATGAACAAAAAATTGAATAACAAGGAAGACTGCAACACATCAAGGTTAGATAAGGTCACTTCATACAATGGATCAGGTGATCAGAACAAGGAAGACTACAACACATCAAGTTCAGATGAGGTCACTTCATGTAATGGATCAGGTATCACCTCCAACTAGGCAATCAAAAGGTGTGTATGGGTCTGATATTTCAATTATATATTTTACAATAGTTTCAAGAATGTAATTTCTTAAAAGATAATATATGCATTAATTAAGATGCAATGGATTGGTTAGAAACTAAAAGAAAACTATAGTTTTGTTGGTTTTTTATATTATTATTATGCATGAAAGGTTTCACAATTACTATTGAGCATGAATGAAATTTTAGTTGTTTCTAAGTAATAAAGGTATGGTAGTATTGGCCAAGTTTTCTATGTCAACTAAGTATAGTGTAAATCATGTATAAGTAGAGTGAGTTGGAAACCCTATGATGATCAAGCTTATAGTTGTGTAAGAATTAAGCATTTATTGTATAATTTTAAGGGTTATATCATTGTTTCTCTACTTATTTGCATTTAGCAGCTATCCAAGAGAGAATTAAGAGAATGAAGGAAAATTAGAATAGGATATTCTTTTGTTTGGAACTAAATTCAACTACAACTTGATATATTCATGAAATTGAAAGGTATTTACTAGTGTTGTGTTTCACTATTTGTATTTTTGTGAACCCTAAGTATCAAATATGATAGCTAGCTCTTTTGCAAGTGTTAGAAAAGAGGAAAAGGAAGTGATTAATGTGAAACTAATTAACAATGATGTAAGAAAACAACTTTTATGAGCAATACCTAAAATTTATTATAAAGGAGAACTATATGCCACATTATCAATGATACCACCAAAAGTTCTTATGATTCAAGATGTTTGATGTTGTTATGCAAAGTTGAAAGTATAGGAGATATGGAGATAAGTGATTTATACAATAAACTTTGTGTAGATAGAGTCTTAAGGGAAGAGAAAAAATCATAGAAAAGATAGGATTGACTCGTGCCATAGATTTCCCTGATGTATTGAATACTGGATGAATAAAGATTATGCTCAGTAGAATACATGATGACTTCATATGGTTTGAAAATGGACCAATTAAGATCACTAAAAGGATCATCAACCCAGTGATAGGGTATAATACCCTAGATAGATCTAAGAGTATGTGAAGGGATTTTGAAGGAGATAATTGAGAAGAACATAGGTGTAGTATGGAACAAGAGGGGAATCTCTATAAATTCTATCTTAGACCCCCTAATTTCCTTTTCTATGAGAGTGATAGCACATAGGTTCTTCCATTCTAGCAAACTAAAAAATGTTTCCTCCATGGATGTAAGATTTGGGATAGAAAATAGTGATGAGAGACAACACCTATGACATTTCCAAGTGTCAACTTCAATGACTATTTGAAAACTTGGAGGCCATAAGGAAAACAATGAGTGCATCTTGTAAATTTGGATCTTTACTAGTTTGTATATTATTTTATGTTGAAAGGACATTTCCTACATTTGGAAACATTTCTTGGAAGACCAATATCTCTATTAAAATTTAGATTCTAGAATTCATAGAGTAACTTAGAGATAAATTTGAGTTAGTAATGACTAGTTATTTTGAGGATTTTAAGAAACCTATCAAACAAAGACTGAGGACTCCTATGTCACTAGTGAAGAAACATTATAATGATGTTTTCTTCTTAGTTGATTCAAATTATACATATGCATCGAAGGTATTCCTAGGTTAGATGGCTTAATCCCTTGCCATATGAGATTAATGTAGATGCAGTATCTATAGCTATCACAACTCTATTGGCAAAAGAATAGATAAAAGTGCCACCTCATTTAGGAACTATGAGGAAGCCAAGTCTAGAATTACAATTGATTTGAAAACAACTTATGTGGTAAGGAAGAAGGAAAAACTTGTGAAGAATCTAAAAGAAGAATTGGTGAAGGGGATGAAGAAGAATAATAAAATGAAGATGATGAACAGGATGAACAAGTCCAAGACCTTGTGGTACTTAGTCAAGGATAATGACAAGATCAGGAAGTTAATGAAGAAGGTACTGAGGGTGAAGAAGCTGAGGAAGAACCCAAGCTAGCTAAGAATAAGAAGAGAAAGGATAAGAATTATGAAGTGGAGAAACCCAAGTATAAGCTTCTAAAAATTTTGCAACAAAAGCTAGCAGTACCTTCTAGTAGAGCTAGTACAAGAGCAGTCACCATGAAAGTGAGGGTTGCTAAGAAACCAGAAGGAAAGATGACTATTACCATAGTAGAGCCAAGCCAACCAGCAAAGAAAAAATATGTGAGGAGAAATAGACTCAGTGGTAAAGCCAAATGGAGAAGACAAAATCTAATGGCATGAGTCAATTCAAATTGGTAGGCCAAAATCCCTCTTTTGACTTAGATAATTTGTGTGACAATGTAAAATCAAATGCAGATTTATCTGGCTTTATACACATAGATTTTGAAAAGTTAGGAAAATTTGAAAAAAATACTATTGAAGAAGCCATATATGTGATGATGGCTACATTGAAATCAACTCATATTGAGATTTACAACTCCGTACCTAAAATTCTATATGAAAAATTTGAGAAGGAATGGAAATACAATCTAGAAAAGGATAGACAAATTAGGGAATCTACTCTAGCCCAACTAATGTTGGAATTGGATAAAAGGAAGATTACCAAGGCTATGGAAAATAAAAAGTGTAAAATTTCCCCAAAATAGAGCTTTCCATATATTCAATAAGAATGTTGAGGATGTGGTAACCAAAAGAACAAATATTTGGAGAGCTATTTAATGGTTATCCACTCTTGAAATAAAAGAGAAAGGTGAGAAAGAATTGAAAGACCCTATGAAAAATGAGCAAGAGACAACATAAACAACACAAGAGGTATCAAGAAAGCATGATAGTGTGGGAGACACTAAGGAAACAATAGTAGAACAAGATACAATTGAAGAAGAGTAGCAAGATGAATAGAATGTATAAGATGTACAAGTCCCAAATGATAGTCCTACACATGTAGACCAAGTGAGTCAACCTGACTCAATACAAGTCAAGGATGTTCCAAACAATTCTACTTTGAACATCAATCATTTGAATGATGATGATTTGAAGAAGATATTGAAGGATTCCACCTTGACAACATAGTTATGCACAAGTCCTATACTAGGGAGAAGGGATTAAATTAAAAAGGTAGAAATTGTAGTAGTAGGGGAGAAACAAATTGATGCATCTAGTGTGCCCACTACAAGTAGAGAGACAAAAGACCATAGTGAAAGGGCTAAACAACTAAGTGTTATATATAGACCATAAGTAGAATTGTCTCTAGTGCAACTCATTTCAAATAAGAAAGCCTTAGTTACAGTTGAGAAAGATGGAACTGAGGTCAAACTAGATCAAGAACCTAGTCCAATACCTACTCCACAAACCTAAGGTGAAGCATAGATAAAAGTGATATAAGACAACAATTATAATGAATTGAAGGTGACTACTACTCTAGAGGAATAAATTTCCATCTAGAATCTAATTAGCTTACAAGTTTCTATGAATGCTACTAGTAGTCAAGATCTTTAGAGCTTGAGCACTCATGCTACACCATTGTAGATATCAATGCCTAGTGCAAAAACATCAAGGAGTTTAGGAGAAATATCTTATGGAGATGTGATCCTAGACAAGGTGATTGAGCTACCCAAGTTTGATCTTAACACAATCACTATTGATTAGAAAATAATTCTATATGAAGCTCTACAGAGGAAGAAATAACAAGAGTTGTTAAGAAGGGAGCATAAGTAGAACAAGTGCTTCATGACATCAAAGATATATTTCTTTGTGTTTTAGGTCTTCCAACTACTAATGAAGATAAGTCAATAATTGACCAACTGGTACATATTGTTCGTAAGATTACTGATGAAGACCTAGATGCAAATACTAAACTATAAGAATGGTCTTAAAGAAAATTTCACACTAAGGTACTTGAAAAGATATCTAGTGCCCTTGCTCTATGAAAAGTTTATTTGGAAACCAAGATGGAGAGTGTAAAGAAGGTGTTGGAAAACATTTTCTCTCTTTACACCAAGTTATGTGATGTGAATCTTTTCACACATGAGATTCAAAGACATGTTAACCAACTAGAGGGAGATCTAAAGACTACAGGTAATACCTTAAAACTAAATCTTGGTCAAATTCAGTCACATTTTTAGAGGCTACTCTCCACTCAAGGTAGGCTTACCTAGCTGAATCCAAAAGATGCTAACACTTAAGCTACCTTGACGAAAATCTAATCCATGTTGACCCTAGACATGAAATTCTTGCACAAGGAACTAGCCTAGATTGTGACATTCATGGAGAATGATTCTCATCTTTCCACTTATGATGACTTAGTTCACCTTATTGCAGAGCTATAAATCTAGTATTGACCTCTAGAGGTAGCGTGCAATAATTGGGATGCAACAGTGGAAATTATAATGAGATCCATAAATAATTTTTGGACAAACACACTATAAGTGTCAAAAAAAGGGAGCTATAGTATAAAAGGGGGTTATAGTATAGAAGAAAGATATAGTGAAGTAAAGGGTAGTAATTATGCAAAAACAAGATACAACAAATATTCTTAGTAGGATTATCTAATCAAGATATAGAAAGAAATTATTTACTTAGGGGGAGTAATGAAGGAATGAGGTAAGATAGTTATGTTGGAATGTTCAAATTGGAAGAGTACTTCTAAGAAGGGGGGTTGAATTAGAAGAACCAATTTTTATCCTTTTATACCCTTAACAACATATAACTAAAATTAACATGCATGCAAGTTATACATATAAATAATTATAAAATGAAAGTATGCATGAACACATAACACAAGATATTTTGGTGACCCAAAAACCCTCCAAGAATAAGAAGGTAAAACTAGGGTGGGCATGACACCCACAAAAATTACTGTAGCAATGAATTCAACTGCTTCTAATGGTTTACCCTGTTAAAGGCCTACCCTATTAAAGGCTTTACACTATGTCAATAGTGACCTATTGAAAGTATTTACAAACACTTTACATGAAGTGTCACCCTATTAAAGGATTTACATAAAGGTTGTTAAACCCACCTAATACATAGGATTTTCTTGACCTTCTCCAAAGGCTCTCCTACCTAGCTATTAAGCTAACCTATCACCATAGGATTTCAAACTCTAATACAATTGTGAGAGAGTATTAGAACATTTGACTTGATTGAATGCAATCTTTAATTTCTAGGTTTAGGCACTTGATCTGCTCTTTCTCTTCTAATTCTTGCTTGATCTAATCTTTGAATATGTCCCCTATTCTATTCTAATTAATTGGATGTATAAATGTTGTTCTTTCCACTAAGTCTTTTCCTCTTCACACTAAATTTTTTCTTTAATCTCCCCTCATGCAATTTTCTTCCACACATACAATGGTGCATTCATCCTCCTTATAAAGAATGTGAAGACTTAGGGTTAGGTATGGATCTACGATCCAAATTGAATCTCAAATTTTTGCTCATACTTTGCATATTTCTTATTAGTTGCATGCATTCACCATTTTTCTGATTGGCTGCATGCATATTACATAGGGAATGCAAATGATTCATCCTTATCCTTTTTCTCCATCAAAATTTGTCTTAGTGGACTCCAAAAATGGTTCACATCTTATTTTGTGCAAATACAAACTCTTATGCTGATCTTGCATTGCTCGACACATGAAGTATTATTGATGCTTGACACATAATATTTCTAGATTGCTCAGCATCAACTATATTTCCTAGTTTTCTTGGCATCAACTACATTTCCTGATTTTCTTGGCACCTATTGTATCCTATATCACTCGACATATGTTTTTTTGATTTTCTTAGCATCTAAATGATTCTATTTCTCAACACATGAACAATTCCTATATTGCTTGGAACATACTATACTGTAATCTACTCAGCACTAACTGTGACTTAGCTCATATTGAAATTCTAGCTCAGCATCTATTGTGTACTTAGTATACATAGTGAAAATGGTTAAGTGTGTTGACACTCATTTGTAATTACTATTTATTTGACCAACAATCTCCCCCTTTGACATGAGTGTCAAAGACACTTAACTAAGCATTGATGATCATAACCTTTTTGAGTACATTCTTTACTCACTCAACTTACATGCAAAATTTCAAAAATTTGTGAGTAGCGATATACCTTATGACTCCCCTTGAGTTGAGTATGCCTTTGAAATTAAAATTTTGTGCCAATATGCCTAATCCTTTCTGTCCTTTAACCTATTTCTACATTCTGAGCCTATATGCTATATCTGATCTCTGTGATGTCACTATATTCCATGTGATTACCAAAATTTTACATCTCTCCTTCACTTCTTTATTCCTTGTCTTTCATTTTGGGCTATTTAAAATCATTTGACTTTATTCTCAAAATTTATGAAAGAATGTATTTGATAATTTCCCATAGTATCTACATATCTCCTCCTTTGCTTATTGCTCCCCCTCTAATATATATCTCCCCCTTTTTTGACACTAATGTTGAAGGGTTCTATGGAGTAATTCCATGTTTAGCCCAAAATGAGTTGTTAACCTCCAGAAGTATCTTCAGAGTTCCATCCCAGTTGTTTAATGTAGTATCCAATGACTTGTGTTGAATTGCAAGCTCTACTACTAGGTCTACAAGTCCCTCATGTATAGAAAGATTGGGATCTTTCTTCAGGATTTTCTTTGCATACATTTTCTCCTTGTGAAGTACCTCCAAGTGAGGGGTGATGAAGGATTGAATTTGCATTAGCTTGGGTTTTATATTAGCCTCCTCTGCTAATAATATAGCTAGTTCCCTTTGAGTGTGAAGTGTCTGAGAAAATTTTTTCTCACTTTGAGCTAGATTAGTTGGGAGTTGCATACTAGAAATCTTTAGATTTCTCTCCAAGCTCATTATTTTCTGGCTAGTCTCATGTGTGAAGTTTTAAAATTCACACAGTTTATTGTAAAATGATAATATATTCCCTAGTACAATTTTAACTCTATCTATTTTATTAGCTAGGTCAACTTGTCCCAAAATGATAGTATTTGATATCTTCTCATTGACCTTACCTTGGAATTTATTCTTTGACCAATCCATTAGTTTGGCATTAGTGTCATGGTCCTCATTTGTTACTTGATAAACTATATCTAATAGTTGCTCTATAATTGGTCTTGATTCATCTGGAGACTATAGGCTAAAGGCATCCATGAATGTGTCCTTGATTTAATTTAATTCTTGCCTGTATTTGTAGTCCTTTCTAAGTGCCTCTTGTCTCCTTCTTCTATCCAATGCACTCTAAATTTCATTCATCTTCTCCTTAGTGAGAGTACTAGATTCATAATAGGGTATCTTTATTTCTTCATTAAGCTCAGGAATTCCATAATGAATTGTCCTAGCTACCTTGGTAGAGCTCATGCCTAGTGTTCTAATTTGCAATTCTAGAGTTCCAGTGCTTGGCTACTGAAGAGTTTTTCTAGGAGTACATGTTCTGGGTAGTTTAACCAAAGTTTGAATTCAGATTCCTCCTTATCTTTTGTTTCTTCTTTCTCTTCAAAATTTTTCTCTTTTTCTATCATTCTAATTGGGGGTGTACCTATTGATTTTATTGATTTTATTTTATCATCCCCTACTACCACACTTAGCTCCTAAAGTGGAACTATGACTTCTTTTGGTGGAGATGGTGGTTGAAGAAGTAGAAGTCCAATATATTGTGTGATCATAGGTGGTTCTTGTGTTTTCACCTTGACTTCCTTTAATTTCACTACTCCTTTCTAGAGTTCATCAACACTAACCAATATTGGGCTTGAACATAGCCTAGCTACTTGTGTTGATTGGTTAAGGATCTTTGCTAGATTCTCTATAGTTAATGGATTGATGTTTTGACTAGAAGTGTCAATAATATCCTTTATCTTGATTGTCTCTATGGGTGTAATGGTAGAATGAGGAGGGCTAGGAGGTGGTAGTTGTGTGTTCTGCACACTCTATTCTTGTTGCTCACCTATCCCATTTTCCTCTTCTTTACTTATTTCCTCCTCCCTTTTTTCTTCATCCTTTTCTTCTTCCACTTTCTTCTCTTCTACGTTCTTCTCCTCTACCTTCTTTCTTCTTGCTTCTTTTATTTCCTTTGTTTTGGCACTTGCTTCTACCTTGTATTCTTCATCAAATACATCATCAATTTTCTTGTAAATAATTTTCCATAGTTTTGTTGTTTTTCTCACAACCTCTTCAATTTTATTTTGTAAAATACTAAATGCCCTATATTTGGGAGTAAATCTACTATTGTTCCTTTTGATTGCATTTGTTATTTGACTTTTAGTCAAATCAGGCAACATCCTTGCTAAGGTAGACTCCCTTATTTCTTTCTCAATTTGTAGACAAAAATGCCATTTTTCCTCCACAATCTTATATAATTCCTTTGGCAATGAACTATCTAGTTCAAGAGGTGTATGCTTATGTTTTGCCATCATACTATAGATAGATTTCTCTATTTTATTTTTCTCATCCCTTGTGAGCTTATTAAAATTTACATTCTTCAAATAATTTAAGTCTCCATTCCTAATCTTAGCACATAATTTATCGATAGAAGACTTTGGTGGATGACTTACCACTTTAAATTGACTATGGCCTTCTAATTCTATCCTTTCTTCATCTGAATCAAGTTGAGCCACACATTTTCTTCTCTTCTTTGGCTCTTCTTTAGTCTTTTCAGTGGATTTCTTTTTCTTGTTTTCTTCTTCTTTTACCTTTTGTATTGTAGCTCTTGTAGTAGCACAAGTTGTAGGCTTCTTGGGTGTAGGCTTTGCCACTTTCTTTGGCTTGGGCTGAGGAGTAGGTAGTGCTTTTTCCTTTCTTTTGGTGACCTTGGTTTGAGTGGATGATTCCTTGGCTTGTTCTTCCTTCTCACTCTCATCCTCATCTTCACCTAGGCCTTGTGTTAACTAAAGTGGCCCTTGCTCTAGCTCATCCTCATTGTCATCTTCTTCTTCATATACTTCCTCTTCCTCTACTATGCCTGCCTCTTCAACACCTATTTTATTTTTTATCTTCTTTACAAGCTTGTCCTTCTTCTTGACTGTTGTTGTTGTCTTGAGGTCTATAACCACTCTTGATTTGACAATGTCATATGTTCTAAAGTGCTTTGTAGTTTTATCAATTTTCTCTACAAGCAATGTTGTAATAGCTGCTGAAGCCTGATCCACATCAAGTTCATAGCCTAGTGGTCTAAGCCATCTAACTCTAGGGATGACTACTTGTATTTAAGTATAGTCAATATCCACTAGAAAAAAAATGTCTTTTTCATGTTGTTCCATTAATATGACTAGAATTCTCATTCTCTATTTCATGGATTGTTTGAAATCTTCAAAATAACTAGTCATTTTGGCATCAAAATTCTCACCCATCTACTCAATGAATCTATTTATTTGAATAGCAATAGTCTTATTTCAATCCCATCTCACCTTTCTTATTGAGGGGAATTCTTCCATAATATAGAAAAATATGCAAATCAATATTGGACCAAATTTGCATTGAGCCCCTTTTCATTTCATTATGGCTGCCAAGTTTTCATTGATTTTCTACACAATCAATTCTGCAAGATCATAAGTGTGATCCTTTTTTACTAGCTTGTAGGCAACATCTACAACTATGCAGGGTACACTGTTTAACCTGCTACATTGGTAAAATTTGTGAGATATAATATTGACAGAAAAATATAGTAGGGGATCTTTGATGGTGTAAATTATCATACCCCTATTGTTCCACTTTACACCAGTGTTTTTCTCAATTGCCTCCTTCTTATCACTCCTTAGGGTTTTTGGTTGATCTAGGTTGGGATACTAGTGACCCTATGTACAATTTTCTTTGTGAACTTTATTGGCCCAATTTCTATCCAAAAAGCTGCATCATGGATTTTTCTTAGCACAATGTATATCCATTCTATTTTAAAGATATTAGGAAAAACTAGGGTTTTGGTTAGACCCTTCTTTTCAACTATGGAGAATTCGTCTTTGAGTTTCCCATTTTCACAGAGCTTATCAAATGCATTGAAAATATCAAAATATCATATTGCTCCTATCTTATAGTTGTAACATTTGTGTACATCCTAAATCATAACTACTTTATCAAAAATCATAGATAGGGCAACAATGGGATCATTTTTTTAAGAAACTTCAAGGATGGGTCTAAACTCTGGTTGTCTAACGTCATTGCTAACTAGTTAAATTTCCAACCCTTCCTTTTCTTTTGAATATTTAGAACCAAATGCCATCTTTAACTGAACTAGGGTTTACTATTTACAATTTTTTTTAAACTACATAACTCGACACTTGAATGAAATACATGGTAAATCGATGAAGCAGAGTTGGATTGTTGTTGAATTATTGTAAATCTCCTTTTGATCACTAGGAAATCACTTAATCACTCTATTCATCTTTTCTCTTTGTTCAGATGATCAAAAAATAAATGATTTTTACTTTTATAAGGCTTGAAATCTAACATTTATTGCTTTCGTGCTTATAGCTGTACACTTGGCTTCCAAAGAATTTTTCAACTCAGCATCAATTCTATTTCATTTTCTTGGTAGCTACTATCATCTCTTTACTTTGTATCCACTAGACTATTCAACTCGACATGTACTGGAGTTTTACTCAGCAACCAAAGGTAGCTCAACATCATCTTCCAACTTTTATCTTGGCATCTTAACTTATGTATATTTCTTCTTTACAGTATTCCTATGTTCTTTTGGGTTGATGTATGATACATCTTTATATGTATCATCACTTTGTGCCTTTCTAGTGCTTAATTTGATGAGGTGTGATCACTTGACCTCTTGGGCAAAGTGATCTCTCCATTTGATGTGTTACATTTACCTTTCTTATGCCATGTATTCTTCATATCTTCCTTGATATGTTCTACATTAACTTTTTCTTTGCCCTTGTTAACTTCAGTTTTAGGTGTCTTGGCCTTTGTTGGGCAGTTCTTGCTAATATGACTAGTCTTCTAGCAACTAAAACAAGTAGTTTGATTTAACCATCTATTGTAACTTCCCTTAAAGTGTGTCTTGATGCAATTTTTAGGAATGTGTCCATACTCTTGGCAATAGTGATAGCTATACCTAGTGTTGTAATCCCAATTGTAGTGATGTCCATGACTGATTCCTCTTATAGGCTAATAAGATGTCTAGATAGGCTTTGATCTACATTCAAATTCTCTATGTCCATTTTTTTTCAGGTGTAGTAGTGGCCCTCAAATTTTGGTGTCCTCATGGTCATGGTTTTGTAGTCTTGCATTAAATGTCCTTTCTTTTTGCACTTGTGACAGAAGTTTGAAATTTTAGGCTTATCATCCTGATGACTATTCTTGCTTCTACATTCATTAGAGGTATGTCCCTTTTTACCACATAAATGACAAGTAGGTTTAGTGTTCTTACCTTTTTTCTTCTTTCTTCTATAGCCTTGGGTGATTCTCCTTGTTTAGTGCTGATATATCGAAGTCCTGTAGTGTCATTACTTGCCCTTGGTGATTTCAAAAATTTCTCAAAGTACTTTATCACCTCATTGGGTTTATTGTAACATTCTATTATTTCCTTGTCTCTCTTCAATTCATTCTACAATTTCTCATTCTATATCTTCAAGATGGATATCTCAATGTATGTATATGGCTCAAAGTATTTAACTACATATTTGAAATCTTTTCAAATTAAATTGTCTTTTCTTTCAATCAATTGATGAGATTTCTCTTGTTTTCTTCTACCATGGCCTTGTCTTCAATAGCTCTTTTCTTTTTTTTAGTTACTTCACAAAGTAATATGGCTTGTGATTCTTGTTCAAGCTTGAGTAATCTAATTTCTTTACCTTGTGCTCTATTTTTTTCCTTTATTTTTGCTATTGTTGCATCAAATTCCTTCGAGTCTTCATTGGAAAATGCATGTGTGGCGTCAATCTCCTTGTAGTGTATGTCATTTTCAGCTATGGCTATCTCCTTTCTTTTTTTCAAAGATTATCTCAATTCCTCCCTAGCTTCCTCTACTTTGTGTAGAGCTAGTTGCACATCAATCATCTAATTGTCAATGATCTTTCCAAGTTTGAAGAATTCCATCTTCTAACCTTTTTCTACAAGATTTTAGGCTTCTCCTTGTGAGTACAAAAGCTCTGATACCAATTTTTGTAATGTTCAAATGGTAAGAGTACTCCTAAGAGGGTGGGTGAATTAGAAGTACCAATTCTTATCCTTTTCTACCCTTAACAACATATAACTCAAATTAACATGCATGGAAGTTATACATGTAAATAATCATAAAATGAAAGCATGCATCAAAGAATAACACAAGAGATTTTGGTGACCCAGAAACCCTCCAAGAATAAGAAGGTAAAACTGGGGTGGGGATAACACCCACAAAAATTAATGTAGCAATGAGTTCAACCACTTCTGATTGTTTTCCCTATTAAAGGCCTACCCTATTAAGGGCTTTACACCATGTCAGTAGTGACCTGTTGAAAGGATTTACAAACACTTTATGTGAAGTGTCACTATGTTGAAGGATTTACATAAAGGATGTTAAACCCACCTAATACATAGAATTTTCTTGACCTTCTCCAAAGGCTCTCCTACCTAGGTGTTAAGCTAACCTATCACTATAGGATTTCAACCTCTAATACAATTATGAGAGAGTATTAGAACATTTGACCTGATTGAATGCAATCTCAAATTGATGGGTTTAGGTACTTGATTTTCTCTTTCTCTTCTAATCCTTGCTTGGTTTGATCTCTGAATATGTCCCCTATTCTATTAAAATTAACTAGATGTCTAGATTTTCTTCTTTAAACTAAGTCTTTTCCTCTTCACATTGAAAATTTGCTATAATCTACCCTTATGCAATTTTCTTCGACACATAAAATGGTGCGTTCATCCTCCTTATAAAGAATGCAAAGACTTAGGGTTAGGTATGGATCTATGAT
The DNA here is from genome assembly GCA_028749045.1 of Cupressus sempervirens. NCBI lineage: Eukaryota > Viridiplantae > Streptophyta > Pinopsida > Cupressales > Cupressaceae > Cupressus > Cupressus sempervirens. Next base: position 134,074,823 of record CM053789.1, on the reverse strand, counting down.
CCAAATTGAATCTCAAATTCCCACTCATACTTTGTATTTTTCTTATTGGTTGCATGCCTTCACAATTTTTCTGATTGGTTGCATGTAGATTGCATAGGGAATGTAAATGATTCATCCTTATCCTTTTTCTCCTTCAAAATTTATCTAATTCGGCTCCAAAAATGGTTCACATCTTAGTTTGTGCAAATAAAAACTCTTATGTTGATCCTACATTGCTTGGCACATGAAGTCTTACTAATGCTCAGTACATACTATTTCTGGATTTCTCGGCATCAACTACATTTCCTGATTTTCTCGACACCTATTGTATCCTATGTCACTTGGCATTTTTTGTTCTGAGTTTCTTAGCATTTGAATGATTCTATTACTCAACACATGAACAATTCATGTATTGCTCAACACATACTATACTATACTCTACTCAGCACTAACTGTGACTCAGTACCTATTAAAATTCTAGCTCGACATCTATTGTGTACTCAGCATACATAGTGAAAATGGTTAAGTGTGTTGACACTCATTTGTCAATAATATTTATTTGACCAATGAGTTAGTCATCCATTTTGAAAATTTTTAAAGTTTTAAAATTTTATATGAGAATCAAGTTGTAGATATATATTGTCTAGGTTATGCTCATAATAAGGATTGTATATGCATGAAAATGTATTTTTGCCACTCACTTCAAAGGGGGAGATTGTTAATCTTAGATTGGTTTTGACAAGGCAATGATAAAACACTTTATTAATTATTTAGTAGAATTAAATTGCAAGTGGAATGATCAAAGAAAGCTGAGCAATCAATATGAGATGAGTGATCAAAGCATGCCAAGCATACATTTCAAGACAAAATAGGTTGAGTAATATACATAGTCAACATTAAGCACTAGTATGATTCAAGTAGATAGTTAGTTCAAAGTCACTCATGAGTCTAGTAAATAGAGTATTCTGAGTCATTTAGGAACCCAATTACAACATTGAAGATATAGTGAATGTCTAGCATTAGAGACTTCAACTATTGAGTGAATAGTTTTGGACATACTTTTTTGTGATAGCACAAACCTTTACATAAACCATTTTTGGGCTGACTTAACAATTGTTTTACAATTCTAGAATATGTATACTACTGTATATTATAAATCCCTATATATTACATGCAACCAATCAAATTGAGGGATATTCTAAGTGGCAAAATGGATCAACCTCAACTATTGATTCTAACCTAATCCTAGCCAACTTATGTTTACTTAAGAAGATAAACCTTAAATAGTTTTTAAGGCATGAAGGAAGAGAAGGAGATGCAAGAGACATGAATGCTAAGTGTAGGGAGAATTTGTAGTGGTCATGGAGGTTGTGATAATCCTATGAATTACAGAATCAACTCAAGAGAAAAGAGGAAAGAAGACAGCACACAAAGAAAACATATTTGATTAGAAAGATCAAGTACACATTATGAAAGAGAATATATGAAATCTAGAGGCAGAAGTGCTAACTAAAGGATCACAATACTAAATCATTTTAACAAGTGATACAAATAAAATCTCCTAATAAAGTAGTCTTAACAAGCTTATGTAAATATGTTAACTAAGTCCTTATTTTATTGCAAGTTTAAGTCCTCTAACAAGGTACACTTTTAGTAGGGTGTTGAAATCCTTTAATAGGGTGAGACTTAATAGTATTTGTAAGCATTTAATAGGGTAGACCTTTCATAGGGTAGATTTTAGTTTATGGTCAAAGTTCTTGTAACCTTAACTAGCTACACTTTACAATTGTAGTATTGAAGATTTGTGGGTGTCATCCCATTCTAGTTTTACCTTCTCATTAGAGGGTTTTTGGGTAACAAATTTATTGTATTATGTTTTATTTATTTCATGCTATGGATGAACATGTGGAGTTAGCTATTTTAGCCTACATGCTAAATTGTGAGATGGATGTGTGGTGAATTTCTTATGGTTAATGTTTTTGAGTATTGATTCACCCCCCTCTCAAAGTTTACTTTCCCATTTTTATTTCTAGTAATAGTTTTTTACTTGGTGGATTTTCCCTAATTGCATTTCTATGTTAAATGTTGGTTTCATACTTGTGTGAATGTTCTTTTCAAATTTCATGTCATTTATTGTTATATGTTTCTATTATCTAGCATATACTAAATAAAAATCTAAGTGATGATATGATAATTTGGATTACTAATGAGCCAAACTATATTGGTGAATTGGATTTTTGAGCTTGGCTAAGTTGTTAAAAGTTGAATTGGTACATGTACACTTGAGGATAAATTATTCAGCCCCCTCCCTCCTTAATTATTCTAATCATTCTAATATCTATATCACATTAAGATTTGTTGTTGGACAATTAAGAAGTGGTATGTTGATGAAAATAAAATGAAAAGGGACCTAGTAAGAGTAGAGTTACCAAGAAATAATAAAGGAAGGATTGGAGACAACAATCATTAGAGATCATATGTTATATTGAGAAGAAAATAGATATGAATTAAGAAAATGAATATTCATTTCTTTAGATCAATATAGTATTACATTCTTACCATTGTAGAAAAAAATTGTTTAACAAGGTGGACATAAGATTTTGTATTGTGAATCTCTTAAAAAAGTACACAATTTAGAATGTCAAAAAATCCACAAGAAAGGTCAATTTTAATAGATCCTATTGGTGGTTTGATTTTTTCAGAATGCAGAGGAGTTCTAGAAAATTATTGGTGAAAAAATCATTTAAGTTATGGCATCCTACAGATTATGGTTTCTTTACTTATAATTTTCAAAATCTATGTTACCCTAATCATGTCCTAGTCTCTATGTTCCTTGAATTTTATTAAATTCTAAAGGTTTATCTTCAAGATAGTAATTAAAATGCCCTAAATATGTAAAAACCCTAGGTTATTTTCAAATTTTTGAAAGGGTTTACAAAGCACCTAAGTTCTTCCGTTTATGCTCTGATAGTGTTCAAGTTTCCAATAAAAATGGATTGCTTTCTTATTTTTATTTCCATTTTCATGCTTCACCAAGTGGTTTAAAGACATAAAGGAATTTATCTCTCATAGGGATACAAGTTTGTATTCCATAATGGTAGATCAGTCTACTTTGGGGTCTTCTAGTAATACAATTTGATCTTTGGGTGGAGAAGTGTAAAAGGTCTTTTGTGTTTTGATGGTCTTATAGTTCCATAGTGATGGGTTGAATAGGTGAGTGAAAGTAGTTTATTAAAGTATTTCCAGTCATACATTGTTTTGTTAAACACATGAGCGTAACAATTTCAAAAGTGAATATGTCAGATGGCTTTACGAGAATACAAGTAAAGTGTTGAGCGAAGGGGTAGAAAGGTCTTGTGGTTTGATCTATGCACTTACATTACTCTAAATGGCATAAAGGTGTAATATCCTAAGCTAGCATAAAGGATGGCTCATGAGTGAAATAAAATTTAATTTTTTTTATGTGTCTTTGCTTCTTTGACTCGCAAGTAACCATAAAGCAATTTTACAAAGAGGGAGGTTATCATATGGGAAGCAATTGCAAAAATAAAGGCTTTACCAATAGGGGGTAGTTAGAGAAAAAAGAAAAAATTAAAGATTTGATGTTCTAGCTATCATCTAAAACTAATTTTTTTGTTTCTTTTTTTATTAAGGTGTCATGGATATTTTGAAAAAGATTGTTTTACTTCTTGTTGTAAAAGGACACCTATCACTTCCAACTTCCCTTTTCTTGTTGCAACTCATGTTTATATAAATGAGTTTTCAAGGCACTGTGAGGGGTTTGAAAGTTGTATAATTTTTTTATGTTCAAGAAAAATACAGTTGATCCAATAGTATTTGGTTGTTTTTGAGTTTACTTTCAAGTATGTAATTTCTAATGATATATAGAAATAATAGGATCAATAGGATATCCTAGGCTTTTTCAATGAATTTCTATTAGTCATTATATTAGTCATATAAAAAGGAAAATAGAAAGGGGCATTTACATTAGATTTGTGTCATCAATTTCTATCTCTATTTTATGAGTTCATCTACTTTGATGTCATTTGAATAAGGTTTGATTCATTGAATGTAGTCTAGATGGGTTGTATGTTGATACTATTGTTGCTTTTAGTTCAAGGAATTATATAAATGCTTTAGTAGATCAATAGGGTTTATGATTTTATAAAATGGATAGTTCATAAGAATGGAAATAGGTTACTACAATTGATAAATTCATTTACAAGTTATTTGAATTAGATCTCCCACCGATAGTTAGTCTTTTACCCAATGGATAAGGCACTAGTCACATGAATCAGTTCAGGTAAATTTTGTTTCAGCACATCAAATTAATTACAAATTTAGAATCATTCCCATGTCATTTTGTGTAAAGATATAATGCTGATTAGTGCTCATTTATATCTTATTTCTAGGTATTAGGTAGCTTCTATTTCCACAAATATTTGTAAACTCAAGAAGAATTATGACCAAATCTACTTATAAGGGATGTATGTCAATTTGAAAGCATAAAAAATTGGGTAAACTGTGTATGTGTTTGGAATTGGAGATGAGAATTAGAATGAAAAAAATATAATTCTCATACAATAATGGTCCTTTGAATTATCCCATAGGTAAACCCACCTTGGTTTTGTAGAACCTAAAGAGTAGGAAACCATTCTTGGTTTTGTTGATGTTGGTCCAAATGATTTTCACATAGAATTATTTATAGGAAGTGGCTAATCCTTAGATTGTGTAAGTATTATCAATTTTGTGTTGATTATTTTGTTGTTCAATAGTTCAAAACACCAAAAAAATTGCAACTCTACTAGGGAATAACACTTTATGTGTCATAAACCACTGTATCATTTAAGATCTATTTTTCTCTTAGGGAGAGTCTGAGGTAGGCATTTTACAAGAACCTTTCTATGGTCTTGAGGGTTATTTTCATTTTGTCTATGATTATTAGTGAATTAATTGTGATCCACTCATAAATTTTTCCCATTCTGATAGGGTGGGTGGCAACTCAGAAGGTTTTAACTAGTGTCACTATTTATAAGTCTGTTTGTCTCAAAATCATGGAAAATAAAAGGAACACACGAGAAAATGTGAAGAAAACCCCAGAAATCAAATTACAAACTAATCTCCCTCCTAGGGGAAGAAAAAAATAGGTTCTAAAAAGATCTCATATTCATAGAGAAGACCATCCCCAAGAGCAAGTAATAAGGGGAGAGAATGTTCATTTTTTTGCTATGGAAAGGGAATCATCTTACCAAAGTTTTAGATCCCATCCTAGACTATCTGGTGATGACCTTTTTAGCACACCCAAAGTGACATGCAATGAAACTGTAGGGCTACACAATACACCTATTCTAGACAAAAGAAATAGCAACAATCTCTTTCAAAAAAGTACAAACTCTTTCCTATTTGAATATTATTAAGGAGAAATGGGACCAAAACATTTAGATCCTGAGAGTTTCAATGATGAAAAAATTGCTAGTTCTAAGTTCACTATCCCTCACCTTCATGAGATTGAGGTCCTAAGAATGCAGCTTGTTGAGCAAGAAGCCATAAATAAGAAATTGAAAAAGAGAGGGAAGAGAAGATTATGAAAGTCTTCGAAGAAAAACAAACATTACTTAGGAGAATTTCTACCCTAAAGAAGAAAAATGAAATAGCAGCCAATGCATGGCAACTAGAGATTATATGTTAGGTTGAATAGCTTAAGGTACAAAAATAGAAATTGTTTGATATGAACCTAGAAGGACCTATAATATGATATATTAAGAACTATAGTGCTCTAGAAGCTAACTGAAACAAAGCAAAAGATGTAGGGCATGCTATTGAGACTAAAGATAAAGGGAAATAGAAGGAGATTTGTGTTAAGATTAAGGAACCAACAAAGATTTTTTAGACCCATGATTCCATGTCACCTTCTAACATTGAGTTCAAAAAGAAAATAAAGGAAAAGGATGCTTTGGTTAAGAGGTTGGAGATTGCAGAAAATGAGGTGACTATAGCTGAGATAAACAACAAGATTAAGTTCTTGGAAAATTCTAGGATATAGTCTATAGCTATGCCTAAAGATGATGGTGGATAAAATGATGTAAATACAAATACTACTAAGGTACCTACCTATTTCGTATCTTCATTTTCATAGAAATTAGATCTTAGAAAATATATTGGTGATGCTAGCACTAGTAATACTATGGATAATACTAACAGAGATATTGACCATCATCCTAAGATTGACTTACAAAGGATACCTATCCAATTTGAGGCTTATAGGAAAATATTTTTTGATGGAATTCATGGTTACCCTAATCCTATCCCACAAGAAATAAGGAAAAGATTGCCTAAATTTGTTGGGAATAATGCTATCACTTGTGAGGATCATTTGAGGAATTTTCTTGATATGATGATTGATTATGAGGTTGAGGTTGAAGATGTGATCATGAACTTGTTTGTTCAGTCATTAACTAAAGATGCTAGAGAATGGTTCAAGAGACTACCTAGATTATCTACTATTGATTGGAAAGATATTGAATACTATTTCAAAGAGAAATATGGTGACAAACCAAATCAAAGCTATATCGTAACTAAATTTAGTAATATGAAGAGGCTACCTAATGAGTCTATCCTAAAATTCAATAATAGGTTCCAAAAGAGGATGTATAAGCTCATGAAAGCCATGTGAGTTGATGAAAAGATCTATTTAATTACTTACTTGAATGCTTTTGATGGGAAAATGGCATACCAGCTCAGGGATAAAGAACCTAGGACTTTGAGAGATGCTTTTAGAATTGCTATAAATGTAGAGAATATTTTGAGAATTTTAGGGAGGTTAGAAATTAAAAGAAATTATCCTATATTATTTGGAAATAAGGGAAATAGAAAGGAGGATAAAAAAGGTGGAGGTGGAAAAAAGAAATAGCCTAGTGAGATAAGTCAAGTTCTAAGAGCTATAAAGAATCTAGATATCCCTCAAGTAAAAAATGATAGGAGTCCCACTAAAAATAGAATGCCTTATTGATAAAATTTGAATAGATAGAATAGGTTGCAAAATTTACCCTATAAAAACACTTGGAAAGATGGTCAACCTAGTGTCCCTCCTCCTAAAAATACAAATAACAAGGTGACCCCTTATCCTTTGTCCAAAACCTTTATAAATTTAGTGGATGATCCTGAGTTTTCTATTGAGCCTACATGGTGCTTTGTATGTTGATAATGTAGGATGTAGCATGTTTGAGTCACATTATGATTATTTAGATTGTGAAGGTTATGACAAAGATGTAAATGAGCAAAGGCAGTTTCAGAATAAAGTGTAGTAGCAAGTATTCTCTGATGAGAGTGATGTTGAAGACAATGTATGCAACATGGTAAATGCCAAAGAAGAGGTCACATTAATGAAGCCCTCTAGGGAAGAGATTGATCAAATTACTACAAACATGATAGCTCAAGTGCAAACTAGAAACATGGCTCAAAAAGAGGGTAATGACAAGGTGGCTAGTATGTTTATAAAAGGAGTTAATTTTAAGAAGGGGGAAACTATGAAGCCTAAAGAAATCCCTAATGTGAAAGTTAAAATTTCCAATAAGAAATGAGAAACAAAGAAGGAGAATAGTTCCAAGGCTTGTGAGTTCCCAAATAATGCTCCCAAGAAGTTAGACGAGAAGATACCAAAAGAAATAACTACAAGTGACAAGAATCATCATGACAAAAGGAGTATTGTTATTGATAGCACATATGATTCTTCTATAGATATGACTACAATGTTATCACAAATCATTGTCAAAGTCCCTTTGTCTAAATTGTTAAGGATCATTGAACATAGAAATAAAGCTTTAGCATGGTTGGGAGATATTGATATAAAGGTCAGACATGAGTGTAATGAAAATTAGAATCCCAAGGAAAGTAGTAAAGAAAGGGTGAAAGATAAAGAAGCTACAGTAGTTGTGTCTCAAATTCCTTAGAAATTTTTGGATAATTCTGTAAACCAATGTTTGGGAAATGTTGAGAAATTTTTCTTGAGTATTTAGTAAATGGTAAAACATTAAAAAATTGCATGATTAACTCTAGTGCTTCCAATATTGTGATGCCTTTTGAAACAATGAAGGAATTAGGCCTAAAGGTAGATACTACTCAAGGAAGAAGTTGTGTTATGGATAAAAGAGAAGTGACAGTAATAGGTACTATTAAATCTTTACCATATAGAGTGACAACCCATCTTGACAAAGAGCTTAATATGAGTATGTTAGTTATTGATATTCCACCTTAGTATGGCATGTTATTATCTAGAAAGTTGGGTGTTGCCATGGGGGGAAGTCTATAGTGTGATTTATCATTTGCTATTTTCAACATTGAGGTGAATTTGGTAAAAGTAAATAAAGAGCCCAAAAGTATATATATGATAGAAGAAGACATAGATGATGATGTCACAAATTTTGTGGATACAAATATTAATGCATTCTGAGGTAAGGTTTTGACTTTGAAAAAATCCAAGCATAAGTTTCAGATAGAAGTAGAAGTTGACACAAAGATAGAAAAGGGTGATTTATGGAATATGTTTTTTGATGGTGCATGCTACAAGGATGGATTTGGTGTAGGTATTTTGTTGATATCTCTAGTAGGGGTAACATACAAATTCTCTTTTACTTTAAGTTTCCCTTGTACTAACAATATAATAAAATATGAGGCTTTATTGTTAGGACTTAGACTAGCTCATAAGCATGGGATAACATGTTTACATGTTATACAAGATTTTGAATTGGTTGTATTCCAAGTAATAAAGGCTTATGTGTTCAAGAATAAAAGGTTAAAAAAATACAAAAATGTTGTATGGGACATGATTGAATGTTTTAATGCATTTGGCATAATTTTGAAGGATAGAACCAACAATAAGATGGCAGATTTGCTAGCAAATATAACAACAAAACTTGATGGCATTACATTTGCTAGTATATCCAAAATTGAGACTCAAACTAGGCCCTCTATCCCTAATAATGTCTAGAATTGGTAATTATTTGAAGATGATAAGGATATTCTAAGATTTTTGAATTGAGAAAATATGTTGTCAAGACAAAAAATTGATTGTGTGGCCTATCTAGAGAATATAAATGGAAAAGATATTGTTTTTGGGTAGGAAATTGTGCAATTAAAGACAAAAAAAATCTCCAAGGGTTTTTTTTTTTTGAAACTATTTTTGATAACCAAGATAGGTCACAAGTTGATGCCAATAAATATGATGCTAAAGATCTAGAGGAGGTAAATTTGGGAACTCTGGAAAAACCTAAGAAAGTATACATTGGTAAGAAATTTCCTCCTAAAATTAGACAAGACTTGATAGATTTGCTAAGGAAATATAGACATGTGTTTGCATGGTCATATGATGACCTAAAAGCCTATAGGGAAGATGTTTTTCAGCATGATATCCCTTTGAAACTAGATGCTAAACCTTTTACGCAGAAACAAAGGCCAATAAATCCAACTCTGGCTCCCAAAATACAAGAGGAATTAGTCGAGTTGAGAGATACAAGGATCATAGAGCCTATTAGACATTCCTCTTGGGTTTCTAATATAGTCCCTATTAGGAAGAAAAATAGAGATATAAGGTTATGTGTTGGTTTTAGGAATCTTAATATATCTTCATTAAAGGATAATTATTGATTGTCAAAAATGGAAGCCATGTTGCAAAGGGTCACTAGTTCTAAACTTATGTCTATGATTGATGAATTTTTAGGATATAATCAAGTAGTTGTTAAAGAGTCATAACAATTTAAGACTTCCTTTACTACTCCATGGGGTACTTATGTTTAAGTTAGGATGCCTTTTGGGCTTACAAATGTTGGGGCCACTTTTCAAAGGGCTATGGATGAGGCTTTTGTTGATATTATTCACAAATTTCTAGTTGTGTACCAGGATGATCTCACTACTTATTCCAAGGATGAGAATTATCATTGCATACATCTAGAAAAGATATTTATCAGAGCTCTTAGGTATAGTATCTCTTTAAACCCAAGGAAATGCAATTTTGGTTTTACTAAAGGAAAATTGTTAGGGAATCTAGTTAGAAAGCATGGAGTGAGGATTGACCCTAAAAGGGTAGAGGCAATAGACAAAATTTAGAAACCCAAAAGTATTAAAGCCATTCAGTCATTTTTTGGATAGATCAACTTTCTTAGAAGATTTGTGACTAATTTTGCAGAAATTAGTAGGCCTATATCAAGGATGCTAATGAAAGTGTTTGAGACAAAATGGGATAGTGAGCCTAGTATAGCATTCTAGAAGATCAAGCAAGCTATTAAGGATGCTCCTATTCTTAGAGCACCTAATTATGATAAGCCCATGCATATATTTTCTTTTGCTTTATTCCAAACTATTTTTTTTGGTACTATTATAGAAAAATGAGGATGGTTATGAGTGACCTATTGCATTTTTTAGCAAATCCTTGTAGGTAGTAGCACTCAAGTATGATAGAAATGAAAAACAAGCATATGCAATGGTGAAAGGGGTGAAGGCTTTTAGATGTTATTTAATGGGTATCTAGTTAAAGATATCTAGTTAAAGATATAGATGGATTAATAGAATACAAGAATTTAACATTGATATTCAGATCACTAAACTAGTTAGAGCTCAAGGTTTGGCAAAATTGATGATAGAAGCCAATTTAGAGGAAAACTATATCAACCAACTTGATTATAGTTGCAAGGATAATCTTTTTAATATGGATACCTCTGACTGGTATAGAGATGTGATCTATTATTTATAAAACATGAAATCTCTATTAGAGTTAATAGAAAACCAAAAAAGATTCTTAAGTTATAGGCTATAAGGTATGTTATAGTACAAGGTTAGTTGTGGTGGAGAAATATGCAAGGAGTCCTTTTGAAGTGTTCAAATGAAATTGAGTCTAAAAGGATCTTAAAAGATATGCATGAAGGTGTATGTGGTGGTCATTTTATGGCTAAAACCACTACTTGTAAAATTCTTAGGGCTAGCTTTTAGTGGCCAACACTTTTCAAAGATACTCATGAGTTTGTGAAGGTATGTGATGTTTGCTAAAGGTTTAGCATAAAGTTAAAATTTTATAGGAATTTACTATTAAGACATATTGAAGTGCAAACACCATTTCAACAATGGGGAATTGATTTCATTGGTGAGATTTCAAATAAGTCTAGTGGCAGACATTCTTGGATCTTGGTGGGTACTAATTACTTTACTAAGTGGTTTAAAGAAATTCCTACTAAGAATGCAACAAGTAAAGTAGTGATTAATTTCATTTTAAATAACATTGTAGCCAGGTTTGGATGCCCATAGAAGATTGTAACTGATAATGCTACGTGTTTTAGATCTGAGGAATATAATTTCTTTTCTAAGAAGTATGGCATCATAGAGTACACATCATCACCTTATCATCCCCAAGGAAATGGTCAAGCAGAATCAAGCAATAAAAATATATTGAAAATCATCACAAGAATTTTAGGAGAGAACAAGAAGGCCTAGGATTCAAAATTATGATTAGCTCTATGGGTTGATAGGGTTATTGTGAAAAAGGCCATTGGATGTGCTCCATTTGATTTGTTCTATGGTATACAAGCTAGACTTCCATAGAATAACCTAAAGGAGATGTATAAATTTGTTCAACTTTATGAAGATGATATCATTGATGAGATGTAGCTTAGGATGGATGATATTGTAAAATTGGAAGAAGCAAGAAGAAATTTTTCTATTCAAAATGACAAGTTACAGTCACAAATAAAACATTTATATGACAAAAGGGGCATTGGGAGAAATTTTGAAATAGGTGATATGGTATTAATGTGGAATGCTAGAATGGAAGAGAAAGAAAAGCATAGAAAATTTGATCCAATTTGGCCTGGCCCATACAACATTTGTGATACAAATGGTGAAGACTCATATTTTTTGAGGGATTTAACTGGGGACATTCTTTAATTGCTAGTTCATGGACAATTCTTAAAAGGTACTTTTCCTAAAGTATCTATTTTCCATGAACAATAGTTTTAATGTGTTTTGTACATTGTGTATATTTTGTAAATCCTTTTAAATATCTCTATATAGTCTAGTTCCTTGTTTCTATTGTTTTATTTTGTGATCTCTAAAATATCTGTCATTCCTATACCAAGTATGTGGTTTTCTCTACCAAAGATTTTGAATTTTTTCATAGACTCAAGTAGTCTATCATCCCCAAATACGACCACTGTGGGTTTGATGTTTTTCACAATGAGAGGAGTTCTAGAACACTTTTGGTGAAAAAATCATTTAAGTCATGGTATCCTATATATTAGGGTTTCCTCATAATTTTCAAATTTTGTGTTACCCTAATCATGTCCGAGTCTCTATGTTGCTTGAATTTTATCAAATTCTCAAGGTTTGTCCTCAAGATAGTCATTAAAATGCCCTAAATATGTAAAAACCCTAGGTTATTTTCAAATTTTTGAAAGGGTTATCAAAGCACCTAAGTTCCTCCTTTTAGACTCTTATAGTGTTTGGGTTTCCCATAAGAATGAAGTGCTTTCTTCTTCTTCTTTTTCTATGGTCACGCTTCACCAAGTGATGTAAAGGCATAAAGGAATTTATCCCTCATGGGGATATAGGGTTTCATTCCATAATAGAAGAGTGGTCTACTTTAGGTTCTTCCTGTAATATGATTTGATCTTTGGGTGGAGAAGTGTAAAAGGTCTTTTTTAGATTTGGAGATGGTCTTATAGTTCCATGGTAATGGGTTAAGCGGGTGAGTGAAATGAGTTTATTAAAGTATTTCCAATCATATGTTGTTTTGTTAAACACATGAGCGTAATAGATTCAAAAGTGACTATGTAACATGGCTTTATAGGAATATGAGTAAAGTGTTGAGTTAAGGGCAAAAAGGTCTTATGGTTTGATCTACACACTTGCATTACATTGAATGGCATAAATGCATAATATCCTGAGCTGGCATAAAGGATGGCTCATGAGAAGACATAATGTGGTTCTATGATTCTATGTGTAAGAGGGACTCACAACAACGAAGTAAAATTTAATTTTGTTTACGTGCCTTTTCTTCTTTAATATAATGCTTGTCAACACTCATTTATATATTATTTCTAGGGCTTAGGTAGCTACTATTTTCAGAAATATTTGTAAACTCAAGGAGAATTATGACCAAATCTACTTATAAGGAATGTATGTCAATTTGAAGGCATAAAATTTTTGGTAAACTATGTATGTGTTTGGAATTGGAGATGATAATTAGAATGAAAATAATATAATTCTCATACAATAGTGATCATTTGAATCATCCCATAGGTAATCCTGCCTTAGCTTTACAGAGCCTAAAGAGTAGGAAACCATTCTTGGTTTTGTTGACGTTGGTCCAAATGATTTGCACATAGAATTGTTTATAGGAAGTGGCTAATCCTTAGATTGTGTGAGTATTATCAATTTGGTACTGAGTATTTAGTTTTCTAGTAGTTTCAACAACCAACACCTATTGTATTACTCATAATAGAGTAAGTTACCAAAAGTGACATGACTATATTCCCTAAGAGGAAAACCTTATATTGTGGTAGTAAAGTATTTCTAGGTGTCATCCCCACCATAGTTTTCTCTTTAACCTATGGTTTATGAATTACCAAATCATATTCCCATATATATTTATTTAATTAGATACATATGTTTGTATTATGACGTATATTTAAAAATTCTCCTTTTATTTTAATTTATGTGGTTATGAACATGCATGAAAGTGGTAATCACTCTGAAGGAAAGAAACTAATTGTTAAATTTTAAAAAACTAGAAGGTATTGACTCATCCCCCCATCTTAGCACCTTGTCTTTTCTGTATATTTAACACACTAGTATCAGACCTAGTACTCTTATTAAGGAATTTTATGATTCAAGAGTAAAAATCCAAATGATGGAACGGTATAGGCTTGATAGGACAATTGAGGACCAAAAAATGGAACTAAACATTATCCTAGGTTAGACAAATGAAATGAGATAAAATATGAAGCAGTCATTGAATAGAAGGAAGGAGATATATCATCAAAAAAATGCCACAAGATATCATGATGAGGTAACTGAGGAATTATCTAATGGTAATATGTCTAATGAGTCCAAATATTATATATCTAATTTGATAGAGAAGAACCAAACCCTAATTGAGTAGGTGAAATCATTGAAGAGCGAACAAGAAGCACAATTGGTAAGGATGTGTGAAATATTGGGGAAAAAAAAAAAGAGAAGAAGAGGATGATAAAAGAATGGTTGATGGTGATAAAAGATAGATTAGTATGACACTAGATTCAAAGGATACTAAAATTATAGGGTTAACATGGAGTCACTATGATATGGCAAATCATCTACGTAGTGCTGTGAAAGAGATTAGTAGGAAAATGGAAGAAATTTTTGAACTAAGATATAAGAATGAAAAATTATGGAATGAGACTAAATTTTGAGAATGATGCAAATCAAAGACTAAATAGATCCAAATAAAATATGAGGAAATTTGATGAATAAATAGTAGGATAGAGAAGACTGAGAGATACTACTAGAGTAAGCTTTATTGAGCCCTCTACAAGAAAACAAGAAGAGTCATCAAAGAAAGCTGAGCAAATGAAGGTATATAAAAATCCAAAGCCAAAGAATCCTACATTCTATCACTATGGAAAAAATGGACACACAAAAAATATTTGTAGATGCAAGGTGAGTAAGATTATTATTACTCCTAACTTTTAAGGTTTTTATTGTAATCACAATAAGTGTGCTTATCAAGCATATGATAAGCTAGATTCAAGTTTAATAAGTATGATAAGAAACATGTTTTAAATGATTATGTCTACATATGTAATTGTAATATCCCAAAATTGGCACATTGCCATATTAACCAATTCTAGTCTATTGAATTTTTCCTAAGTACTATTTTACTAGGTGTCAAATGTAGAAAGCCCTAAACTACATTAATCACACTATTTATTTAATTTCTAAATATCAACTCAAATTAGCTATAATAAACCTATCAATTTAATTTAATTTAATTATAAGTGTTCATACTTTAATTAAATCAGAATTACCTCTTTAGCTAATGTACAAAGGAATTAAATATATTTGATTAAATAAGATATATCCTTTTTTTAATTATTGAAGTTAATTATTCAATTAATTAAATTTTATCCATTTATGAGGTCATATTCTATTTTATTAAATTAAATATTCTTTTAAAATCTTCTCTTTAGTTTAGAAATGGAAACTATTGGTGAACTAAAATAAAAAAAGGAATTAAATTAGTTAACTCCTTATTCCACTCAAAAACAATTAGTTAACTAAATTTTCATAAGGAATCTTTCATTATGATTGAGTCTCATCTTCAAACTTGATTGTTCATTCTAATTAATCTTGAAGATCGATTGATTTTGGGGTTTTATTGACATAGGCAGAAGGATGAATAACTAGGGCCAAAGGAACCCTATAAGAGTTAACACAATTGAAGCAACCACAAGGGATAGCAACTAAAGGAGAAGAAGAATGAAATACTTTTATTGATTCATGAAAATATCTTCATACATGCCCAACTATAAGGCCTTTTGGGTTACGACCAGATACAAAATAAAACCTTCTTCCTTCTATCTTCT
The DNA here is from genome assembly GCA_028749045.1 of Cupressus sempervirens. NCBI lineage: Eukaryota > Viridiplantae > Streptophyta > Pinopsida > Cupressales > Cupressaceae > Cupressus > Cupressus sempervirens. Next base: position 134,059,239 of record CM053789.1, on the reverse strand, counting down.
CTAAAATCTACCTAACTCTAAGCCTAAACATCCTATTTATACTTGTCAAAATGGCTTACAGAACATTGTAGAACATAGAGAAGCCACAAGTTGGCTCTCAACAAACATAACTACCTATACTAAAATTAAATGTGAGCAGAGTCGGCCCAATTTGGAACTAGACACAGACAATTTGGCAAACATAGGGAAACTCGATAGCCACTACAACTCGGCAAAAACAAGAACTCGGTAGAAACTGGAACTTGGTAGAAATTGAAACTTGATAGAAATTGAAACTTGCTAGCAACTGGAACTTGGCAGCCACTAGAGCTTGGTAGCAACTTGAACTCAGTATAAATTGGAACTTAGCAATAACTAGAACTTAGTAGCAATTGGAACTTGGTAGAAAATTGAACTTGGTAGCAACTTGAACTTTGTAGCAAATGGAACTTGGTAGAAACATGAACTTGGTAACAACTATAACTTCATAGCGAAAGGAACTTGGTACCAACTAGAACTCAGTAGAAACTAGAAACTGGCAACTCAACATCAACTACCAGAATGAGCAAAAGTGAAGGATTAAAAATAGAACCCAAGATGCTCTTGCATCAAACAACCAAAGTTGGAGAAATGATTCTCCTAAATCATGCAAGTGTCACAACTTGAGCCAAATCCAACTTAGATTGAGAAATCCATGTAGCATCTTCAATTGGTCTATTCTTCCACTTCACCAAATATTCATATTAATCTTTTCCTCTTGTGCTCTTACCAACCCTTTGATCCAATACCTTTTCAACCTCTTCAATCTGCTTCTTAGGATAATCTTCTAACACAACAAATTCATCATCTAACTCATGATATTTGTATAAATCAGCAACATTGAATATAGGAGATATATCCATGTCATCAGGAAACTCAACTTCATAAGCATTACAACTATCAAACTTCTTCATGATCATACAAGGTCCAAATTTCTTCATCTTTAGCTTACTATATGTTCCAACTAGGAATCTTCCTTTCTTTAGGTGAACCATCACCTCATCACCAACTTGAAGATCATGGTGTCTTCTAGACTGATCAATGTTCTCCTTATACTTCTAATTACTTTGTTCCAACCTCAACTTCACTTTCTTATGCAAATATTCCATAAAATCAACAATTTTTCCTCCTACAACACTTCTCTTTTCTTCACCAAAAATGTCTCTCAAATTTGATATACCTCTAGGATGCATTCTAGTAACAATCTCTAAAGGTGTCCTCCCTGTACTCCTATTCAAAGAATTATTATATGCAAATTCAGCTTGTGCCAATACCATCTCTCAATTAATTAACTTATTCCCAACTAAACTTCTCAGAAAATTACCCAAGCTTCTACTCACAACCTTTTTCTAACCATCTGTTTGTGGATGGAATGTAGAACTAAACTTCAATTTAGTACCCATCTTCTTCCACAAAGCCTTCCAAAAATAACCAACAAACTTACTATCTTTGTCTGAAATAATACTTCTTGGTAATCCATGCAATCTCACAATCTCTTTAAATAAAATTTCAGCAACATGCTCAAAATTTGATGTCTTCTTACATGGTATAAAATGAGCAATCTTAGAAAAAATTTCCACTACAAAAAATATAGAATCATACCCTTTCACTATCTTAGGCAATCCAAGAATAAAATCCATGCTAATGGTAGTCCAAGGTTTTTCATGAACAATAATACGTGTATACAAGCCAATATTTTGACTCACTCCCTTTGCAACTTGAAAAACTCCACAACTCTTTAAAAATTTCTATGCATCCTTATACATTTATGGCCAATAATACTTCTTTTTGAACAAACTCAATGTCTTATCAATACCAAAATGTTAAGTTAATCCACCACTATGCTTTTCCTCAATAAGATTCAACCTCATAGAACTTCTAGGAATACAAAACTAAATACCTTTGAACAACATACCTTCTTGAATGAAATATTCATCATACTTAATTATGTCATCTATTAGATTTGGTTCTCTACACTCTCTCCATGCCTCATAAAAATTAGGATCAGCATCATATAACTCTTTCATCTCATCAAAATCAAGAACTTCAACATTCATTTCAATCAACAAAGAATGTCGTCTACTCAATGCATCACCAACTCTATTAGTAACTCCACTCTTATGCTTAATCACAAATGTAAAATTTTGTAAGTACTCAACCCACTTGATATGTCTTTGATTCAATTTATGTTCACTTCCCAAGTATTGTAAAGCTTTAAGATTAGTATACATCACAAAATCTTTAGGAATCAAATAGTGTCTCCAATTTTTCAAGGCTTGAACAATGGAATAAAATTCTTGATCATATACATAATACTTCCTTTTAGTATCATTCAATTTTTCACTAAAGAAAGAAACATGCTTACCTTCTTGACATAATACAACTCCTATTGCATTACCACTTGCATCACATTCAACTTGAAATACTTTGTTGAAATTAGGCAAAGCCAATATAGGTAATTCAGCAACCTTCTGTTTCAAAGTCTCAAAACTCTTATCAGCTCCATGTGTCCACTTGAATTCCTTTTTATCTCCGCTCATTGTTTCAGTCATAGCATTACAAACATCACTGAAATTCTTTATAAAATTTCTATACAAACTAGACAAACCATGAAATGATTTTACCTCGCCCACATTCTCAGGTGTAGGCCACTCCAAAATTTCTTTAACCTTCTTAGGATCCATCTTCAATCCATTAGCTGAAATCACAAATCCCAAATACATAATCTCCTCTTACATAAAAGAACACTTTTTCAAATTAATCAGCAACTTTTCCTCTTTTAAGCTCTTTAATATGTGTCTAATATGCTCAAGATGTTCTTCCTTAGTCTTGCTAAATATCAGAATATCATCTAAATAAATGATCACAAACTTACCCAAGAATCTTTTCAAAACTTGATTCATCAATTTCATGAAAGTACTTGTTGCATTAGTCAAACCAAAAGGCATAACCAACCATTCATAGAAACAATCTTTTTTCTTAAATGCAGTCTTCCATTCATCACCTTCTCTGATTTTGATATGATTATAGCCACTCTTCAAATATATCTTGGTAAAATACTTTGCTCCACTCAAACAATCCATTATGTCATCCATCCTTGGCATAGAAAATCTATATTTCACTATGATTTTGTTAATAGCTCTAGAATCAGTACACATTCTCCATTCTCCAGTCTTTTTATGTACTAATACAATAGGTACAACACATGGACTCAATATTTCTCTTATCAAACCTTTCTGCAGCAACTCATGAACTTGTCTATTAAGTTCTTTATTCTTTGTAGGTGTCAATCTATATGTTGCTTTGTTTGGAAAACTAGCTCCAAGAATTTGATCCACAGAATGACTTATACTTCTTACAAGAGGTAAACCATTTGGGGTATCATCAATAGTAATGTCTTTATACTTATTCAGCAACTCTGCAATTTCTTTTGGCACTCAGTCAATACTACAATCTGTCACTTGATCACTACTGACTGGCACTCGATTAACACTATTTTCTTGCACTCGGTCTTCATTGACAAAGTTTGATTTTCTTGGAATGATATCAAAACAAATTTGGTTCCTTTTTATTTCCTTTTCAAATTGTTTCCCTTTAACCATGCAAATTTTTAGTACAACTGACTTCATCTAAACTTTCAATCAAAGGAAACAATGTTTGTTTCGTCCCATTTACCTAAAGAGTATATTTATTCAATCTTCTATCATGTACAACATATCTATCATATTTCCAAGGTCTACCCAAAAAAATATAACAACAATCCATGGGCATAATATCACCAAAAACTTCATCAAAGTAATGTCCAATTTTGAACTTCACAAGGCATTGCTCACTTACCAATATCTTATGCTCATTTTTGATCCATGAAACATGATAAGGTTTGGGATGTCTTAGCCTTTGCAAGTACAACTTGGTAACTAGCTTTTCTAATGCCAAATTTGTAGAAATTCCACTATCAATAATCACCTTGTAGCATTTTCTAGCCATCTTACATCTAGTCTTGAAAAGACTTCTCCTTAAAATAGGTTCCTTATCACTTTCCTTATTACATAAGGTTCTTCTCATCATCATATTTTCTCCAGCCTCAGGTCAACTTGGTGAACTCTCAATGTCTTCTTGAATCACAACATTTCTATTATTTTGTCCACTTTTAGAGGATTTACATTGAAAAGGTCTATGCCCTTCTTTGCGATATCTAAAACAATTACCATGAAATCCACCTCTAGAATAAGAATTACCTCTTCCTTGGTAAGGATTAGTACCTCCTTGGTAAGAATTACCACTTTTCCATTTTTTCTTGCCTTTGTAATCATTCTTCCATTCAGATTTTCCTTTATCCTACATAGAACTATCAGATCTACCACTTTCTCCATAAGATCTACCTCTGCCTCTCTGGAATCTACCACCTCTACCTCTCTTTTTTTGTTCATGCTTATTTGTCAAGATCTCCTTAACTTTCAAGGCATATTGAAATACTTCTTCTACACATTTCAACTTCACAAAAAATATTTCATCTTGTATTCTCGATCTCAATCCATTTATGTACCTTGCAATTTTCTCAACATCATCATCCATATGTCCAGATCTGATGTCTAGTCTATAGAACTACTCAGTATATTCTTTCACAGTCATGTCCTTTTGTTTCAAATTTTGCATCTTTCTCAATAACCTAACTTGGTAATCAGCAAGAAGGAATTTTTTCTTTATCTTGTTCACCATCTTTGTCCAAGTTTTAATTTTCTCCTTTCATATCCTTTGTCTATCAGTTTGCAAGTGCTCCCACCATAGTGATGCATGACCCTTCAACTTAGTGACTGCAATCTTCACCTTTCTATTATTAGTAGTGTTTTCATACTCAAAAATCTTCTCCATATTAGAGATCCAACCTAGCATAGCATTGGTATCTAATTTTCCATCATAAGGAACAACTTCTATAGTAGGCTTTGAATTTTCCCTAGACAACACTCACAACAATGTTTCTTAATCTTGATCTTCTTCAGGTTCTAGATTATGGTTTGGTTCTATTGCTTCAATATCATTTGCATCATCAAGATGTGCTCCTCTCCTCTTGGCTATCTCCATAGCATCTAATCTAGCTAGAATTTTTCTCAACTGATCCAATATAGCATTATAAACATTATTTCCTCTACCACAAACTATCTTTACAAATCAGGTTCCTGCAAGATCATAACCCTCTATGAGTTATAAGTTAAATTTGTAGATCTATTACCCTTATAACCAAATATAAATTAGGGTTCTAGACAATCCAATCTCCACAAGGATGAACCTCAAGCTTTGATACCAACTGAAGCAGGTAGAAGGATGAACAACTAGGGCCAAAGGCACCCTACAAGAGTTAACACAATGGAAAAAAATACAAGGGACAAAAACCAAAAGAGAAGAAGAATGAAATAATTTTATTGATTCATGAAAATATCTTCATACATGCCTAGCTATAAGGCCTTCTGGTTTATGTCTAGATACAAAATACAACCTTCTTCCTTCTCTCTTCTCTAAAATTTGCCTAACTCTAAGCCTAAACATCCTATTTATACTTGCCAAAATAGCTTATAGAACATTATAGAACATAGAGAAGCCACAAGTTGACTCTCAAAAAACATAACTACCTATACCAAAATTAAATGTGAGTAGAGTTGGCCCAAACTAGAACTAGAGATAGATAACTCAACAAACACAGGGAAACTCGATAGCCACTGGGACTTGATAGAAATTGGAACTCGATCGAAACTAGAACTTGATAGCAACTAGTACTTGGGACTCGATAGCAACTAGAAATTAGTAGAAATTGGAACTCGATAGAAATTAGAACTCTATAGAAACTAGAACTTGGTAGAATTTGGTACTTGGTAGAAACTAGAAACTAGCAACTCGACATCAATTGGTAGAATGAGCAAAAGTGTAGGATTATAAAGAAAACCTAGGATGCTCCTACATCATCTATTTAAGAAGCCTTTGGTTCATTATTAAGGAGGTTCAATTGAATTTGCATCAAACTTATGTTGGGATATCTACTCATTTTCTCTTACATTCTTAGCTAACTATTCTTGCATACAAATATAATATAGTTTAATAATGCATTGATTTAGATTAATTTTTCTTTCTTATTCTTAGAATAATATTGCATACATTTAGATTGATCTTGAATATCTCATATGGCTTGGTATATGTACAACTATAAAACTTAGCTTCAACACAATTACTATATCATTCAACATTTATAGAGACTTCATTCACTCAACAACTACTACAAACTTGGTTCTAATTGTCTTTAACTAGTAGCTCAACATTTACTAATATTTAATCAACATCTATTGAGGACTTTTAATGCTTGGAAATATAATGAAAATTTGAAGATTTAATCTTGAATTTTCCACAACTTCTTGCATTTTCATTCATGGTAATGTAATCATTTTAGTGCCAATTTCTTTTGGAACTAATGTATAATGCAACGCTTTAAGTATTAGTCTCACATACCTCTTATTTTCTTAGTTTGATGTAGTGGGATCATTTGACCCATTGGGTGAAGTGATCCCTTCTCCATTTGATGTACTACCAACATCTTTCTTCTTCCATGTCTTATTCATCTCATTGTTGATGTGATCAACATCTACCTTACCTTTACCTTTATCAAATTCACAACTTGGTGCCTCGGACTTAGTTAGATAATGCTTGTATTTGTGACCAATCTTGTGACAATTGAAACATGTGGTTTGACTCAACCATCTCTTGTAGTTACCATTGAAGTGAGTCCTAATATAGTTTTTAGGTACATGTCCATATTCTTGACAATGTTGATAGCTATATCTTGTATTGTAATCCCAGTTATAGGAGTTTTCATAGCTTTTTACCTTTGATAGCTTGCTTGAAGACAATATGGAGTTGGATCTACATTCAAAAGCTCTATGTCTGTACTTTTGACAAATATAGTAGTGTCCTTAAAATTTTGTTGCATGCATGGTTCTAGTTCTGCATTCATGTGCCTAGTGACCTTGTTTGTTGCACTTGTGACAATGAGTCATGTTCTTAGGCATAGCATTCTGATTTTCATTCTTGCTCCTATATAAATTAGTTGTATGTCCTTTCTTACCACAATTATGACAAGTAGGTTTGGAATTCTTACATTTATTGTTCCTTTCCTCAACAACTTTAGATGATTCTCCTTCTTTAGTGCTTGTGTAGCCCAATCCTAATATATCTCTGCTAGATCTAGGGGATTTTAGTAGTTCCTCAAAGTACTTGATGGCTTCATTTAGCTTGTTGAAATTTTCAGCAAATTTATATTCTCTTTTAATACATTTTGCAGTTCATTATGTGGCTTCAAAGTGGTTATTTCAATGTTCTTGACATTCAACTCATAATGAGCATTCATGATTTGGCTTAAGGTATCCAATTACATGTTTGAGATCTTGGATAACTTTGTTGACTTTTCTTCCAATCTGTTTGTCAGAATTCTTTTGTCTTCTTCAATCATGACCTTGTCTTCTATAGCTTTCTTCTTTTGTTCAGTCACCTCACATAATAGTATAGCTTGTGATTCTTGCTCCAATTTGAGATTTATGATCTTATCAACATGTTCTCTATTCTTTTCCATTAGTTCTACAATTGCTGCATCAAATTCACTGGAGTTGCCATCTACAAATAGCTTTGCGGTGAAAATCTCTTTGTATTGTATGTCATTTTCTACTATAACAATCTCTTTCCTTCTCTTCAAGGAACTCTTCAAATCATCTCTAGCTTTAGTCAGTTGATGTCGAATGCGATGTATTTCAATATCCTAGTTCTCAATGGTCTTTCCCAACTTTTAGATGTCCATTTCAAGATCTTTCCTCTAAGATGAAAATATTCTTCTTCTTAGAACTTAGCTCTAATACCAATTGATAGAATTAAAAATGGGAACATATACTTTTGAGTGGGGGAGTGAATTAGAAGTTCAAATTTTAATAACTATAACCATTTCATTAGATACATATAATATCTAAACTATAAATAACATGTAAGATAAATGCATCCAAACATGTAAACAAACACATAAACAGACTTTGCACCTGATATGATTAACCAAAAACCCTACAAATGAGAAGGTAAAACTAGGGTGGGGATGACACCCACAAGTCTTAACTACTGTAGCAATAAAATTTCACCAATTATGGTTACAAAGTGTTGACCATGATACATGATCTACCCTGTGAAAGGCATATCTTGTTAAAGGTTGAAAAGGACTATTAAGTTGCACTTTGTTAGAGGATTTCAACACCTTATTAGAAGTATTCTTTCCTAAAGGACTTTCAAAACATCCACTTGGAGTGTGACCTTGTTAAAGGATTTACAATAGTCTATTAAGACTACTCTGCTTAAGAGATTTAACTAAAATTATTTGTTGGGATGTTTTAGCATAGATCTTGAGATTAGCTCTAGTAGCCTAATTAAAGATCAAATCTATATAGCGTCCTTATTGATCCACTCTAATCTAAAATTTGAATGTTTTATCCTCTATCCTTTTTTCTTCTCAAAATGATTCTACAATTTGCTCGCTACAACTTCTAAGCCTCCTTGAATGCTCTACTTTTTGCATGCAAACTTCACTATTCTTCTCCTTCAATTCCTTATGCAATTTCTTATGAAGTTTGGGGTTTCATCCTCCTTAATAAGACTATAAGACTTAGGTTCAAGTATGAATATATGGCTAAGATTCATCCTTTTTCCACTTAATCCTTCCATTTTTTGATTGGTTGCATGCAATTGCATAGGGAATCCACAAATAGGTTTTTCCTTATCTTCAAAAGATCACATCCTATCCTTAGGTTGGCTAAAAAAAAGATTTACATAGATGTTTTTGCAATCAAAAAGAAATATGTCAAATCTTTGTTGCTCGATGCTTGAGGTTACTGATGCTTAATAGATACTATAATTATGTCTCTAACTCAACACTTGAATTGCTCAACATCTACTAGTTTCTTGGCACTTGAATCACTCGGCATGTATTCTCTAATTGGCACTAGAGTGACTCAACACTCATTCCAACTTGACATAATTTGTATATACATATCATACTCAACATACATTAGTATTTTAGTATGTACTTAGTGAATGTCTTAAGTGTGTTGACACTCAATTGTCAAAACCAATCTCAAATCAACAATCTCCCCCTTTGACATGAGTGTCAAATACACTTAACTTTATATAATCAATCTAACCTTCTTGAGTATAATATATTCGCAACTCAACTTCATAACTTGGCTTATATACAAAACTTCGAAATTTTCAAAATTTTGTAATAGACTATATACCTCAAAATTTATAACTCCCCCTATGTTAATGTGCTTGATCTGTATCAAAAATTTTTTTGACATTCTGAGTAGATTTGTCTCTTGTTAATACTCTTTGTCTTCAATATCTTTTTTTTTCTATGTTCTATTTGTACCCTTTATGTGTTCTTCCCCCTATGGTTTACATTTATCTCCCTCTTTCTTATTTGTCTCATCTCCCCCTTGCACATTTATCTCCTCCTTTTTGACACTTGTGTCAAAGGGTCTATACACTAATGGTGTATCTATCCAAGAAAGACTTGTGGACCTCCATTATTATTTTTAGAGTAGCATTTTAATTGTCATAGGCAACATCTAGTAACTTTATTTGGATGGCTATCTCTACTCCAAGGTGAACTAGTCCATTTGATGTAGAAAGATTAAGATCTTTCTTCAATAATGTCTCTGAAAATCATAGTTCTTTATGAAGTATCTCCATATGAGGGGTAAGGGGGGCTTGAATGTTAATCAAATTGGCTCTTATATTAGCCTCTTCTGCCATTACCATAGCTAGTTGACTCTATCATTAAAGTAATGAGTTGAAATGCTTTTCACTTTGAGCTGGGTTCTCAGGTAGTTGCATACCTGATACTTTTAAATTTCTCTCTAGACTCAGAATTATATGGCTTGTTTCTTGTGTGAAGAGTGTGGGATCACACCATTTAGTGTACAATGAGAATATGTTCTTAAGTACCTTTTCCACATTCTCAATTTGTGTATCCAATTGTACTTTTGCTAGTGCTATATCACTAGATATTTTCTCATTGACTTTCCCTTCAAATTTTCTTTCTAACCATTCAATAATTTTTACATTTATATCTTGGTCTTCATTATTCACCTTGGATTGATAACCTTCCTTTATATTTTATTAGGTACAACTCCTTGTACATGATTTACAATGAATTTAAATATGGATTCTTTTAACCTGAAAGCATAAATTGTTTACAAACATCTATTCATAAACACGGAATAGATGTAGAAACTAAATGATTGAAAATAAAAGAACAACAAATAACAAAAAGTCTATTTTCTTGGATGCTACAATGTAAAGAAAAAATGAAGAATGCATCTTCCATCTTCTTGAGAAATTGTAAAATTAGAGCTTTTAAAGATATCTTGAAATGATAACGCAATCAGAAAATAGTGACATTGAAATGTATGTTAGAGAAAATTGAAAACAATACAAAGATCATTATCAGTGGAAGGAAACTATCTCATAATCAAATTTTTGATGCAATTATCCTCTAGCCTCTCTTCTCTAAAATATAAAAGACAACAAAGAACCTATTACACATTTATAGTCAAAGTCACTATCTAAAGAAAAATGAAACTCTTCCCTTGCATTATGTAAAACAAATCAAAATTTATCCTTTCCTCTAACACATAGTTCAATAACAAACCTTTTTTTTTCCCTCCCTCACAAAAATGAAAATAATCTAGAACAATTCTATTTGCAACTGTAGTAGCACATAGTCTATAGTCTAGAGAAAAAAGAAGTGGAAGGCCCCTTTGCTAGATGCTTTTACAATAAATAAATATGAATGAATGATATTCAATTTTTATAACTAAATATTGAAATAGAAACCTTTGCATGCCCATTAGTAATCTTTATTACCTCTTACATTTATCCCTTTGAATTTTACCATATGAGGGAATAGAACAAACTGACTTTATCTTATCCCAATAGGTAGAACCTTCCTCTATCCACATGTCCCTTAAGATTAGTCACCATTACTTAAGAATTTCACTTGTACAACTATAGAAATTGGCTCAAGTTCTTTCATTTTTTGGAGAAGCTTCTCATTATTCGTCCATCAATTTAACTTTATTCATTTCTTTATTATAACATAACTAGTTTATAAACATTATAACTAATAGTTTATAAATATCTTGTTATAATGTTTATAAGGAGATTTGGACAAGTGGCATTGTTGGTGATAGTGCGTTGATCTGATAGTGGTGCAAATAGTCACATGCATCTCATGAACCTGGAAACATTTTGAAGATTGCTCTAGTCAGAACTTAGAAAATTAGGCTATGTACAAAATATCCCAAATTGAGCTCAATCCAAAACCTGAATTGTGAGATATGACCCTTGAAACATGAGTTTTTTTACTATGCTCTACATTTTGTGACTATTCTATATAATTTTGATAGACCCACACATAGTTACCTATATCTTGCAAAGAAGACTAAATTTTGAAGATTGCTCTAGTGATAATTTATATAGCTAGGTTATGTCCAACATATTTCAATTTCATAAAGATCCAACAACGAAGTTTGGAGTTATGGTCCCCGTACTAAGATCAATCTTATCATTCCAAAAATTTCATGATTGTTATATAATCTCATTCTTTTCATTTGCATAGTCACTTTATAATATCTTCCATATAATTCTAATATATCACCATCTAAACCATTCAAATACTAGTCCTTTATGATTTATATTCAATCATAATTAGACGAGGATTGCCAACTCTTTAGTACTCAATAAATTTTACAAGAAGAAGAATGGAATTTGATGGAGAACCTTGGTGTCAACAAGACAAATGTATTAGAAACCCAAGGATTTGAAACTAGAAATCTCAAATTACTTACTATGCTAACAACTTGAATATATAATATTTGTTATGCCAAATAAACCTGATGTCTCATAATCCGCATGATTTCTACAAACACATATGGTCCTTGATTCAACTATGCCTGGGGAATGATTTATGTACCTTCCAATGACATATTATAAAATATGGAATTTTTGCCCTTTGAATGATCCTAGAAACTTAGTCTACAACTTGAATTGAATTCTAAATCTTTTGAAATCACATTTGAACTATGAGTTTGAATAAATAAAAAACTAAATCTTGAAGTTGAATTTGAACTTGGTTCTAAACTTGGGCCATTGATCTTCTAAATCTGCATTCCAAAATCTAACAAGCTGGAACTCCAAACTTGAACTTCGGGCTTGAACATTCTTATACAAATCTAAACCACTTTGAACCATCTCAAACTACTTTGAACTTTAGTTCAAAAGGGTTCAAAACTATAAATTGAAAATTTTAAATACTAGGTCCATGTAGGTACTAATAGGGGTTGTAACTATGGGATTGATTTTGATACAAAATTAGAGAACTCTAGCAATATCTAGCAAAAGACAAGTGCCTTATACATTGGGCAAATAGAGTTACCAAGAAGATAAAAATGAGAGCTACTTGCAGAGAGAGAGGAGGAGACTAGGGCAAAGCCAACAAACTGAAACACCTAAACAACTACCAAGAATGACTTGCACATTACTCAAAGAAACACTATGCACACCAAAATAATATTACAATATTTAAAAAGGTTTATCTGGCTACTCATGCAAACCATCAACTGGTTACATGAAATACATACCACTGTAGAAAATGGGGTGACATGTAACATGCATCATTCCAAACCAACCTTCTATGATTATTCCAAGAATAAATCTAACCATGGTATCCTGCAAACACTTTAAGGACATATCAAACCCATAAAGGTATTTTATATGATAAAATTTAGGCTACAATCCTTGTGTCTTGCCAACTTCATCTTTAAAGTAAAAGACCTTCAAAACTATATGCTAAGAATATTCTTCCTAAGCTGATCAAAAGGCAAACAAGAAGATTTGATATTTCATCTTGTCATCACATGCATAAAATTTGGTTTATAACTCCTCACCCAACACACTATGATCAAATTTAGGATTAACTAAATAGTAATTTCAACCATTAGTTTTAGAAATCAAAGGTATCAAACTTAAACCTTGTTTTACCTTAGCCCTACCTATATGAATTTCATTATTTACCTTTGTATCCTTCAGAAAATCACCAAGTGTTTCTCCTTCAATTTCTTGGAACAACCCATAATCATTAATTGGGGAATGCTTTAATCTATTGTCACACTTTGGGTGTACTTCTTTATCAAAATCTTCCATGACTTCTACATGTGAGCATGATGCATGTCCACTACCCCACATAATCCCATCATGAAAACCCTCTAATTGATTTCCTATAGTCATAACATCTTCCACATTTTTTCTATGGCACATAAAAGGGAAATAAAACTTATTACTCTTTTCTTGGGTATCAAAAGACGAGTTATTCTCATGCTATGTAGTTATAGGAATTTTTTTTACACAAGTCTCTATATTCATAGGAAAAAATGAAAAGAGATGTCTTCCTCTTTCTGAATGCATTTAGAATTTATACTAGATGAAAATGAAGATGGGAAATCAAAAGTATTTACCTCTTTTTTATAACTTACTAGGGATGGTGTGGAGATGGGAATCATATGTGGCTGAAAGGTGTCTAGATATTCATCATTCTCTTGACTTTTAGCTAACTCTTATTTTTCACATGTGTCTCTTCTTCTAGATCTTGTACTTGGGGTCTCTTCTAGATGAGGATGGCACCATAAAATTACTTCAACCAACCCACTTTTTTTGCAACTTCTTTAGTAACTTCTCCGATAGGATTGTCATCGAATGATGGGATAAAGATAAAGATCTTTGAGCTATCCTCATCTCTTGTTGGAACCCATTCCTTTAAGATTTCTTTGTATAATCTGAAGGCTATTGGGCATCCTTATTCAATAGAGTCACCAACCTCCATTCTAGGGGAGGTACCTCATATTTTGAAAATGAAAACACTACACTCTTTAACCAAAAATTTTGACAATTTAAAATGGAGTTACCATATCTACTAATAGAGATAACAATTTTAACTAAGGAAAGAAGAACATTGATCTATCACTTCCATGTCCCCAGTAGAGTCACCACGAATTTGATAGTTAATAGATTATCCTTTGAAGAAATGAATAGAAATTAACTCTAAATGCTCAGAAAGGAAGATTGAATCAGCACTAATAGTTAGATAGGTTATCATTGGATTGATAAACTTCCTCTAAATTTTATTAGGTACAACTCCCCATACATGATTAACAATGAATTTAATTATAGATTCTTTTAACTAGAAAGCACAAAAGGTTTAAAAATATCTATTCGTAAACATGAAATAGATGCAAAAATTAAATGACTAAAAGGAAAAGAACAACAAATAACATAGTCTATTTGCCTAGATTCTACATTACAAAGCAAAAATGAAGAATGTATCTTCCATCCTCTTGAGAAAATGAGAAATCAAAGCTTTTAAAGATATCTTGAAATGATAATGTAATAAAAAAATAGTGACATTAAAATGTATTTTAGAGAAAACTGAAAATAATACAAAGATCGGGATTAGTGGAAGGAAACTACCTCATAATCAAAGTTTTGATGCAATTATGCTCCAGTTGCCCTTCTCTAAAATGTCAAAGAGAACAAAGATTCTATTAAACATTTATAGACAAAGTCACTATCTAAAGAAGATTAAAACTCTTCCCTTGTATTACATAAAACAAATCAAAATTTATCCTTTCCTCTAACACACAGTTTAGAAACAAGCTTTTTTTTCCCTCCCTCACAAAAAATGAAAATAATCTAGAACAATTCTTTTCACTCCTATTGTAGCACACAATTTGCATTCTAGAGAAGAAGAAAAGTGGAACCCCACTTTGTTAGATGCTTTTACAATAAATAAGTATGAATGAATGATATTCAGTTTTCATAACTGAATCTTGAAACAAAAACCTCTGCATGCCCATTAGCAATCTTTATTACCTCTTATGTTTATCCCTTTGAATTTTATCATACGAGGGAATAGATCAAACTGACTTTATCTTATGCCAATAGGTAGAAGCTTCCTCTATGCACATATCCCTTAAGATTAGTCACCATTACTTAACAATGTCACTTGTACAACTATGGGAATTGGCTCAAGTTCTTTCATATTTCTGAGATGTTTCTCATTATTCCCCAATTGGTTTACCTTTATTCATTTCTTTAATATAACATAAATAGTTTATAAAGATTATATGATGCATTCTAACACAGGAGCATCTTGCATGGGAAAATTAAATTTCAAAAAAAAAAAAATTGTGGAGGAGAGAGAAAGTGATGAAAATAGAAACAAAATATTTTAAAAATAGAAAAATAGAAAAAAAAAAAGGAGAAAAGAGGAATTTCTATTTTCAAGGTGTATAGGTGGCATAAATATAAAACAAAAATAAAATAGTGCCATTCCATTAATCGAGGTGTGTAGGTGGCATCTTAGAAGTTTGTGGAAAGTTCCTTAAATCATGCATTTAATATTTGTTGTGACCATAAAGAACATGTAATTTTCTAATTGAGCCACATAGTGGTGCTTAGTTGTATTTAGGTGGAAATTCTAGAAGTTTGTGGATATTGTAGAAGGTTTTGGATATTCTAGAATGTTGTGGATAAATCATGCATTTGGTGGTAAGTGTCTATTTAAGGAAGGCTTATGTTCATTTATAATCAAGCTCTTCGAATGTAATTTCTTGTAAGGAAGCTCTCAAGGTGTAGCTCTTCAAGTAGAAGCTCAAGAAGTGGAAGCTCTTTTGTTGTAAGCTCTTCTAGTTGGGAGCCCTTAGTGAGGAAGTTCTCTTATATTATAAGAGTTTGGAGTTTTTCCATTTGGCAAATATTGTAATGAATTGCAAGTGTTAATGGATGCTTTATGAAGCAATTTTGTCATCTCTTTGTCTCCATCCTATTGTGATTTTTGGTTGTGAGTTGGTACAGGTGGTGTGGCCCTTCATCAGTGGTATCAGAGTAGGAGTTCCTGAGTGTGTGGACAGATCGCCGAATGTGAGGCAATTTGCACTAGGACCTTGAGTTAGGTGAAGTTTGTCAAGAAGTTCTTGATTGTGTAGATAGATTGTTGACTATTACGTGTATACACCCTAAAATGGTCGCCTAGACTATGGGCCCCCATTATTCAATTTATCAATTTATCAAATTTCTTGAATCAATGGTTTGCAATATTTTATTAAAACAATTTCCTTGATCAAATTTGATTATTTTATTTCTAAGGTTGATCATTTTATCCTAAGTCTTATTTAATTAAAAGAAAATCTCCTCTTTTAATTAAATAAAATAAGTCCCCATTTAATTAATTAAGAGAAAAACCCCTCTTTTAATTTAATTAAATATCTCCTATTTAATTAAAAAAACTTGCTCCCTTTTGATTAAATAAAAATCCCACTTAAATATCTCTTGTTGATGAAAGGAAAATAAAATAAATTCTTTTATTTAATTTCTACACTTAAATGCACATATTTCTAAATGGGAGTTATCTTTTCACTTTCTTCTCAACCACTCCTCTTTTCTCATTGGTGGAATTTCATCTCACATGGATCAAACTCTATTATCCCATATTGGTTGTGAGAAGCCTCTCACCTCCATAATTTCCTTTATAAGGGAGAGCCCTCTCCTCATTTTAGGGACGGATGATGTTATTGTTATGCTGCAAGTTTGGAGAGAAATTTTTGAAGAAGGAGTTTTTGAATGCTAAAGCTTTTTGTGGAGAACATCTATCTTCTTGTCTCATTCTCTCTTGCACCCATGGCTTTCATCATGGGCTTTTATCATTGCATTTGCATGTTAGTTTAGAGTCATATTTGCTTTCATAAGATTAGATCTTCCTTTCATAGATTAGATTTTGCATTGTTCTTGCATTGTTATCATATAGATTAGTTTTCATCTTCATTTGCATGCATTTTGGATCTTTGAATCTCTCATTTCATGGTGTACTTGCATGGGCATGAACTAGGTCAAACTGAGGGCCTCCATTGCAAAACCCTTGCACGCCATGACTAGAGAGCTATGAGTCACCATTTGAGACCTCATTCTTGAGTAATCTTGAATATAATGATTCATAGAAGTGTTCTCACATTTTAGGCATACATTTTTGGTGCCCACTGTGGGGCAGCCCACCTTTGCTTGTTGGTTTTTGTGCAGATCTATTTGTAGACTCAAAGAAACCCTGGATTTGAAATATTTGCTCATATCTTTCCAATGGATGTGTATTTTGATTTGACATTTTTCTTGCAGGGCGGCAATATATCCAAGAAGCTTTGGTCCAAGTTTTAGACTTTTTTGAAATGTTTTCGAGCTTTTATGATATTTTCTTCATTTTTCATAAAAAATAATTTTTAGGCATAAATCAACACATTTTTTGGAAAATTTTACAGTTTCAGATAGCTCTTGGAATTTTAAATAGAGTTGGTTCTTTGTGTTTCAATTTTAGAGGTCATATTATCGGTCAATAATTCAATTTGCATAAATTGGTCTATTTTGACAAAACAACTCCCTAGGGCACAAATTAAAAGATCTTTCCAAATTTTTTGCATTTTTGTAAATCTCTCTAATTTTTGATAGGGGTTACTTTTCTGTATTTTGAGTTTTGGATCCAAATTCATATCATGTAGATCCTATCTTTATGACTAGGTCAAAAATCAATTTAAGATAAAAAAAAAAAAAGGGCATTTAATGAATAGTTTGCATTTTTCTTTTTACAACAAATCAATGCATGATGTGGGCTTTCATTTGGGTTACTTACTGATTATTATCACTCTTAAAGATCAGATTTTCAGATCTAACCTTGGTTTTGGATGAGTTGACATATATTGCATTCATGAGTTTGTTGCTTTGTTGATTATGAGCGAGCAATCAAGTGTAAATGAAAGGTACAACAAAGAAAAGACACATTGTGAGAATTACCAGGTAATTTTCTTTGACTGATAAAACTTCATTTGGAATTAAAATGAACATCTCTCATGTCAAGCTTGTGTGTGTTTCCTTCCATGTTCATATTTTACAACACATGCATAATTTGATACTAGGTTGTGATCCCTATTAGTTTTCATTTAGCAGGCTTAGTTGCTTGTGATAGATCTAATTAGCTATCTTGGGTTATTGGACTCACTAATCTGCCAACCCCTCATTCCACCCTATGGTTGCAAGCTCAGCACCACGTTAAAAGAGGAGGGGTCTACAAGACAGAAGCATTAAATGTTCCACTAGGCAACCCTTTTCTGCTTTTTAGAACTCACTAGTTTCTGAGTTGTGGACTCGTCTTGGCTTGTGTGAGGGGTTAAATGTTCCACATGTTTGGACTCACCTCTCATTAGTTAAAGTGTTAAGTGTACCACATTGTTCTCTTTGGTTTCTTTTTGGATAGATTTTCTTTTGGGAATTAACATCTGTACACACATAGTAATTAGGCCTCATGAAAACTATTCGTGGATCTTGAGAGAGTGGGTTCCTAGTGAAACTTCTCTCCAAGATAGATTCTTTGTAGGTGGGGAGGATACTTTAAGCATCTTGTAGATAGATGAATCTTTAACTTTTTGATTAAGGCATCCTTTCTCTGGAGAGGTTGATATCATAGATCTTTAAGAGATACTCTTAGTTTAGCATGTCGGATTAATCTATCTTCTTTGATTGGGCTAAAAGTGAAAAGGTGTCAAAACCTTGGATCTAGAAGCTAAGTCCCCTTGTGGTACACTATTGTGAGTTGGTCACCTTTAGAGAGGGTTAACTATAGCAGACAATCCCTCTATAGGGCAAATTGCATTGACGAAACCTCAAGCGATAATAGCCATTTTTGCCATGGTAGTGAAACCTCTATATAAATGTCCTTGTGGAAGAAATCTCCATGGGTGTGGTTCATTATAGGTTGTCAGATCTTCCCAGTAGCTCTTGAAGATTAAGTTCTCAAACTGTGTCAAAACCTTGGTGCACTAGGATTGAAGGTCACCCCTGTGAGTCATAAAATTTGTAGAGTCAAACCGTTACTAAAAACCTTAGAGAGGCCAAACTTTTTCATTTTCTAGGAATGTGTGCAATGATTGCAAAAATCTTTGAAAACATACACAATTAGCTCTCTTAGGGATTAGCACAAACTAAGTCACTTGATTGTTCATGCGCAAGGTTTCTTTTTTCCTTGCTCATTTTTTTCAGACGTGCTTGATATCACCTGCTTGCTATTCTACGTGCTTTTTTATCTGCTTGCTTGATCAAAATGATTGAAATTTGTTCTCTATCTATAAATAGTCCTAAAACAGTGGCACTTCACTTAGCTGAAGACTTGTGTCTTGAACTTTGATTAGTCTCATCTCTTAAGTTACCTTTGGTCTTCGTTTCTTAATGTTTGTCATACCTTATGTCACGTTGGTCATAATCTCTAGCTATTCTATCCTTTAAATCAGACCATTTGTGCCTAGGCGGACAACATTCTTGTTATTATCTCATCCTTTTTTGAGACTATGTTCTAGTGTGGTCCTTGTCTAAGCTGCTACTTTTTGTCATTGTCTATGACTGTGGCAACTTGACTTATGTTCTAAAACTTGACTGTCACTACTGGAAACATAGTACATCAAAATGGCTAACAACAAATGTGCTAAATCCAATATTCCTAGTGAGGAAGAAGGGATTCTAATTACAAACATGAAGAAACAAATTGAAATAATAAGTGCTCAACTTCGAATACTAAAAGAAGAGGAAAACATATCATCGAACAAATTCTCTTTGAGAGAAATTTTCCCTTTCTCCTATGACAATCAAAAATCACATTCTTGTGATCTTGAATCCAAGACATCTAAGAACACTTCACATATGCCCAAGAAATCTAGGAATATCTTTGAAAACAAGCCTTGGGAACCTAAACCAAAGCGTGATTTCACACCTTTGAGAAAATCTTATGAATTAATCTTGGAAGAACTTCTTGAAGAAAAACTCATTACTTTACCTAAGCTCACTTTTGCGGGAGTTTCCTTTATGAGTAACTATTGTGTCTATCATAGACATAATTTACATAAAACTTCCCATTGTAAGGAGCTAAAAAACAAGATCCAAGATCTCTTTGACAATGGTATAATTCAAAAATCTAAGCTCTTAACTACTAAAGATTCTACTCTTAAGAAGGATCAACCTCATGAAACCATGTCTAGTAACAATTCAAACACAACTTCTACTTCTTCCAAAATACATCCACCTTCTATGTTGTCCAATCTTTCCAACACATATTCACTAAAAGAACCCACTACTCCCCTAGTTGACTATGTGTACCCTCAAGGACAACCTTTAAAGGAAACCTCTCCCATACTACACAAAGAAAATATCCAAAACCTCCATGTGTTGCTCCTCCTATTATCCCCAATCCAACTATTCCTCCATTGTCCCTTCAAGAGCTTGTTATGGAGACTCTAGAAATATATTCAAATACAGATTCAGATACTCCCTCATCCTTGGATTTGGTTTCATGTCAAGAGGACCACTTAAATGATGAAGAAAAAAATGTTGATCAAGACCAAGATTCCTTCATCCCCTTTCAAGTCTTCCAAGATCTTGTGCCTCCATCTCAAGAGCCACATAGTCCTCCATCTCCCATGTCATGCACCTCTACTAAGCCAGATCAAGATATTCCTTCCACCATCCTTAAGGAGATTACAAAAGATCAAGAGAAGGATACTTTTACTATGTTACCTAAAATTCCTTTTGAAGAGAAAAGTGTTCCCTCACTCTCTTATTCTACCTTGGTACATTCACTTCAAAATATTCTCAAGCTTTAAATACTCCTATCAAAGGTATTGCTCCTATAATAGTTCCTCATAAATCTATTGATGGCTTTGGTCATTTTTCTCACTCTAAAGATGTTGATATCCATACTCATGGTCTGTTCACATCTTCTAAATCTATTCTTGGTCCTTATCCATCTAAGCTAAAACCTTCATGTCTTCCATCCATATTGGGACCTTATGTTCCTCTATCTCATATTTCCACTACTAGCTCATTACACATTCTTCCTACCCTACCCCAAGATCAACAAAGATACACATACTTGAACTCTTCACATTCACCTTTCCATCCAAACCAATCATATTGGCCGCATTCATCCACAAGTCCCAAGCCCTTTGGAAGCAATTTCGATGATCAACTCAAACACAAGTCCATGAATCCATCCTCAAAAGTTCACTATGTCTCCTCTAATCGACATGTGAATGTCAATAAGGAAAATATACAAAAGAGACCGCAAAGGTCCACTATTCAAAGAGCTCAACCAAAGAAAGTATGGGTTCTTAAATCTATTCTTGAAGAAATGTGTTCCAAAGCATCTAATGAAAAATCAAAAGCTACATGGATTCCCAAGTCTCTTTTGAAGGACTTGAATATTGAAAACAAATCAAAGTTGACATTCAAGCTTCCAAAGGTTTCCACTCCATCCCCTTCCCAACATCTTCCTAAAAAGGTTTCAAAACCTTCTACTCCACCCCTCTCCAAAATGGCTTTGCTACCTCATATATCTAAGCCTCAATCTATTTCATCTATATTTCCTCCATCATTCCACTATGCTTCAAGGTGTGTCTCAATGTTGATCTTGCCTAATATCTCATCCACCCTCATGAGATTCTCTAAATCTTATGCCTACTTTCCATCCTTTCTTGTTTCAGTCTTCCAAAACCAACAACCTTATCGTCCATCTACCTTTCATTTTTCTATCATTTCCCTTCCATTACCTTATTAGCATCTTTGAGTGTACCTTTCTATGGCCTTGGCTTATCATAACTTATCTTTCTTATAGGAGCACTATTCAAATTGAAGAAGGCTTGAATTCTTTCCAAAAACTCTAAAATCCAAAAAAGAAAAAAAGAAAATGTGCCTCGGTGAAAACCTGGAAACAGGCACCCTGGTAGCAAAAGTAAGGATAAATAAATCCATCCTATGGTGAAAACCACTTCTTGTGGTGCCTTGGATAAGTACCATGATGAAAACCTGGTAAACAAGCATCATGCATAATTCTTCCATCCATGACATCCTATCATGATCTTGCTTATCCTTCAAATGTCCTCATCTCAAGTCACTCACTCATTACCTCCATAACAAACATTGTTATCCTATTTAGTTAACCCTCTAGTCTTGATCAATGAAAGAGAGAAGAAAACTCAGTTCTTGGCAATCTCTTGACATGGTCACTTTCTTGGATTACTTACGTGACACCCTTCACTACACCAAGAGCTCATATTGTTATCTCCTTTTCCCTAGCTTGGGTAATCTTGTGAAGCCTTTCCTTGAGGGTAACATTCACCACTTCATACTCCTTGCCTTTCCATCTTTGCTTATCCACTCGCTTGCTACTACATCTTGTCCTACACCTTGCTAGACACTAAAAAAAAATCAAGGTAATCCTTCTTGAGAGCTAGTAATCTTTGACAAAGTTCTAAAAATTTGAAAAAAAATTTAAAAATCAAAAAAAGTCCTGAAAAAATTTGTTACCCTGGTGAAAACCTAGCAATAGGCACCTTGGTAACAGCAAAAAAATTGAAAGATCTCAAAAAAATACAAAAAAATCAAAAAAGAGACAAATACAAAAAAAATTGAAAAATAGAAAAGTGCCATTGGTGAAAACCTAGAAACAGGCATCATGGTAGCAAAAAATGAAAATCTTGCCAAGAAGGTGAAAACCTGGTAAACAGGCTCCTCTTGTTCCCAATGCTCCATCTTGCATTGCATCTTCTAGCTATTCTGTACAGTTACTTTCACACTTTTTTTTTCCTTCTTTTCCTGCTCATGTATCCATGGATTGAGTCTTGTTACAGCTCGGGGCATCCCCCCTTAGTGTCACTCTTTTCGAGGTTCTCCTCATAGAATCTCTTTCGCAATAGTCACCAGTTGTTTCAGCTATGTCTGCCTATTGTTGCTTAGGTCATGTCTCCAGCTTCATTTATGGAAGATCTCTATTGCGTCAGTCACTAGTCATTTTGACTGTGTCTGCCTACTGTTGTCACCCTACTAAAGAGATTTCTTTCGAATATATTCTGGACATTAGCACTTGACATCAATCCCAAAACACTGAATTCAAAAATGATATCTTGTTTGGATATGCTGAGCTCTTCCTTTTTTTGCTTTGTCTTTGCTTTATCATATCTCCTCGAGCAACTTGATGATGTCATCTTTGACTAAAGAAGTAATGACTGGGGGCATGATCTTTTTCTTTTCTTTCTGTTTGCAATTTAGTTCTAATAAGTTGATCTATTCCTATAAAAGGGGTGTCAACTTTAAGAGCCTCCATCTCATATTGGATGGTCGTGTGTACCTCAACTTCTTTTATATGAATACACCAATAATGTTGGTTCTTCTCCTTGTTTGTTGGAGTGAACTCTTCATGCTATAGTACATACTGATACTCGTTCTACTAAGTGAATGTACGGGTCACTGCAAGTATATCTAGCACACTTTTGTCTCAGGTTACGAATGTAAGGGTCATTGTAGACATAATGAATACTGAATACTTAGCATAAGAGGGATCTCCTGTGTGTTTGTTGTGCCTGTCATGCAAGCAACATTCTGGTCATCCTAGCATTTATGCTTTGATGCTTATGTTAACTTGCTACATTAAAAGGGACAAATTCTCTGGTCATTCTGGCTTCTTGTGCCTTAAATGCTTACATTTAATCCTAACAAACCAATAAGGTATGTTATATTCATATTTCCATGATTGCAATGTCAGTGGGAATTGTATGACCTACAAGCTTTGTTCTATATCCGGTGATGATTAAATATTGAGGCTTGGTAACCAGACCTAGGGATGCATTTAACATAGTCTCGCATTGCATACTTCACTTGTATAAGCATGCAATTCAATTGAAAATCTACTTTTCCCTTCTCTGATAAGGGATTGTTGATCATGTTCTTCACAACTGCACAAATGATCGATTAATCACTATTTTGGCTACTTTGGCTACTTAGAACCCATTTTTTTCGGGATCAAATTTGAAATCTGACACACTTAAGTGGCTCAAAAATGCATTTTAGAATTTTGGGCAATCCAAATTCTTTTGATACTTTGCGATTCTTGGAATCTTTTCAAATCAAAATTGGACTTTTGGACCTCAAAATCACTTCAGATCAACTTCCACATTTCTTCAGATCGTTCTGATCTCTTTAATTTATTCTAATCATTCTGATGTCCTCATCTTTTATTTAGATCATTCTGATCTCTTCTACATTCTGTTGAATCTCAAAATTGATATACTGCTTCACTCATATTTCTGGTGTGTCATCTTTCAATTTCACTCCTGAGGGGGGCAGGATGATTACATCATTGAATACTTATTGCTCAGGGTATCTCATTCCCTTCTTATGTCCTCATCACTTGAGGCATCTCATCACTTGGGGCATCTTGTTCCCTTCTATCTGGCATCTTTGCTATCTATCTTATTTTTTTTCATCAATTGATCAACCTTATAATAGCTCCTCTCAGAGTTCAATGGATAGGTATTGGGACAGTCTAAACCCTGACTCCTAAGGATCAAGCCTCGTTCTAGGGATGATCCTACGACTCATTATTAGACTTTGTTATCTTTTAGCAGTCTTAGGTATCTAGGTGTTCTATCTGGATCCTTGAAGGTTAAGCTTCATTCTAGAGATAATCTTCTAAATGCTTTCAATCTTAGGTATCTAGGTGTTTTATCTGGATCCTTGAAGGTTAAGCTCCATTCTAGAGATAATCTTCTAAATGCTTTCAATCTCAAGTATCTAGGTGTTCTATTTGGATCCTTGAAGGTTAAGCTCCGTTCTGGAGATAATCTTCTAAATGCTTTCAATCTCAGGTATCTAGGTGTTCTATTTGGATCCTTGAAGGTTAAGCTTCGTTCTAGAGATAATCTTCTAAATGCTTTTAATCTCAGGTATCTAGGTGTTCTATCTGGATCCTTGAAGGTTAAGCTCTGTTTTGGAGATAATCTTCTAAATGCTTTCAATCTCAGGTATCTAGGTGTTCTATCTGGATCCTTGAAGGTTAAGCTCCATTCTGGAGATAATCTTCTAAAATGCTTTTAATCTCAGGTATCTAGGTGTTCTATCTGGATCCTTGCAGCTTAAGCTCCATTCTGGAGATAATCTTCTAAATTCTTTCAATCTCAGGTATCTAGTTGATCTATCTGGATCCTTGAAGGTTAAGCTCCGTTCTGGAGATAATCTTCTAAATGCTTTCAATCTTAGGTATCTAGGTGCTATGCCTAGATTCCTTGGGATTAAGCTCTATTCTAGAGATAGTCCTTAAAAGCTTAGCAATTGGTCTTCATATCATCAACTTCAGAACCAATCCTTAAATTAAATCACTTTTAATAAATACGCCTATCTTGATTAATTAAATGTAATTATTTAATTAAATGAGAAAGGTATCTTCATAGTTGCACTTGTGACTAGTGATGATTGTGTGATTTTTTTGATCTCTATTAATAATGGCCCAATGATGAAAATAAGTTCTTTACATTCTCTAATGAATGATGAACACAAAATCCAATATTATAGTTTCTCTTTTGCAAGTACACCATTGCATTTTCATGTCGCTTGCATTATTAGAATTCATGTTAGTTTGCATTTTTAGGCTACATTATGAGTTTGAGAGGGTTCTCCCTTCATCTTTATTGTGGACTTTTAATCAACTCTGGTCATGTTTTGATCTTCATTTCCTTATCTTCTTTCATGATCTCAATCAAAATTTCTATCTTAAATAGTTGATTGATTTTGGGGCATTTTCTTTTCTTCTTTCTATTTTCTTTCCATATCTTTCAAACTCCTATCTTCCATTTTCTTTATCCCCCACTTCTTTTCTTCTAAAATAACCTTTGAGGCATAATATTTCATACTTGATGATCTACCTTGGTTCAATGATTCTTATATCTTTCATCTTACATCAAGAACCTTATCTTTTGTTCGATTTGATCAA
The DNA here is from genome assembly GCA_028749045.1 of Cupressus sempervirens. Taxonomy (NCBI): domain Eukaryota; kingdom Viridiplantae; phylum Streptophyta; class Pinopsida; order Cupressales; family Cupressaceae; genus Cupressus; species Cupressus sempervirens. The sequence continues at coordinate 134,033,246 of CM053789.1, read as the reverse complement.
ATTTATCAATTTTTTGTCTCTCCTCTATCTCATTTCAATTTCGATCATGAGGGGGCAATAATTATTAACTTCAATCTTTGATTCAATTTCTTTCTTTGACTACATGTGTTCCCAAATCAATCACACATTAGTCAAAGAGGGGCAAATGTATACACCCTAAAATGGTTGCCTAGACTATGGGCCCCCATTATTCAATTTATCAATTTATCAAATTTCTTGAATCAATGGTTTGCAATATTTTATTAAATCAATTCAAATCAATTTCCTTGATCAAATTCGATTATTTTATTTCTAAGGTTGATCATTTTATCCTAAGTCTTATTTAATTAAAAGAAAAGCTCCTCTTTTAATTAAATAAAATAAGTCCCCATTTAATTAAAAGGAAACCTCTCTTTTAATTAAATAATTCATCCACATTTAATTAATTAAGAGAAAAACCCCTCTTTTAATTTAATTAAATATCTCCTATTTAATTAAAAGAACTTGCTCCCTTTTAATTAAATAAAAATCCCACTTAAATATCTCTTGTTGATGAAAGGGAAATAAAATAAATTCTTTTATTTAATTTCTACACTTAAATGCACATATTTCTAAGTGGGAGTTATCTTTTCACTTTCTTCTCAACCACTCCTCTTTTCTCATTGGTGGAATTTCATCTCACATGGATCAAACTTTATTATCCCATATTGGTTGTGAGAAGCCTCTCACCTCCATAATTTCCTTTATAAGGGAGAGCCCTCTCCTCATTTTAGGGACGAATGATGTTATTGTTATGCTGCAGGTTTGGAGAGCAATTTTTGAAGAAGGAGTTTTTGAATGCTAAAGCTTTTTGTGGAGAACTTCTATCTTCTTGTCTCATTCTCTCTTGCACCCATGGCTTTCATCATGGGCTTTTATCATTGCATTTGCATGTTATTTTAGAGTCATATTTGCTTTCATAAGATTAGATCTTTCTTTCATAGATTAGATTTTGCATTGTTCTTGCATTGTTATCATATAGATTATTTTCATCTTCATTTGCATGCATTTTGGATCTTTGAATCTCTCATTTCATGGTGTAATTGCATGGGCATGAACTAGGTCAAACTGAGGGCCTCTATTGCAAAACCCTTGCATGCCATGACTAGAGAGCTATGAGTCGCCATTTGAGACCTCATTCTTGAGTAATCTTGAATATAATGATTCATAGAAGTGTGCTCACATTTTAGGCATACATTAGGTAGTTTGCACAAGGTTCTTATGTTACATTGGATTTATCTTCTAAAGACTTGATTATGGAGAAGAGAAAGAAGAAGATGACTTTTGTGATTGCATGTATTCTGAGGATTCCTCAACTAGAGAAAATTAGGGCAAGAAATCATGAGGTATTGCTAGTTGATTTGCATAAGCAAGTGAATGAATTAGAAGCTGAGTTGCAGAAATGAAGAGAATGTTATCAAAAACAAGATGTTGATAATTCCTTGGATGTAGAAAAGATAGACGATCCAGTGATGTATCAGACATGTGATACAAAAGAAGAGCAAGAGGATAAAGAGGAATTTATTTGTGAACCAGAAGTTGAAGAAGATGGAAGAGAAGAGGAAGAGCATGAAGATAACCATATTTATGCACTGAAAGTAGATCAAGATGATTTGAAGATTGCAGAATTGGAGAAAAAGTATTGTGCCTTAGTTGCAAATCAAGCAAGTGAAGTTATTACATGCCTTGTTGAAGATACAGAAGAAGAAAGAAAAGATGAATATGTCAAAGAGGTAAATTCTTATGAATTATATGATGCTGAATTTGAGGTAAATTTGAAAGATATTAATGATGGTTTGCATGAGGATCTTGTTCGTGATGTATGGTATGCAAAGGAAGATTGGTATGGTGTTGCTAGGTTTATTATAGGCATGATTAAATTAACAAGATTGGATGAGGATGAGATTTATACGTGGACTTAGCTCATTGCAAAGGAGAAATTTCAGCAATAGACACTTGTTCTAGCTAGGTGTTGGAAAAGAAGAAAGAAGGAAATATTTTGACACCAGATACTTGTTCTAGCTATATGTTGGAGGAAGAGAATATATATATATATATATATATATGTCAACAGTGGCTACTTCATTTTGTGAATCCATATTCACAAAAAAATTTCCACCATGGGAGTCAAATGCAAGAGTATCATGCATCAGAAAAAAAAATGCGAAAGATTTGCATGTTGGTTTTCTTGTTGGTTTTCTTGTCCCTATTGAGGTGGAAGCTTGTGGTAAAGATGAAGATGGTTGTAAATCTTTCTTTTGGCATCAAAGTGTGGGACACACTTTTCTATCTATGAAGGGAGTCTGATGCAAGAGCATCTTGCATGGGAAAAATAAATTTCAAAAAAAAAAAAAATTGTGGAGGAGAGAGAAAGTGATGAAAATAGAAAGAAAATAATAAAAAAATAAAAAAATAAAAAAAAAAAAGAGAAAAGAGGAATTTCTATTTTCAAGGTGCATAGGTGGCATAAATAGAAAATAAAAATAAAATAGTGTCATTCCATTAATCGAGGTGTGTAGGTGGCATCTTAGAAGTTTGTGGAAAGTTCCTTAAATCATGCATTTAATATTTGTTGTGATACATAAAGAAAATGTAATTTTCTAATTGGGCCACATGGTGGTACTTAGTTGTATTTAGGAGGAAATTCTAGAAGGTTGTGGATATTGTAGAAGGTTGTGGATATTCTAGAATGTTGTAGATAAATCATGCATTGGGTGGTAAGTGCCTATTTAAGGAAGGCTTATGTTCATTTGTAATCAAGCTCTTCAAATGTAATCTCTTGTAAGGAAGCTCTCAAGGTGTAGCTCTTCAATTAGAAGCTCAAGAAGTGGAAGCTCTTTTGTTGTAAGCTCTTCTAGTTGGGAGCCCTTGGTATATATATGTGATTTATTGTATCATTTCAAATATATGAGAATGTAATGTGAAAAAGTAAGAATGCAAATGTGAGGATATGTATAAGTAGCAAATAAAAATTTATGAAGGTCATATCAACATAAGGGGCAATAGTGACAAATCTATCACAAAAAGCTGACCAATACACCAAGGAATCTCTATGAATAAACCTAGTTGCAAGTTAGTGATTAACTACTTCATCCTAATATGTGAACAAATTAAAATCCTATAACAAGGTAGACCTAACAATATTTTCTATAAATCTTTTTATCTAGTGCATACTTCATTATATGTTTGTAAATCCTCTCACAAGGTGGACCTAGCAGTCCTATTTGATTCTAATAGGGAAAATCATCATAAGTGATCGATGTAGGCCTTAATAGGCCAACTTTATGGTGTAGTACTAAAATTTGTGGGTATCATCCCCACCCCAGTTTTACTTTCTATTTGGAAGGTTTCTAGGCTACCAAAATCTTTATATTCAAGTGTTGTGGATGCTTTCATGTTTTCAATTTCTCATGCATGCAATTAGATCAGATGTGATGAGTTAAATGCTAATTGACTTATTGGATTAAGAATTGAAATTGGTAGAATTTTTTAGAAGTTACGGATTCACCTCTCCCCTCTTAGTAATTTAGCATAGTCTTGAATATTTTCAATAGATTTAATCTTGAATTTTCCAAAACTTCTTGCATCTTAATTCAAGCTAATGTAATCATTTCAATGCTAATTTCTTTTGTAACTAATGTATAATCAAAATAATTAAGTATTAGTCCCACATACCTCTTATTTGCTTAGTTTGATGCTATTAGACCACTTGACCCATTAGGTGAAGTGATCCCTTCTCCATTTGATATACTGCCAACATCTTTCTTCTTTTGTGTCTTATTCATCTCATTCCTAATGTGTTCAAAATTTTCCTTGCCTTTATCTTTATCAAATTCAAAAATTGGTGCCTGGGACCTAGTTGGACAATGCTTGCTAATGTGACTAGTCTTGTGACAACTGAAACATGTGGTTTGAATCAACCATCTCTTGTAGTTACCACTAAAGTGAGTCCTAATGTAGTTTTCAAGTACATATCCATATTCTTAACAATAGTGATAGCAATACCTTGTCTTATAATCCTAGTTATAGGAGTTTTCATAGCGTCTTACCTTTGTTGGCTTGCTTGATGACCATGTAGACTTGGATCTGCATTCAAAGGCTCTATGCCCATACTTTTGACAATTGTAGCAGTGTCCTTAAAATTTAGGTGCATGCATAGTTTTGGTTTTGCATCCATGTGCCTGATGACCTTGTTTGTTGCACTTGTGACAATGAGTCATGTTCTTCGGCTTAGCATTCTAATTTGCACTCTTGCTCCTACATACATTAGCTATATGTCCTTTCTTATGACAATTATGACAAGTAGGTTTTGGATTCTTACATTTATTATTCATTTTCTCAGTAGCTTTAGATGATTCTCCTTCTTTAGTGCTTGTGTATCCCAATCCTAATGTATCTCTACTAGATCTAGAGGATTTTATGTTGGAAATAAAATTGAAAAAGACTACTATCAAAGAGGGAAATTGTTACAAAGAAGGAAGATGGTTGATAAAGAATGTTTTCAATCATTGTTTTGTCACTAATGTCAAACCTGCTATTTTTCAGAATGAAAATTGCTTATAAAGTCCAAGTACTATCACTTGGTTGATTGATGAAGAGGATTTAATCAACAAGATGTGACAAAAGCACCTAAGGAAAAGGTTGAGTTATGATTTTGTAATGAAGTACAAGGATTAGTGAAGACATTGGTAAAATTATGTATTGATAATACACTTGAAGATACATAGGTTGGCCACAATTAGAAACACTTGAAGAATAAGTTTTAACAAGGTTTTCTACAAAGCTTGACTAAGTTCATTAGTAAGTGTTGAGCAAGCTAGTTCATGCTAAGTAGATTTTTAGTAAGTGTCCAGAAAAAGTAAAAGCTAGTGTGTACCAAGTGATACAGAAGGAGCTAAGAAAGTTTAGGTGTTGAGCAAAGTAATAGATGTCGAGTATCAAAAAATTTAGTTGATGCTAAGTGAATCCTTAATAGGTGTCGAGCATTAGTAAAATGTAGTTGGTTCTGAGTAACACAGTATGTGCTAAGCACCAAAATTTCAATGATGTTGAGTTGTTATAGTATTTGAATAGTCAAATATTCGCTAGATCTAAGTGTAAGAATTTTCCTAAGGGAAAAATTCACCTAAGAACTAAGAACTCAAACGCAAGACAATTGTAGACCAAAAATGGAGAGAGTATGATCAGAATAACAATGTATTCAATAATTGTCTCATGAGAGTACACTAGGAGTGCCTGAATATAAAGGCCTTAGAAGAGCTTCTAGAATGCATAGAAGTTAGCACCATGATGTGTCATACAACCAAGAACATGTCCACCAGATATGGCTTATCCTCCATTAAGCACAAAAGTAAGTGCGATGATGAGAAGATACGCCTACAAGGGTGGGACACGTAAAACAATGTTGTAGACACCATGTGCTCAAATAAAGTTGCATACTCCTCTATTGTCAACATGGCAACTCACAAGGTGTGCAAACTCCTAAGTGTCTCACAAATAAAAAAAATAAAATAATGCAATATAATTAAATAATGCATTAACCTAAGTAAACTTAAGTAAGTGTAAATAGTAAAGTATGTATTTACACCAACACCCCCCCCTTAAGTGCAAGTTAGGGGAATGCAATTAAGCTTATGAACTAGGATGAAGATGCAGAATGGGTCCCGACTACTAGGCCATTTAAGGTATCCATGTACATAATGAAATGCAATCTCCCATAAAGCAGGGAAAAGAGGGAAAACCTCATGGGAAAAATCCTCCCCCAAAAAGAGAGATGAAAGAGGATGCATCAATGGATGGAGTAATCAAGACCCCCCCATTATGACATACATCCAGTATATACAAAAGAGAATAAGAGAAGGAAGAGAGACAAAATAGGCTCCCCTCCCAAAAGAATAATGCCAACAAGTGAAAGCTGCTCCGATGAAGAAGCTGGTCCAAGAATGCGAAATGGTGTTCCTCCCTTTAGGAAGAAACAATGTCCAAGGTATTGTCCTGAAGATGTATGCTGGCCTGAAAACCTGCTCAAGTATCCCTGTACTGATGCTGAAGTTCACCCCTTCCAACTATGCTGAAAAGAATGAATGTAGATCTAGCAAGGATGTTTGTTGAACCTGTTCCACTGAACCATATGTCTCCTCTACTAACAAAGAGTCCTCCACTAATTTCCATTCATAAGGATCTACAATCACACCAACCTATGAAGATTGATCATGTAGAGAATGGACATGAGGGTCAGAGTAAGCCCTCACAACAACTGTAGAAGAATCATCATCAATGAGATGATGTAAGTCCTCAAGGTTTTTTCCCAAGTCAAGTGAAGCTAGAGCTGGAAGACAAGATGTAACATGCTATAATAAACCTTTCACTGTGGCAATATAAGCACATAGAAAGGACTGATGTGACCTCTCACTGCAACTGTCGACAGAACCCCACATGTTTGAACCTATTGAAGCACTATCGCTGGTGTCACTATTAGTTTCCACTGTGGATGATGTGCAGAGAGGAGTAGAGGACAAGCTGGGAGAACTTTCCTCAAAGTGAACATCCTTCTCCACAAAAATCTCATGAGTCTCTAGATCCATAAGTCTATAAGCCTTCACATTGTCTTCATAGCCAATAAAGGTACAAGGCCTAGGTGCTGGTGCCTTGCAACTCCTGGAAGATAGGTTTTCCCATGCTGGACAACCGAACACTCTAATGTGACTCACAACTAGTTTTCTGCCGCACCATGCCTTAAAAGGATTCTTGCCATCTAAGGCTAGATGAGGAGACCTATTAAGTATGTGAGTAGCACTGCTAATGGCTTCAACTTCTAGTGTAGGATCAAGAGACTTGGCCTTTATCATGCAACTTGCCATGGTCTTGAGAGTCCTGATCCTCATTGCTACAACATCTGTCTTGTGCGGACTGAAAGCTGGTGAGTTCTAAAGATCAATGCCCTCAATTTTGCAAAAGTTCTTAAGTTTCCTATCAACATATCTGGTCTCATTGTCCACTCTTAATACTTTGATGGTTTTTCTTGACTTGTGTTCAACATAAGTCTTAAAGTGTTGAAGCTTATGAACTACTTCATTCTTGTGATGAAGGAAGAAGACCCAAGTGAATCTCAAAAAGTCATCAACAAATGTGAGTATGTAGCGGCCTTGGCTAACTGAAGTCACTGCAAACGGTCCTACTAATACCATGTGAACTAGCTGAAGAACAACTGGAGCTCAAGAAGACTTCCCTATATCATACTTCTCCATGAGATGCATATCATTGAACAAGATGAACACTCCCCCTTAGAAAAGTTGATGTTGGGTAGACCTTTGACCATACATTTTGAGAAAAGTTTCTAAAGAGAGTGGAAGTCAAGGTGACCAAACTGCTCATGCCATAAGTTGTTTGAAGTAGAGTGAGTCAACAAGGCTTGGGAAGGACTCTTAAGCACAAAGTGGGAGAAGGAATAAAGCCTCCTATCATCATTGACTTTCCCAACTACTACCAATGAATCATCTTTGAGACTATGCACCATCATTGAATCAGGACGGAACTCAACCTTATGACCATCTCCAAGGTGAGTGATTTGGTAAACTGAAAGGAGATTAGAGCTTAGATTTGGAACATAGAGAACATCTTTGAATTCCCCATCTTCCATTTCTACATGTCCTTTCCCTTCAACTTCCATTTTGGCATCATCTCCCATGAAGATGTGTGGTACCTTTGACTGCTTTAGTGAAGAAAAGTCTTGCTTTGAAGAACCCATGTGGTAAGAGGCACCTGAGTCAAGTATCCATTCCAAAGAACTTGTGTTAGCCATAAGTTCTTGACCTTTACCCTTTGAAGAGTTAGGAGTAGAATCCTTGGAAGTACCTAGCACTTGAATCTCGTTCTTCTTGAGTAGATTTTCTAACTCATTGATTCTTTTTGTTTTGCAATGATGCTCATCATGATTTGGCTTTTTGCAGTATGCACAAGAGAGTTTGTCCTTCTTTTCATTACTTCCCTTCTTGTTTGAAGAAGAACCACCTTGTTGAGAGGAGTCATGTTGTGTCTCAGATTGTGTTTTCTTCTTCCACTGCTTCTTCTTGTTTTTTTCCCCTTGACTTAATTTGGAATCATCACTAGCCACCAAGGCTTTGGTCTTGGATAACTTGAGAAGTCCAAAATCCACCAAGTGAGATTGTTCAACAATCAACATGTCTACAAATCCATCAAAGGAAGGCTTCTAGTAAGTAGATCCCATGGTTAACTTGTGAGTATTAAAATTTGAAACAAAGTTGGCGTACTCAGTAGGTAGCTTCTTCAGGATGTGATGTATCAACCTATCATCCTTAATGTGATTTCCAAATTTTTTAAGAAGTGCCCTATACTCATTGACTTTGATGATATAATCCTGAATTGTGTCATAATTTTTAGGATCTAAGAGAAGTAGATCATCCTCAATCTAAAACCCCTTTTCTTCATCCACTTTACCATACAACTGTTCAAGTTTATCCCAAGCTTCCTTATATTTTGAACAGTTTTTAATGTGGAAGAGAAGATTGCTATGTACACAACTTCTTATAACACCTAAAGCTTGTTGGTCTAGATTTGTCTAATCAATGAGCTCTTTAGCATCAGTAGGTTTGGTAATTGTACCATCAACATAAAGACTAAATCCTTTTTCCATTGATCTACTCCATGCAATATCTTTCCATGTAGAATAGTTGCATGAAGTTAAAGGAGGATATTTAAAACCCATGATGTAGAAATGACAGAGCACAAAATAGAGACACAAGAACACAATACACACCCCCCCTTTTCACTCAATCAAAAGACCCCCCCAAAAGAGATGATTTGACACTTTATAAGTAGTGCATTTACAATGGGCCACTTGTCAAAATGAACAAAGTGGATTTTCTAATTTTGCTTTTACAACTACCTTATGAGGCTGAAATCTTTCACTTAAGCACTATAGGTTAGTTATACAACAATTCTAAAAAAGAATCAAAGCTTACAATGCCAAAGAAGGCCTAATTCTGAAAGTGAGAAATTTGTACACACAACCCTAGAATCTAACTTTAGATCTAGAAAGTAGACAAAAAAATACGCACTTAAAAAAAAAATACTTGAAAAAGTGACCAGATGTGCTCGTATGGAGCTTTTGAAGTTGCAAAACACAGGATTATGCAGGTATATTTGCCAAAAAATACAATTTTTGCAAAATTTGTGCACCAAAACTAGAAAAAAATGCCACCACTAGAAAATTCAAAAAATTCTACTTGATTTCAAAAAAAATTGCACCTAAATCGAAGTTCGGATGTCCATGTTATGAGCTTGCAAAGTCAGGCTGCCAAACTGAAAAGCAATCTGGAGAGGGGTCTAGAGGAGAAACTATGTGTTCAAATTTGATGGTCATATGATTATTGTAGAAGTTATAAAATGGACTTGGCTAATGTCTAGATGGGCATCAATTTTAGGCTCGCAAAATAATGATGTCAGCAAAAATTTTGTCTGCCTAGATGATGTGGCAGCTAACTTGCATCCATACCATACAGATTGTACAAAGAATGTGAAGTGTCCTCTGACTTGGCATATGGCCTACTAACTGGGATGCCATGTGTCATTGACTATATATGAGAGCTGACGTGGACTGCTGATTGTTCACAGCTGCTAATAGGGATTCTGTCTCTACATGGCAGATGGAGAGTGGGCCGTGGGGTAAGATAGTGCATCTGCTGTATTCATGCCATGTGAGCTGGTCGATGATGGAAAATGTGATGTTGGTGTTTGCAACGGGTGTCGGACATCTTTCAACGATCGTCAAGATTGCATGGGATTAATCCCACATTTGTGGGGTGCGTAGTGTATGCGCATTTTATAAGAAAGCTACTGCAGATTAAAAGAAAACAGCAAGTTGTGCCAGCCGGGAGTCAAGGGAAAAGCTAAGGTCGTCAGCAAGTGGAATGTTGGTTTTCTTTACCATTGATAATTGATTGCGAGCCTGCCAACTATTGGACTCAGTGGTCAAGCTGGCCTGCAGATTGATATCCGCTTAACTACCTTAGTCAGATTATGGGCAGCAGCCACTAGTGTTTAAATAATGAATCTCACAAATAAAAAATAAACCTAGGAAAAGGATTATACAAAATCCTACCAAAATGTGCAGTACAGGATCTGACAACCCGTACTACATAGAAAATTTTCTCTGACGGACTATAAATTATTTCAAAAATTTCAAAAATACTGACAAAAAATATGACAGAGAAAATAAAAATGATAGATATGAAAATAATTAATAAGATTTGCAAGAGATCATACCCATACCACAAATTGAGGCCCCCAAGTTTTGATTTGCAAAAAAAATTTGCCTCACGATCGACTTTGGGCCAAGGTAGGCATGGTTATAGTTGATTTTCACCAATTCAGCATTTTGGATGCAATGAAGAGGTCAAATCTGGTGCTGGACACTCTCAATTTCTACAGCACTCCAAATTCAGGCTGAGGTGATGAAGCAACAAGAGTTCTCGAATGACTTGTGAAGAGAAAGTCTCCAAGTTTCTCTGATACCATGTAAGAATTTCCCTAAGGGAAAAATTCACCCAAAAACTAAGAACTCAAACACAAGCACAACTGTAGACCAAAACTGGAGAGAGTATGATCAGAATAATAATGTATTCAATAATTGTCTCATGAGAGTACACTAGGAGTGCTTGAATATAAAGGCCTTAGAAGAGCTTCTAAAATGCATATAAGTTAGCACCATGATGTGTCATACAACCAAGCACATGTCCACAAGATATGGGTTATCCTCCATTAAGCACAAAAGTAAGTGCGGTGATGAGAGAATAAGCCTACAAGGGTGTGAAATGCAAAACAGTGTTGTAGACACCATGTGCTCAAATAAAGCTGCATACTCCTATGTTGTCAACATGACAACTCACAAGGTGTACAAACTCCTAAGTGTCTCACAAATAAAAATAATAAAATAATGCAATATAATTAAATAATGCATTAACCTAAGTAAACTTAAGTAAGTGTAAATAGTAAAGTACGTATTTACACCAACACTAAGCTAACTAGCTTGTTTTCTTGAATTTTGTGAACTAGATGGACGATAAGGATGATGAGCTAGAGGTACAAAATTTTTGGTAAATCACTTTTGGACTAATTCAAGAGGATTTTTCATGATGTTTTTAGAAGGAACAAGATATGGGTTAATTCTACCTAATCCATTTGAATAAAAAATTGAGTGGGAAAAGTATTCCAAACTTCTATTTAAGGAGCCATGGGCCAAGAAGCAAGATTTTTTGGGGTGCCAAGTTGTGAAGTGGTTGAAGGGTGTCAAGGAGAAGGCATTGAAAAAAGGAAGAATAGAGCAGAAAAACTCTATTTTGATAAGTGGTCTAATAGGAGATTGCACTAGTACATCGAGCATGGAGACTGAAGGAGAAAAAGCTTGAAAGGAGGACAAAGCTATTAGAGCTATAGAGATTGAATGCCAAGAAATGTTGTGAGATGAAAAAAGATCTAAAATCTATAAGTTAAGTTGTGAGTTGTATCAGGTCAAAAGCCCTTATTGTTACTCTCTAAAAATTGTATCAGTTAGGGTAAAACCCTATGGGCTTAGGTTGTCTTAACAACCATTTATCAATCTTTTAATAGGGTAGCATTCTAAGTGAATGTTCTAAAGTCCTCTCACTAGGCCCACGTCTAATAGGGTGGTTAAATCCTTTAAACAAGTCACATTTCATAGTGTGTTGTAGCATTTAACAAGGCAAGCCTTTCATAGGGCATCACTTTAAAAGAGTGTGAGAATTGGGTAGCATGTTACTAGTGTTTTTTTTCAAATTGATTTTACATGTAAATCACTATGTTATGTGTTTATTTTTCATGTGTTATCCTTGAATGTTGATTTTTAGTAACTTGTTAAGTAGGAAAGTTTAAGCTTCGATGAATGAAAAATTTAATGGGCTCATTTTACTTGGTGAAAAAGTTTTATTAGGACATTTGGACCTTGAATAACTAATTCACCCCCCCCCCCCCCCCCCCCAGTTATTCTAAAGCATTTTTAACAATTGGTATTAGAGCTATCTACTAATTTAGTTTAAAGGTACTAGAAGCAAGAAGATCAAGATGTCTATGAGAGAAGTCCCCAAGCTCAACAAAGACAACTTCACTATATGGAAAAGGTTTTTGAAGTTGCACCTTAGATCAATAAGTGACCATGCTCAAACCACAATTGAAGTATAACATGTTGATCCAACTATACCCATTATAGAAGATATGAAGAAAAAGAAGCAACACAATCAAGCAATGATGGAGATTGCCTCAGCCCTCAACTATGCTGAATTTGATGATATCAAGGGATGTGACTCTACATTCTAGATGTGCAAAACTCTGACTGATATTTATGGAGGAGATCAAAATCTTCAAAGAGCAAAAATAGAATGCCTTAGAGGAAATTTTGATGACATGAAAATGGATGAAGGTGAGAATGCTACTCAATATGCCTCTAAAATGAAGGTCATTTAGAAGATCACACTATTACTAGAAAACTTTTAAGAACCTTTGTCCCCATTTATGCTATTAGAGTTTCAGTCGCATAAGAATTAAGATGTGTACTAGGAAACACAAAATTTTGAACGTATAGTGGGAAGACTCACTACATTTGAGTTGTCCATCTTCAATAACTACATACCTAAGAATCTTGAATCTACTTTCAAGGTCAAGATATCATTGAAAGATATTGAGGAGGTAAAACCAAAGAAGAAGAAGAAAAAGGTAAAATATGCATCTAGAGGTAGCAACATAGATGAAGAAGATGTGGAACAATTGGAAGCATTGTTGGCTAGAAGATTTCATAGAGGCAAAAGTAAATTCAAAGGTAAGATACCTATCATTTTCTTTAATTGTAATAAATGGGGCATATTGTAGAAAGATGAACTCATGAGAAGAACTAAAGAGAAGGCAACGAGAATAAGAATAGAAGAGAAGATGATAGCAAAGATTACAAAGACAAAGGCAAAAAGTGCTAGATTGTTGAAAAAGAGGATTCTAATGAAAATGATGATGAAGTAGTCAATGTAGCCATGAAGGATGAGGTAGATGAAGATGAGGAAACAACACTAGTAACCTACATGAACAAAAATGATAGATGGATCATAGACAGTGGATGCTCACATCACAAGATTGGAGACAAAAGTAAGTTTGTTACCTTTAATTAGTATGATAGAAATAGTGTTAGATTTGGAAATAATGCTCCATGTCTAATCAAAGGAAAAGGTTCTATTAAAATTATAGAGAAAATTTCATGTGATAATGCATACTATGTTGAAGGTTTAAACTACAATCTACTGAGTGTATCATAGTTAGGCAATACAGGTTGCAAGTAGAATTTGGAAACAAAACTGCCAAAATCTATGACACTGATGGAAATCCAATAGGAAAGGTAGACCAAACTAGGAATAATTTGTTTTACCTAGATATGGAAGATGCAACTTGTCTTATTGTAAAACTTGATGATGTGTGGCTATGGCATAAAAGGCTATGTCATGTCAACTTTGATAATTTAATTAGCATCAATAGAAAGAGGAAAGTTAGAGGTATGCCTAAGCTGAAGAAGCCTAAAAATACAATGTGCAAACAATGTCAAGTAGGAAAGATGACCAAGTCAAGTTTCAAAAGAAAAACCTACACTTCAAAAGAAGTACTAGAGCTAGTCCATACTAATTTATGTGGCCCAATAGAAGTGCAAAGTTATCAACAAGATAGATATATAATGTTTTTTGTGGATGACTACTCTAGGATGATGACTGCCATATTCTTAAAGAAAAAATCTAATGAATTTCAAATGTTTAAATGGTATTTGGCTAGGGTTGAGAAGTAAACACAAAAGAGTATAAAGTGCCTAAGATCAAACTAAGGAGGAGAGTTTACATCAAAAGAATTTATGACATTTTGCAATGACAAAAGGATTAAAATACAAACATTAGCACCAAGAACTCCCTCACAAAATGGCATTTCAAAGAGGAGAAATAGATTAGTGATTGACTATGCTAGAACATTAATGATGGAGAAAAATGTTTCTCTAAAGTACTAGAGAGAAGCTATAAGTACTATTATGTACACCTTGAATCAAGCGTAAGTCAAGAAAAGTACAAATACAACACCTTTTCAACTATGGTATGGTCACTCACCCAATGTAAAACATTTCAAAGTGTTTGGTTGTAAATGATATATTCTTAAATATATTATGAATGACAAGTCTAATTCAAATAGTGATGAAGGAATATTCCTTGGATACTCCATTAGAAGTAAAGCATATATGTGTTTGAATAGTAACACTAACAAGATTGTGGAGAGTGAAAATATAAATTTTGATGAGCATACAAAAGCTCAGATTGATGAAATCAAGAGACTAGAAGATTATAGATCCTTTATATATTTATATGAAGGAATGGCTATTGAAGAAGATGTCAATCAAGTTGGGAATCAACAAAAAGTTTCAATATTAGCCAAGTCATAGCCAATGAATGTTGAGTAACATTTAGAAGATGAGTTATAGAATGAAGATAATGTACATTCTAATTCTGAAATCAATACACATGAGAGAGATGTTGAAATATTTGAAAGAGATGTGCATAGTGACTCTGAAGCTGAAGGATCAAACATGGAAAGAAGGATAGAACCAAGACTATCCAAATATGTGAGAAGACATCACCTTGTAGAAAAAATCATTGGTGACAAGGACACAAGACTAATGACAAGAAATAAAATAAGAAATGAATCATGTTTGCTAAGCAAAATTGAGCCAAAAATAGTGAAGGATGCATTGTAAGATGATAATTGGAATAAAGCAAAGGGAGAAGAGATTAATTAGATAGAGAAGAGAAAAACTTGGACATTAGTTCCAAGACCAGCTGATATGAATTTGATTAGTACCAAATGGGTATTTAGAAACAAGCTTGATGAGAATGGTGAGATTACAAGAAATAAGGCTCAAGTAGTTTGCAAAGGTTATGCACAAGAAGAAGTATTGGATTATGGGGAAACATTTTCTTCTATTGCAAGGATGGAAGGAGTAAGAACACTACTTGCATATGCTACCTACAAAGGTTTCAAAGTCTACCAAATGGATGTAAAGTTTTCTTTTCTAAATGGCATACTGGAAGAGGAAGTCTACATAGAACAACTAGAGGGATTTTTTTGATGACAAACACAAGGATATGGTTTGTAAACTACATAAAGCACTCTATGGTTTGAAGTAAGCACCTAGAGCATGGTGTGAGAGACTACACAAATATCTTGTAAAAAATGGATTTGAGAGAATAGATGACAACAACAACCTATATATTAAGGCAGAGAAAGGAAAAGACATTTTGATATCTAAAATATTTGTTAATGATATAATATTTGGAGGAAAAGATGCCCTATGCAAATATTTTTCTAATCAAATGAAATATGAGTTTGAGATGTCAATGTTTGGAGAAATCAAATTCTTTGTTGGATTATAAGTACATCAACTAAAACATGGCATATTTGTGACCCAATCAAAATACATCAAGGAGGTAATCAAGACATTTGGCTTAGAGAACTCATAACTAGTCAGTACACCAATGGTAGTAGGACATAAGTTATCCAAGAATAATGACTCAGCTGAAGTGAATCAAACAATGTACATATCAATGATTGGAAAGCTATAGTATGTTGCAGATAGTATACTAGACATTGCATTAGCTATTGGAATAGTGGCAAGAATTTTTGCAAATCCAAGAGAAAGTCATCTTATGGAAATAAAGAGAATACTAAGGTACCTAAAAGGAATAGTCAGCTTTGGATTATACTCCAAAATGAGTGAAAAGTTTGAGTTGAAAGCCTACAATAATGTAGATTGGGGAGGTAATATGGATGAAAGAAAAGTACCAGTGGAGGAGCACTTTTCTTAGGTAAAACGTTAGTCACTTGAACTAGAAAAAAGAAAATTTGTACCTCATAGTCCACAATAGAAGTTGAGTATGTTACTGCTGCTATGAACTACACTAATATTGTATGGATCAAACATCTATTGCAAGGTATGAAGGAAGAAGTGACTAAACCTATGATACTCTATTGTGATAACACAAGTGCCATCAACATATCAAAGAATCCTATGATGCATGCCAAGAAAAAGCATATACCAATTAAATATCAATACGTAAGAGAATTGGTGGAAGACAAGCGAGGATGAAATATGTCAGTTCAAAGGAACAAATTGTTGAAATCTTCACAAAAGCACTATCTAAAGATGCATTTGAATATATTAGAGGAAATTTAGGGGTGATACCCCTATCCAAGGTTGTTTGAGCAACAACAAAAATGCCCTGCATTAAATGGTGTTAATTGCTGAAATATTACAAAATGATGCAAGGATATTTACTTTAGGTTTTTCCTAAAGTAATAAAAGTACAAAAATTCAAAACAAGTCACAAAGTAAAGTGACAGAGAGAGAAATTGAAGTTCCTACAAATGCTACACTTGCATGGTAAGATTCTGAAATAGTATGCCTTCAGCATTATTATGAAAGAGGGAGAAATGGAAGAAATTGATCACATTTACAGAGGGAGAAATAATGTGTAGAGGGAGATAAAGTAGCTAGACTGATCAAAAGAAGAAGTAGCAAGTTTAAAGAGGGAGAATAGCAAAAGAAAAGGAAATAGAAACTCAAAGGGAGAGAACAGTTCAAACAAGAATCAATCAGAGAAAGAACAAAAAAAAAGAGGAGAAAAAGGTGTATCAACAAAAGAGATATCCCTAATACATTGAAAGCGAGAGTTACTTAAAAAATTTAGAGGGAGCCATAAGAAATTCAAGTTTGTTGATAGAATGAATAGTTTTGAATAAAGTTTTCTTTTTGAAATTTGGCTTACTGTTTTAACTTACTTAGCACTTTGATAACTTAAGTTGATTAGTTTGGTTTGGCATCAATTCCAAAGAGGGAGATTGTTGGAAATCTAATTGAAAAGGATTACTATCAAAGAGGGAGATTATTGGAAAGAAGGAAGATGGTTGATAAAGAATGTTTTCAATCATTGTTTTGTCATTGATGTCAAACCTTCTATTCACTAGAATGAAAATTCCTTATAAGATCCAACCATTATCACATAGTTGATTGATGAAGAGGTTTTAATCAACAATATGTAACAAGAGCACCTAAGGAAAGGGTTGAGTTATGATTTTGTAATGAAATACAAGGATTAGGTAAGAGATTGGTAAAATGAAGTATTGATAACACACTTGAAGATACAAAGGTTGGATGCACTTAGAAATACTAGAAGAATAAGTTGTAACAAGGCTATCTGCAAAGCTTGACTAAGTTCATTAGTAAGTGTTGAGCAAGCTAGTTCATGTCAAGTAGATTTTTAGTTAGTGCTAAGAAAAAGTAAAAACTAGTGTGTGCCAAGTAATACAGAAGGAGCTGAGCAAGTTCAAGTGCCGAGAAAAGTAATAGGTGTTGAGCATAAAAAAATTTAGTGGATGCCAAGTGAACCCATAATACATGCTAAGAATTAGTAAAATGTATTTGGTGTCGAGTAACATAGTATGTGCTAAGCACTAGAAGTTCAATGATGTCAAGCTACTACATTATTTGAATAGTTAAAGATTTTCTAGATCTAAGCTGACAAGCTTGTTACCTTGAATTTTGTGAACTACATGGAGGATAAGGATGATGAGTTGGAGGCACAATATTTTAGGTAAACCATTTTTGGATGAATTCAAGAGAATTTTTCATGATATTTCTAGAAGAAACAAGACAAGGGTTAGATTCATTGAATCTTACCTAATCCATTCAAATAGAAATTAAAGTAGGGAAAATCGAGTGGGAAAAACATTCCAGATTTCTATTTAAGGAGTCATAGGCCAAGAATCAAGATTTTTTGGGGTGGCAAGTTGCAAAGTGGTTGAAGGGTGTCAAGGAGAAGGCATTGAGAAAAGGAAGAGTAGAGCACATAAACTCTACTTTGATAAGTGGTCATATAAGAGATTGCATTGGTACATCAAGCATGGAAACTCAAGGAGGTAAAGCTTGAAAGGAGGACAAATTTGTTAGAGCTGTAGAGATTGAAAGCTAGGGCTATAGAGATTGAAAGCCAGGTAATGTTGTGAGCTGAATAGAGATTTTAAATCTGCAAGTTAAGCTATGAGTTGTATTAGTTCAAAAGTTCTTATTGTTACTCTCTAAGAATTGTATCAGTTAGGGTAAAATCCTATGGACTTAGGTTGGTTTAATAGTCATTTGTAAATCCTTTAACAAGGTAGCATTTCAAGGGAATGTTCTAAAGTCCTCTAACTAGGACAACTTCTAACAAGGTGGTTATATCCTTTAAATAGGTCATTTTCAATAGTGTGTTCTAGCCTTTAATAAGGTAGGGCTTTCGTAGGGAATCTCTTCAAAAGTGTGAGAATTGAGCAGCATGTTACTATTGGTTTTTGCCAAATTGGATTTTTATGTAAATCACTATGTTATGTGTTGATCTTTCATGTGTTATCCTTGCATGTTGATTTTCAATCACTTGCTAAGTAGGAAAGTTTAAGCTTGCATGAATGAACAGTTTAATGGGCTCACTTTACTTGGTGAAAAAGTTTTATTAGGACATTTGGACCTTGAATAAGTAATTCACACACCCCCCTCCCCCCTCCCCTCAATTATTCTAAAGAATTTCTAACATTTTAGTAGTTTCTCAAAGTATTTGATGGCTTCATTTAGCTTGTTGAACCTTTCATCAAATTTCTTTTCTCTTTTTAATTCATTTTGCAGTTGTTCATTCTGTAGCTTCAAAGTGGTTATTTTAGTATCCTTGACATTCAACTCATGATGAGAATTCATCATTTATCTTAAGGTATCTAATTGCATGTTTGAGATCTTGGATAGCTTTGTTGACTCTTCTTCCAATCTATTTGCCAAATTTTTTTTTCTTCTTTAATCATGACCTTGTCTTCTATAGCTATCTTCTTTTATTCAGTCACCTCACATAGTAGTATAGGTTGTGATTATTTCTCCAACTTGAGATTTCTAATCTCTTCAGCTTTTTCTCTATTCTTTTTCATTAGATTTGCAATTGCTACATAAAATTCACTAGAGTTAATATCTGCAAATAACTTTGTGGTGTCAATCTCTTTGTATTGTATGTCATTTTCTACTATAGCAATCTCTTTCCTTCTCTTTAGGGAACTCTTCAAATCATCTTTGGCTTCATTTAGTTGATGTAGTATGATATGTACTTCAATATTCTAGTTCTCAATGGTCTTTCCCAACTTGTAGACTTCCATTTCAAGATCTTTCCTCCCAGTTGCAAAGCATCTTTTCTTGATAACTTAGCTCTAATACCAATTGATGGAACTACAAATGGGAACATACACTTCTAAGAGGGGGGTGAATCAGAAGTTCAAATTTTAACAACTAAAACTTTCATAAATTCATTAGATTCATATAATATCTAAACTATAAATAACATATAAAGTGAATACATCCAAACATGTAAACGCACACACTTTACACCTGATATAATACCCCATAAATCCTCCAAATGAGAAGGTAAAACTAGGGTGGGGATGAAACCCAAAATTCTTCATTACTATAGTAATAAAGTGTCACCAATTATGATTATGATTTGTTGACCATGTTACATGATTTGCTTTGTGAAAATCCTATCCTATTAAAGACTTACAAGGATTGTTAGGTCCCACCTTGTTAGAGGATTTCAACACCCTATTAAAAGTGTTCCTGGCTAAAGGACTTTCAGAATATCCACTTGGAATTTCACCTTGTTAAATGATTTACAACAATCTATTAGGACTACTCCACTTGGGAGATTTAACTAAAATCACTTGCTGGGATGTTTCAGCATAGATCTTATGATTAGCTTTGGTAACCTAATTAAATATGAAATCTGTATAGTGTCCTTCTTGATCCTCTCTAATCTCTAATTTCAATTTTGCATCCACTATCATTTGTTCTTCTCAAACCAATTTTATAATTCGCTCACTACAACTTCTAAGCCTCCATGAATGCTCCTCTTTTCTCAAGAAAACTTCACTATTCTTCTCCTTCAATTCCTTACATGCTTTCTTATGAAGTTTAGGGTTTTTTCCTCCTTAAGAAGAATAAAAGACTTAGGGTCAGGAATGAGTCTAAATTACTGAGATTCATCCTTTTATCCACTTAATCCTTCCCTTTTCCTGATTGTTTGCATGTAATTCAATATTGAATCCATCCTTATTTTTTAAATATTATATTCTATCCCTATGTTGGCCAAAAAAATGGTTTACATACTTGTTTGTGCAATCACAAACAAATATGTCAAATCTGTGTTGTTCAACACTTGAGGTTACTAATTCTCAACACATACTCTAATTCTATCTCTAACTTGACATTTGAACTACTTGACATCTATTATTTGTGTGGCACTTGAATCACTCAAGATGTATTTTCTACTCAACACTTGAGTGACTCAACACATGAGTAACTCAGCACTCATTACAACTTGGGCACAATCTGTATATACATATCATACTCAACATACACTACTTTTTTAGTATGAACTTATTAAATGTCTTAAGTGTGTTGATATTGAGTTGCCAAAACCAATCTAAGATCAATAGGGTGTTTTGGTAACATGATTAGGTAGAGGAGTATGCTCTTTTCCCTTGAGGGAAATCATAAACTTGGACCCTTAGATCTGAACCACCAATTTGAGTCAACCTTTTGAGGGCCTATTGGAGTGATCCAACCTATGAGAATAACCCAAGTGAGCACACTCCTTTCGCCAGAGATTTCAACTCACTATAATAAAAAAGCTTTGAAGAGTGAAAGACTCCAAAGCCATATTAATTTCCTCTTCTTCATTCTAATATCACATTTCAAGAAGAGGCTTTGTAATCTACACTAGTCAGTGTCAACCCCAATCTTGCTAGTCAAGTGTGTGAACTTATAGATGCTAGTGTGGGATACTAGCCTAAAATTTACTTGTGAACCCACTAGGGGTTAATATGAATGGAAGTTAAGTAAAAACCTCTTAGTTGGTACCTAATTCACCTCTAAAAAGGGTTATAATCTTTGTGCAAGGAGGGGGAAGAATCTCTCCTATAAAACTCACCATAGGCATGTACCTAGGCATTGGAAGGTGGTATATGCACTTGACCCTTGCCAAAAGGGTGGTCATTCAGTGTATATGTTATTGAGCCATTGGAATACACCAAAACCATGGGCACCATCTAGTGGGGTGACATGGCTATTGAGGTGCGTGCATGCACATAAGTTGTTGGACAAAGGTTTTTCTTCCTCTACAATTTTTGGTTATAGGGATAAAAGCATGGTTGTTATTGAATCTTAAACTTGTCCAACCCTGTCAAACAAACAAAAGGTCAAGACTCTTACATCCCTTCGAGTTGCTTTGCCCTTGGTTGGATTTTTTGTGACTACTACTTGCTTCCTGTGTTATTTGAAAGTAAACTATCTTTTTGAAACAAAAATATTGTCCAAAACATGAAATCTATTTTCATATCTATCTAAACTCTTTCAAAACAACCAATAATTTGTCTAGAATTGTCTAAAACTTGCAAAATCTCTTCAAAATATTGTCTTGATTGTCAGTGTGGTCCTTATTTTTGCACCAAATTTTGTGAAATCTCATGTGAGAACATTTTGAGCTCACACTTCTTTGCATGGACCTATCCAAGTCCTTATTTGGTCCTATGCAAATCTCCACAAGAGATCTTGCAAATCTATCCTTCTATGTCAAAGCCCTATTTTCTTGTTAGTCTAACACATCTTCACATGGCTCTATACAAGTCCTTGCACAAGGAACCTAGTGAAATTTTTTTGTTATGAATCTTTGCCTAGTTCTTTGTGCCTTTTCATGTAGTTCCCTAAGAATCTTCATGGGCGATTTCACCTTAAAATAATCAACCTATTCTGTCAAAGCTATCTGCACTCTAAATTTGGTCTACACCTACAACTTTTTACCACTTTTATATTTTCAAACAGTGTCAGATAGTGACTTCTTTCTTAGCTAACAACTTGTGATCTATACATTAACTAGTCTCATTGCTCAGTTATCTTATCTTTGACCATTTATGTTTGCCATATTTTGTGTCACAATAATAATAATCTTTGGATATTCTAACCATTACTTAGATAGCTCATACCCTAGTATATAACACTCTTATCTTTCTTTTTTGAGAATATGTTCTAGTGTGGTCTATTGGTGTTTTGAAACATTACAAGTTTCAAATACCCCAATGAGAATATGGTACATGTAGGGGCAGCTAACTCCCATTATTAGCATATTATTTTAGACACTGGGCCAACTATAAGGCTTCACCCTTCTTCTACTTTAGGCTCTGCAAAACCTAGGTGGTGGACCTCAAATTGGATCAATATGGTACCAATGTAAAAACATACTCCTAAATCTATTAAGAAGATTTAACCTTTATTTCTCCTAAAGACTCATGAAATAACATAGATCTGCAATAGCTAAATACTAGTTAATGAAATTCATAAGCTAAGTGAGGGCATCCTTTTTCAGCTCTTCAACATGAAAGGTGAAAGCATTTGATTAATAATGTTGAATTCAACAAATCCCCAAGTATGTAGTAGTATGAACAAATTGATCCTATAGCTGATTAGTGCCTTATCTATTGGGAAATTCCATGAAACTAATGCATGAATCTGTGATATAAATGATATATTTCATACACCAAGACATCAGATCTATTCTATCACTTTGTGAATTAGACATAGGTGTACATTTAGACCTTATTCTCATGAAATATCCTTCTCAAATAATCAACGGCCCTATCAAACACATCAAGCATTTACTTGTCCCTTTGTTCCAACAAAAAAACATATCTGACATACAACCTTAAAGGGATGCAAATGGATCTTAGCTCTTTGTTCCTAGTCCACATAAGACTGCAAAATACTAAAATAGGAGATGAGAATAGGAATGAAACTAAAGAAATTTTTCCTCATTTGTATTCATTTCTTTGAAACAATACATTCAAATTAATGAAATCAAAACATGAAAAGACTTAATAGATCTAAACATTCTATGCTATTTTGACTACTACTATTCATACAAGTTAATTATGCTAAAGAATGTGGTGTCACAGTGATTGGAATACATCAAGACTAGAACCTTGCTTTCATAGATCTGAGTAAACTCCATATTGGAACACACATGGTATTACAACAATGAGTCATTTTTTCTCCAAAAATAGAATGATTACAATGAGAAAGAAAGAGAATGATATAGAGGAAAGAATTCTCATATTTGTTCTACATTTGACATGTGTCCACTTGAAAAACCTCCTGAAGAAGTGAAAAGAATCTCTCTAATCTCTCTTCATAACTAGATATCAAATCCTTGATCATTTTCCCTCCCAAAAGCATAAAGTGATTCAAAAACTTGATGGAAAAATAACCACTTTTGATGCCAAATCTCAAATCAAGGAAAAGGAAAAAATTAGTTAAATGGCCTCTAGAATGTAATCTAATATTTTTAGAATTATTTTTTCCATATTTAGGCTTCAATAGTCTTTAATATCTACCTCCTAGACCAACTTTGATGCTCAATGGAAAAATCTTCCCATTCCATTGAGAATGCCCTGAAAATTACAAATTCACTTATAGACTGAACCAGTGAGCATTACTACAAAAAATAGTTGCATATTTGGAAAGTTTGTTTCCTCCCAGTTCCAATGGTATATTGAAGTCCATATTTAAGATAAAAATTGCTCCAGTTATGCCGCTTTGAAAATCTAGGCTCCAACTATCACCTTGCACACTAGAAAGAATGAATTTTTAAAAAATTAAAAATTCCTTAGTTTGAACTATAGAAATTCATTTTTTGAAGCCAAAATTTTCAATCTTAGAATGAGCATAAGAACAAAGGATATTATTTTAAATTTAAAATTACTTTATATCCCCTCAACCTCTCTAATGGTGCCATGTGCCACATTTGCGTTAGTTAGTGACCTTGGGTGGACCCCACACCATACTTGGCAATTTTTGAATTTTCTAGTAGGTTT
This sequence comes from Cupressus sempervirens, assembly GCA_028749045.1. Classification (NCBI taxonomy): domain Eukaryota; kingdom Viridiplantae; phylum Streptophyta; class Pinopsida; order Cupressales; family Cupressaceae; genus Cupressus; species Cupressus sempervirens. Next base: position 134,009,195 of record CM053789.1, on the reverse strand, counting down.
CCATGTTGCTACCAGAAAATCCTCCCATTTTATGGTGGTGACATGGTGACCATTAGATTCTAGCCATTTTTGAATGTCTCATCTATCCACTGATTCCACCTTAACACCACATCATCGCTACCTGTGCACTTACTCATCACCACATCAGCAAGGTTGCTATGTCACCATACATATCAATCAAGCAACTTGCCTTGGTGACATAGTGACTCCCACAGGATCATCCACATGCTAGCATCTCTATCAGCTTGCATGTTTAGAATTTATTATAGGTCACCTCCAACTAGCTTCATCATCTGGGTCAGGCCCACACCATGCAAAACCTACTTTCAAAAGGTGTTGTCTTAAAGACAACAAGTTACTTGTGTTTTTTTGTATTTAAATACTTAAAAGGGCATCCACACTGTGAATGTGAGACAAAGAATTATTATGGTTTTTCCCATGTTTTTCACCCCTTGCTCTATCTTCAACACCACCTCTGCTTCCTTTGCATGTGGGCAACTACAAATCTTCCATCATTCCAATTTTAAGGTAGATTTCATTGAAATATGTATGTAAAAAATGGTGCATGCTCATATTTTCATGTCATATGTAGGGGAACTAAACAAGTTTAATTAAAAAATGGGTTTCTTTAGCCAAAGAGACAATTTACTAAAGTTGTCACTAAATCTATAGTTGAGGATACCTTGGATTTATTCTTTGATTTGTCATCATCAGAATCTGATGATGATGATGATGAGTCATGGCCTAGACATTTATCATGAATCTTCTCGATCATGCTATCAAGGATAGATGTAGCCTTCTCACCATGTTCTAACATTTTCACTTGTTTGTATAGGAAGCCATCAAATGATATGATAAATCCACATTCCTCGCTTTAAAACTAGACAAAAAAGTTAAAAAGGTAAATATGGAAAAACACAAGAAAGAAATTTGAAAAACTATGATGATTGGAAAATTTCTACGAGCATAAACTTGATGGATTAAGCTACAGTTCATATTGATTTTAGAAGTGGGGGCATTTTAGCTAACAAGTAGACAATGATTTCAATGAAGCAATTTTGGTCATCAATTTTTTCCTGCTCTCATCATCTTGCCCATCTATTGGCCATACCAAACCCTTTTCAAACCTCTATTTTCTATGGCCCTCCTTGTTTGTAGTGGCCTTCTCTTTGGTGTGGATTGATGAAGAATTCTGCCTCTAATGGTGTCTCCAAATCATGCTCATGAATTCCTCCAATTTGGGTGTGTGTACCAATAAAATAGTTGGATTGTAAACCTCAACTACTTTTTACATGGGGTAAAATGCATATTGTTGCATGTTCTACATGGACATGAGTGACTTATTTTGTTGGCATCCTTGCTGGTGCAACCTTCCTCTTACTCTTGTGTAAGCACAGGGTCTCCCTTATTCTCTTTTAATGACTGAGACTTCTAAAAACATGATACCCATCACCCACATGGATGCTACCTTCACCAATATGGGTGTTCTGCTCTATTTTCTTGCCATGTCTTCTTACATCCTTCACAATGTGGCCTTCCTACCTCTAATTGGTGGCTTTATCATTTTCCATTACTTTATATTTGTTTTCCACATCTAATCTTGATCAATCAATTCTACATGTTTCTTCATGTGAGCTACTTAGAATTTTTAGATTGGAAACCAGGATAGAAAAGTATTTTTTGCAAATGGAATTGACCTAGAAAGTGACAAAATAGAGTCATCAATATTTGAAAATTGGCACACTTAAAGTATTTTTAGAGTACAACATAGTGGTACAATCTATTTAATCTCATGTATCATGAATTTTGAGGTATGACCTCACAAACAAGGGTACTACTCAATCTACACCTTTTGACACTAGTAAAAAGTTAGAAATTGCATTTGGAATTGCATTTGAAAACTAATCAAATAGATTTGTGATAAGCTCAAAATTGAAAAACTGAAAGTCACTAACCTCTAGAATACAACACGAAAGGAATTTCATCATTTTGGTGAACTCGGTGAAAATTATAAAAATTCAAATAGGGCTTCCCAAAATTTTGAACAATTCACATCAGTATGAAAATAACATATGACCAAATTTGAGGGATTAAAAACCTAGTCAAATGGATTTGAAACAACTTGAAATCTGAAACATAGGCTATTTGGCATGGACACTAAATAATCCCAAAGTAGCAAGTCATGAAACATAACTGGGTGCGAGATATTCAATTTCAAAAACAACCTCTTATTGTTGTTTGACACTCGAGTGAAAATGCAAAATTGACAATTGCTCAAAACAAGGCTTCACGAAATGACTCAAAATGGAAATTAATCTTCATGAAACACATAGGAATACTAAATTTAAGGAGTTAGAAACATTAAACACCTCTCATGCCTCATAAGTACAACCAGGTACATGTCCATTGAAAAGCATTTAAGGGCTTGATTTTTTCAATGGTACTCAAAATATAGGCTTTGATTTCAAGTCCCAATAGTGGCTTTGTCTAGGGATGCATGTCACTTGCAGGCATGGAAAGGATATAGATCTCTAGAAGAAGTAGACCATTTTCAAAACTTCTCTCTAACAACTTTATTGAAAGCAAGGAAAACTAATCCTACTATGTACAAATGATGGCCCTAGGCCACCAAAACTTTTCAAAAACCTTTACCTCTACCATAAATCTAATTCCCCTTCCTTTCATCATGAGGTAAGCTGAAATTATCACTCATATCAGTTTTAGCAATTTCTTCAATTGACAAAACAAAATCATTTCCATCATTTTCATAGTACATGTAAAAACTTGGCATAGCTTCAACCTCTTACTCAATACAAAAAACAACATCAACATGCTCATGAACATCATCAAATGAAAATATAGAGGCCTTATATTCAAATTCATCAAATGAGTTATATGTATTACTCATAGCTTGACTTTGCATCTCCTCAAATGTTGTCGTCTAGGTTTCAAATGAGTAATCAGATTTATATTCACACATGTCATAAATGTTGTAATCAAAAACTAATCTAGGATCCTCCAATGGTTCTTTAAAGTCAAAAAAAGGATTACCCATCACATTAGAGTATTCATCATAAAACTTAGTACAAGGTGCATGCTAATTTTTGCTAATAACTTTTTCAAACAAATTATTATCCATATTATGAGACGCAACATCATCATAATCATTGTCAAGCTTGGAAGAAGAACAATCTAATCTCTCATAGTAGTTTGATAAATATCATCATTAAACTCATCCTCAATCAAATCTGAACATTCCATGTTTTCTTCAAACAATGGGTTGATAACTCCATTTAATGATCCTTTTTTAACATCTTGACAAAATAGAGGTTGATCATCATCAAGATCTTCATCATATAAAGTGTTAGTATATACTTTAAAACCATTACCCATTTAATCTTCATGGAGACTTTCAACATGTGAAAAAAAATTAGAATCATCACAAGAAGACACACCATCAACTTCATTAATGAAGCATGTAGAATATAAATCAATGTTACTTTCACTATCTTGATTTAGATGATTCAAATGTCTTGCAAACCAATCACAATAAGATGCTAATGCATTAATCCTAGGATCAGCTACATACTACTTGTATCTTCACAATATTCATCTACGCAACTAATCAATTCATTTTTATAAACAATCTTTTTATCCTCGTATTGTGTAGATAACTCTTCTTCACAACTTTCAACCTCAAGCTAATTCACATTACTCTAAAATAGAACTTCACTTTCAAATTTTGAAGTAGAACTCATACCTTTATTCACGTAAGATCATTCACTTCCATCATGGCTTTCTTCTTCCCAATCTGCATAAAATTCACATGAAGACAAACATATACTAGCATTGTCCTCTTCTTGGCTCGAGCAACAACTCTTTCCATTTGCTTCATATGATGCCTCTTGATTATATACCAAACTAGAAACATTGTTCACATCACTTGAAACACAATTTTCAGCTTCTTCATCCATGTAAAACTGAGATGAATGCCTTTAAACTTCATGATTAATTACATTCTCAACACAAAGAAAATAATCAATTGGAGAAGTGACAACTGAAATTAAATCTTCTACATATAACTTATCAAGTGAATCAACCTTAACATCTACTGCTGAAGTACTGCAACCATGTGTACTCTATTTGGCAAGAACAATATCATCCCTCCTTTGAGACAAAGAGACTTTAACTTCAACATCACATGTCTTTTATTCTAAATTTCCAACCAAATCATTTACAACAACAATAGTATCTATTTTCTGATCTAAAATCAAATGCTTTTTATGACATTAATTTGTGCTTTGCACCTCATCTTACTGGCAAACATTCCTAGGGAAGTGACTCTGGTTTAACCCATATTTTATATTGTTTTCAATCTCTATTGCTATCATGAATGCTTGATGAAAAGTCTTATGTTCTTTAGCCCTTAACCAATAACTCATTTTCTTATCAAATGCATCCAAGTGAACTATTCGACACACTTGATCTTCTGGTCTACATTTCTAAGGGATCTCATTTAAAGTTCATTTAAATCTAATATTAAATTGAGTAACAACTTCATCATTTTCAATATGAATCCTTGAAATTTTATTGGTGAAAACTAAAAAAAAGCCCATATGAATCAGATATGCTTACCATTTCTCCAAATTTCTCCATGAAGGCTGAATGCAACTCACTCCAATATGAAATAGAACATGCTAGTAAAAAAGAAAACTAGTCTCTAGCATCACCTTCTAAAATTTGAACAAATAATTTCATGTAAAAATCCTCGTGAGAAATCTCATAGTCACCCATCAAATCACTAAATATATGAATATCATGACTAGCTAAAATAGTATGGTTCCCATTAAATTTAGACAAATGTTTCCTAATATCATTAAGAATGACATTTGGAAAACATTGAATTCCATTGAAATTTAATGACATATATTGCTTGGTAGAAATAGATCTAGAAATTTCATTGACAAGCTACATACTAGATGAAAGGAAACTTGATATTCTTCAAACATTGGAAACTCATTCACCAATAATTAATCTTAGAATTCATTACTTATAGTAGATCTAAAAATCTTCTACCAATTTGAGGTTTTCTACCAATTTAACCTCAAACATACTTCAAAATATGAAAACACTTGTTGAATCTATTCTTCACAATGTATGCTGAGATGAATTAAACCATTCTCCTACTTAGTGCTGAAACTATGACTTAATGAAGAACAAATATGTAAAACTTACTTTCATGTAAATGAATACCATGAATGTGGGAAATACCTTTCAATATTGATTCTTGCAATTACTTCAATGCTACAAATAATAGCAGATTCATATCTTATCTAGATTTAGTAACATTTGCACTACATCTCATCTGATTCTCTCACCCATTGTCAAGAACTTGAGATGAATTCTTCAAATCTACTTTCCAAATATTGCATCCTTCAAAATACCTTCACATTCCTGAAGTACTAGTACAAAGATATGAGTTTGAGTCACCACTCACTTAGTGAGAAAAGATTTATCAAACTTCCAAAACATAACAAGTTGGTCTATAATTTACAACATGTTACAATAGGTATTCAAAAACTTTATTCAACCATGTGGGAATTTCAAACTCTTGACAAAGTGAAAGAATATGACATTAACTTTGAATCTTGATAGCAACTTATCAAAATTCCAAATCTCTTTTATATTACAAATTATTCAATTCAGTCAAACTACTATTGTTAATGAATAAGGATATTGGGGAACATGAAACTTTAGCAAGGAAATAAGAAACACATCTTATTATATATATGCTATATCAAATCCTTTTCATGCTAGAGATTTTGGCTTCTTCTGTATGCAAGTGCCTAGTAGAGTCACCATTTTGTTGGTGACTCAAATTTGAAAAATCATACTAAAAATAGGACTGAAGTATTCAATTAATACCGGAGATTCTTGCATTCAATTAATTTCCATCTTTAACTCCCATCTTTAACATATCATTCCAGATACCAGGCCAACTATAAGGCTTGACCCTTCTTCTACTTTAGGCTCTACAAAACCTAGGTGGGTGGACCTTAGATTCAATCAATATGGTACTAGTGCAAAAACATACTCCTGAATCTATTAAGTAGATTTAACCCTTATTTCTCCTAAAGTCTCATGAAATAACATAGATCTACAATAGCTAAGTGCCAGATAAAGAAATTCATAAGCTGAGTGAGGGCATCCTTTTCAGCTCTTCAACATGAAAGGGAAAAGTATTTGATTAATAATGTTCAATTCAACAAAACCCCAGGTATGTAGCAATATGAACAAATTGATCCTATAGCTGATCAGTGGCTTATCTATTGGGAAATTCCATGAATCTAATGCATGCATCTATGATATCAATGATATATTTCATACACCAAGACATCAGATATATTCTATCACTTTGTGAATTAGACATTAGTTTTTATTTAGACCTCATTCTCATTAAATATCTTTCTCAAATAATTAACAACCTTGTCAAACATGTCAAGCATTTACTTGGCCCTTTGTTCCAATAGAAAAACATATTTCACATACAATCTTAAAGGGATGCAAATGGATCTCATCTCATTGTTCCTAGACCACATAAGACTGCAAATTAATTAGGTAAGAGATACTAATTAGAATGAAACTAAAGAAATTTTGGCTCATTCGTATTCATTTCTTTGGAGCAATACATCAAATGCATGAAATCAAAACATGAAAACACCTAATAGATCTAAAATTTCTATGCTATGTTCACTACTATTGTTCATACAAGAGAATTATGCTAAAAATGTGGTGTCAGAGTAATGGGAACATGTCAAGAATGGAACCCTAGTTTCACAGATCTAAGTAAACTCTAGATTGAATAGACTTCTCATATCTATTTTGCATCTGACATGTGTCCATTTGAAAAACCTCCTCAAGAAGTGAAAAGAATCTCCCTAATCTCTCTTTGTAATTTAATATAAAATCCTTGATCATTTTGCCTCCCAAAAGCATAAAGTGATTCAAAAACTTGATGGAAAAGTAATTTATTTTGACACCATATATCAAATCAAGGAAAAGGAAAAAATTAGTTAAATGGCCTCTAGAATGCAATATAATCTTGTCAAATAGGGCTTCCTAGGATTTTGAACAATTCACATCAGCATGCCAACAACAAATGACCAACTTTGATGGATTCAAAACCTAGCCAAACGGATTCAAAACAACTTTAAACTTGAAATATAGGCTCTTTGGTATGGACACTGAACACCTCCAAAGCAAAAATTTTGAAACATAATTAGGTGCAAGATATTCAATTGCAAACATAGCCTCTTGTTGCTATTTGACACTTGAGTGAAAATGCAAAATTGACAATCGCTCAAAATTGGGCTTCACGAAATGACTCAAAATGGTAATTGAACTTCATGAAACACATAGGCATACTAAATGCAAGGTGCTAGAAATAATAAACACCTCTTAGTCTTCATAAGTATAGTCGGGTACACGTGCATCTAAAAGCATTTAAGGGCTTGATTTTTTCAATGGCACTCAAAATCTAGGCTTCGATTTTGAGTCCCAAAATGGTCCTTGTCTAGGCTTTTTCTTTTGTCCTTGTCTATGAATGTGGCAACAAGAAGAAATTTTTTTTTTATCCTTTTATATTTAGATGAGGTAGAGCCAAGGGTCATAATCATGGTAGAGGTTTCCCTTTAGTTTATACATGATCTATCTCCAATTCATCTAGTGAGGAGGTTTCATGATCTCCTACACCTGCTAGATCTCCTTATGCTTAGAGATCATTTTCTATAAACTTACAACAAACTAGGAACCCCTTGTACCAAGAGGATCCCAAAACTAGAAAAATTCATACATCTCCAAATAACACCATTGAATTCTTCTTCAGACAACCTTTTCAACCAACATACACTAAAACTTATCACATCCTTAAAATAGTTGATCAAAAACTAGAACATGGAGAACATAGTAGAGACCAAGATCAAAATAGGACTAAAACACATAGGGAAAATTTTATTGATGAGAATGAAGAAGGGAAGCACGTCAAAAAAATTTGTAAGGAAAATAACTTCTTCAAAGTCATGGAAATATTTCTTAATGAAGAGAAAGAGAAGTACTTTCTCAAACTTTCTCAAGAGGGAGCCAAGATACTTCATCACTATAACATTGAAACTATCATTACACTTAAATAGGAAACTAAAACATCTAAATTGAAAAAATAGCTAAAGATCATGCAAGACAAACTAGCCCAAATGATGTGTGATAAAGACAAACCTACAAAAACATACACTCTAGACACTCTTTGTCCGTTTCCTTTTGACAAGAGTGTAGACATGCCTCCCTTTCCAAGGGGATTTGAGTTACCTAAGTATCATAAATACTTTGGAACTCTGGATCCCCAAGATCATTTATGGGAATTTGATGCCTTGTCTATAAAATTTATGCATAATTAGACATACCTGATGCATCTATTCACAAGAAATCAAGGTGATATGGATATGAAGTGGTTTTCATGCTTTTCTATTGGTATCAAAACATTCGATAAAAATAAAAAACTATTTGTCCAACAATAATCTCCCAACATACAACACTTGGCTAATATTTAAGACTTGTGTAACCTTAAACAAAGAGTTGGGGAACCTTTCCTCGCACTCCTTTAGACATGGAGACAACTATACACCAAATACTCATCTCAAATCCCCAAAATGGGAAATATTTGATATCTTTATGGATAATCTTTTAACTAATTTTGGATATAAAGTTCAACTTCAAGGTCCACAGGCCTTCAAATATATGGTCACACAAGCTATCTGGATAGAGGAATTTATGGTAAAAAAGGGTGAGTTAATCTTTCAAAAGGACACTAAATAAGGATACTTCTCTAATAAGGACAAATCAAAGTATGTGAAAAAAAATTGAGAGATTGTGCATGAGAGAGTGGATGATAATGTTACTCCTAAACCCACTAAGGTAGCTTTTAATCTGATAGACAATCTCAAAGCATCCAAGAATTATGAGAAAACTCTTCTAAAAATAAAACATTTGGAAACAAACCAAAGAGCTCATCTTGGGTTACACACCTGAAATGAGAATTTTCACCTCTTGTTAAACCTTTGGATGTGGTCTACAAGACCTTGCTACAAAAGAAGCTTATTTCCCCATTGGATAACTCTTGTCCTTATGATCCACAATCATGACCACAATGGTGGAATGAAACTAAATTTTTCAAATGTCACCAAAACAAAGGTCACAAAACTAGCAATTGCATCAACATGCATCACAAAATCCAAGATCTAATTGATGATGGTGACATTTTTGTGGATGGACATAACATAAATGTAGATCACAAGGCTTTCATGGAGCCATTCCTATCATATGAAAATGTAGAAAACTCAAAATAGAAACCTCATAACAAGATCAACAATACGTACTCTAATGATGATGATGAGATAGTCCACATGGTTGAACCCGTGGATACAATAAAAAAGAAAATAAATAGAAGGTTGGATGGTGAAAACTACATTGTGGCACCTGTGGGTGAGATAATTGATGCACTTCATAGTCATTTTTAGGAAAGATCATTAGTATTGATAGAGACAACATAGTCTATTAACTTGGGAGTAGAAGAACATCCTCACATGATACATCTTGTGCAGTCACTATCTGTAAAAGGAAAAGAGGAATTTATTGCTTTCTTCTAGGAGAAAAAGATAAAATTTACATGGATATATCTAGATATGCTAGGACTAGATCCTAATTTCATAATGTATCACTTGTCTATTGCACCAGGAGTTAACCTAGTCAAACAAAAAATTAGAAAATACATCCTAATCTTACATTGCTTATCAAAGATGAATTGGAAAAGCTTCTAAAATTTGGTTTCATCTGAGCTATTGATTACACTAAATGGATATCAAACATCATTCTGGTCTCCAAGCATGAAAAATCTATCAAAGTCTATATATATTTCTAAGATTTGAACTTAGCATGTGCAAAGGATGATTTTCCTTTCCCTAATAGGGACATGATAGTGGACATGATGGCAGGATATGAAATCTACTCACTCATGGATGAATTTTATAGTTATAATTAGATTAAAATTACACTAGAAGATTAAGAAAAGACTACTTTCACTTGTGTATCGGGAACTTTCTATTGGAACATGATGCAATTTGGCTTGAAAAATGCCAGTGCCACATATCAAAGAGCAATTACTACAATTTTTCATGACATGATGTACAAAACAATGAAAGACTATCTGGATGATACTCTGGTTAGGAGCACAAAATGAAACACTCACCTTCAATATTTGGTACCTATCTTGGATCACATAGAGAAATTTAGTTTGAGACTTAATCCCAAGAAATGTGCATTTAGTGTAACATATGGGAAATTACTTGGCTATATCATTGCTACAAAAGGAATTGAGGTTTGATCCCAAGAAAGTTTGAACAATTATGGATATGCCTCCACCTTGTAATATCAACCAAATGAAAGGTTTACAAGGAAAACTTCAATCCATTCATAGATTCATCTCATACATGGTAGATAGGTTACAACCATCTACTAAAACTCTGCATAAAGGTGTGAAATATAACTAGAGCCAAGATTGCAAATAGAGTGTAACACAGATAAAGAAGTCCCTTCCTCATGCATTGATATTGATGCTTCCTATTCATGGGAATCCTTTGATTATGTACATCTCAGTAGCAAAAACATCTTTGGGTATCTTGTTAGCTTAATAAGACAATTATAATAAGGAAAGAGTTATTTACTATCTGAGTCATACTCTGATCTTCTATGAAATAAATTATAGTATTATTGAGAAATTTTTCCTGGTAGTCATCTTCACTTTCTAAAAGATGAGACACTACATGCTTGGTCATTGGTTACTGAAATTGATCCACCAAAATACTTACTCAACAAGGCATCTCTAATAGGGAGTTTGGCTAAGTGGGTCATGATCTTAAGTAAGTTTGATATTTAGTATGTTGAATGGAAGGCTATCAAAGGACAAGAAATTGTTGATAAATTCAAAAAAGCCCCAATTGTAATTTTTCTTCTGCTACACATTAACTTTCCTAATGAATTAATTCTAATGCTTACACACCAAAATTGGGTGATGTTCTTTAGCAGTTTCTTCATAGAATAGGGATCTAGTAATGGGCTACTATTCATAACACATTAGAGGTATTCATTACTTAAGGCATAGAAGATTTTATTTCCTTGTAAAAATAATATTGCTAAATATGAAGCTCTCATTAATGGCATAAATTTTTTAGTTGAATGGGAAGTGGACCAATTGAACATCATTGGTGATTCATAGCTCATAATCAATTGGGTCAATGAAATATATGACACAAAGGATGAGAATTTGATCCCATATAAATGCATGGTGGATGACATGAAGAAATAATTTTCTCATATCACTTTTCATCAAATTCCTCAGGAAAACAACAAAGTGGTTGATGCCATGGCTACCCTTGCTTCCATGTTATAGATACTAGAGAATGATCTTCAACATGAGTTCCTAGTGGAAATGTTACTCTACCCTACCTATAACTCCCCTGAATCTTTGATGATCTATTCATCCTATTACCACCACATATACTCCTATCTACATGACCAAACAATTCTAGATGGTCTAACCTAAAATGGAATCCACAATGCTTTGTAGTATTGTTATTATTATTGATGATTTGTTTAGGAGACATCTCAATAGAACACTTATTAGGTGTCTAGAACTCAATGAGTCCAAATTCTTGTTAATTGATGTCCATGAGGGAATTTGTATATTTCACTCTAATGGCTTGACACTAGCTTTTAAATTTATTAGATCTAGTTATTATTGGTTGAATATGGAGCAAGACATAATCAAATATGCCAAGTCCTATAAACAATGCTAGCTCCATGGGAATTTGATTCATGCTCTAACCAAGAATCTAATTCCATCTATCATATTATGGCCATTCCAACAATGGGCCTTTGATCTTATGGGTTAGATTCACTTGCCATCTTCAAATGGACACAAGTTTATTATTATAGCTATAGACTACTTCAAAAAGTGGGTAGAGGTAGTTCCTTTATCTATAGCAAATGGCAAAACTATATCTCTATTCATCACAAATTACATCTTATCTAGGTATGATGTACCTATTGGAAATGATTGAAAAGATCATTGAATGAAGAATGATTGAATTGATAAAGAATGCTTTCAATCATTGTTTTATCATTGATGTCAAACTTGCTAACTATAGGAATGACAATTGCTTAAGTGATCCAAATACTATCACTTAGTTAATTGACAAGGAGGAGTTAATCAACAAGATGTAACTAGAACACCCATAGAAAGGTTAAAGTCATGATGTTGTAATGAAGTATAAGGATCAACTAAGAAAATGATGAAATCATGTATTAATGACATACTTTAAGACATAGGGAATGGAAACTAAAAAATGCAAGGATTGACTAAACCATTTGCAAAGACTGACTAAGTTCATCTATGAGTGTCGAGCAATCCTTCAGGTGTTGAGCATCAGAAAAAGGTAGTGGATGCAGAAAAAATCAAGAATCATTCATCTATCGAGTGATCTAGAAAACTATATATGCCGAGTAATAGAGATGTTATTATGCTGAGCTATACAAAATTCAACATGTGTCGAGTAACTCAAGATCTAATAGGAGCCAAGAACTTTAGAGTAAATAGAAGCCAAGTGATTCAAGAAAATAGTAGAAGCCAAGCAATACAAGAAAGCTTTAGGTGCCGAGTAAAGCAGAAACTATAGAGGATGCTAAGCCATCCAAACCCAATTAATGCTGAGCATCAATAAACCAATGATGTCAAGTTGTTGCATTATTTGTTAAGTCAAAAGAATTGCCAGATCAATAACGATAAGTTTTGTGAATCAGTTGGATGATAAGGATGATGAGTAGATGTCATAGAATTTTATGTAAACCATGCAAACAAATTCAAGATGAATTCTAATGGATTTTCTAGAAGAAACAATTTGGAGGGAAACCAATTTTGAAAATCAATTAAAATTGATGAGTAGGAAGACTTGAGTGGAAAATGAAGAATAGAACTTCTTTATAAGGAGTTTCAAATTAGAGATCAAATGAGAGAGTGATTTGGTCATAAGTGTGGTCATGTGAAGAAGCCAAGAGAAGGCTAGTCTGAAGTGTCAAGAAGAGGACACAATGAGGAGTAAGCACAGAGCATCAAGACTCTAAATCGATCAAGTGACCATAGAGTGCATTGGCATAATGAGTGGAAGAACTCAAGGAGATATATCTTGAAGGGTTGACAAGCTATCAGCACTACAAGGAAGAAAATCCAAGTAAAGAAAACAATTGAAGAGTGATCTAAAATCTACAAGGTTAGAGTTGCAATCTTTATTAGGTCAAAACCTTTCTAATAATTTCTTACCATTGTATTAGACATTGAAATCCTACCTTGCTAGGTTAGCTTAATAGCTAGGTGGATAAGCCTCAAGAAAAGGATAGAAGATCCCTAGGAGAAGGATAAGAGATCCTCAGGAGAAGGATAGGAGATCCTTAGAGAGGGATAAAAGATTATTTTTGAGAAGGTGACTGTAAATCTCATGGACTTAGTTGGGCCTAATAGCTCTATGTAAATCCTTTAACAAGGTGGCTTTCTAAGTTGAATGTTCTTAAGTACTCTAATAGGGCACACTCCTAACAAGGTATAGAAATCCTTTAACAGGTCACATCTGACAGTGTGTAAAGCCTTTAACAAGGAAAACCATCAAAAGTGGTTGAAATCAATTGCACAATAATTTTGTGGGTGTCATCCCCACCCTAGTCTTACCTTCTTATTCTTGGAGGGTTTCTAAGTCACCAAAATCTCAAGTGTTATGTGGTGATGCATGTTTACTTTTTATGATTGTTTAATGTTTAATTGCATGTATGATAATTTCAATTATATGCCATTAAGGATTTAACAAGAAAGTAAAAAGGCTAGTACTTCTGATTCACCCCCATTTTATTAAAAAATTTGTATTGGACATTATTGGACCTTGAATAACTGATTCACCCCCCCTCTTAGTTAATCTAAAAGAATTCTAACAACTAGTATCAAAGCCCACTGCTAATTTGTTTCAAGGTACTAGCAGCAAGAAGATCAAGATGTCCGAGAGAGAAGTTCCCAAGCTAAACAAAGACAACTTTGTTGCATGGAAAAGTTTGATGAAGCTGGACCTTGAATCAATAGGTGACTATGCATAGAACTCAATCATAGTTGATCATGTAGACCTTGTAGGAGCCCTCACTGCAAAAGACATGAACAAGAAGGAGGAGCACAATCAATTAATGTTAGAGATTGCTTCAGCACTAAGCTATGCCGAGTATGATGACATCAAAGAATGTGGTACTGCACATCAAATGTGGAAAAAATTATCGAACATCTATGGAGGAGATGATAATATAAAGAGAGCCAAAAGAGAGAGCCTAAGAGGAAAGTTTGATGACATGAAAATGGAAGAAGGAGAGAATTTTGCTCAATACAGTGCAAGAATGAAAGAAGTGGTAAGTGCCATAAGAAGCCTAGGAGGATAGTTATCAAAAGAAATAGTATGTAGAAAATACTTGAGAACTTTGCTTCCTATCTATGCTATAAGAGTATCAGCCATCCAAGAGCTAAGGTGTGTACCAGGAAACACATTGTCATCTAAAGGAATAATTGGAAGACTCACTACCTTTGAGCTATCCAACTTTGACAACTACAAGCTAGAAAACTTTGAATTTGCATTCAAAGCCAAGATGACAATAAAAGAAAATGAGGAGGTGCAAACAAAGAAAAAGAGTGGAAAAGGAAAGTATGTATCTAGTGATAGTAGCACTGATGAAGATGATGTAGACTAATTGGAGGCATTACTAGCAAGAAGATTTCATAGAGGAAGAGGCAAATTGAAAGGTAATTTGCCAATCACTTGTTTCAATTGTAATGAAGTTGGTCACATTACATCCAGATGTACACAAATGAAAAATTACAAGGATGGAGGCAACCTCAAGAACAAGAAAGAGGACAACAAGGACTACAAAGGTAAAGGCAAAAATGCTACATTGTTGAAGAAGACTTTGATGAGAATGATGATGAAGTAGTCTATGTGGCTATGAAAGATGAATTGGATGAAGATGAAGCAACTGCCATGGTAACTTGCATGAACAAGAATAACAAATGGATCATAGACAATGGGTGCTCTCATCACATGACTGGAGATAAAAGTAAGTTCATTACCTTTATTCAATATGAAGGAAAGTGTTAGATTTGATAACAATGCACCATGTCAGATCAAAGGGAAAGGTAGTATCAAGCTTCCTGAAAAGATATCATGTGATAATGCATACTATGTTGAAGGCCTAAATTATAACTTGTTAAGTGTCTCATAGTTAGGCAACATAGGATGCAAGGTTGAATTTGACAATGGAGTTTCCAAGATCTATGATCCTCAAGGAAGACTAATAGAAAAAAGGTGAAGAGACTAGGAGTAAGTTTTTCTACGTAGACATGGAAGATGCTTCTTGTCTCATTGTTCAAACAAATGATGTATGGTTATGGCACAAGAGGCTATGCCATGTAAATTTTGACAATCTGATAAGCATCAACAAAATGAAGAAAGTCAAATGTCTACCAAAGTTGAAGAAGCCTAATAACACCATGTGCAAATAATGCCAACTAGGGAAGATGACCAAGTCAACTTTTAAAAGCAAGGCTTATACTTCTAATGAAGTATTAGAGCTAGTTCATACTGACTTGTGTGGTCCTATTGAAGTGAAAAGCTACAAAGGTGATAGATACATAATGCTATTTGTGGATGACTATACAAGGATGATGATAGTCATGTTCCTAAAAATAAAAATTAGATGCATTTCAAATGTTTAAATGGTACTTGGCCAAAGTTGAGAAAGAGACTGGGAAGAGCTTAAAATGTCTCAAATCTGATAGAGGAGGTGAATTCACATCAAGAGAACTTGGAGAATTATGAAATGAAAGAGGGATCAAAAGGAAAACATCAGCACCCAAGACTCCACCTTAGAATGGTATAGCAGAAAGAAGGAATAGATCAGTTATTGACTGCACTAGAACCTTAATGATAGCAAAAAATGTTGCACTCAAGTACTGGAGAGATGCTATAAGTAGTGTAGTCTACACACTCAACATAGTACACACTCAATAGAGTTCAAGTCAAGAAAGGTACAAATGCAACACCTTTTGAATTATGGTATGGGCATTCTCCTAATGTAAAACATTTCAAAATATTTGGATGCAAATGCTATATATATAAAGAGTTTAGAAATGGAAAGTTTGATGCAAAGAGTGAGGAAGGCACATTTCTTGGTTATTCTACTAGAAGAAAACTTTATAAGTGCTTGCAGAAGTTCAAAGTATTGAGAACATGAAGAAAGAAAAAGAATACAAGACCTGTGTATAATTTTATGAAGATATACCTAATAATGGTGAAGTTGCAACTCAGAATGACAATTAGCAACAAAATCCAGTATCTGTCGAGTCACAAATAGTGAATGCTAAGCAGCAGACACATTCAGAAGCTAAGATGTAGAATACAAAGAATGTTCATTTAGATTCTAAGAATTGTCAACATGAAGGAAATGAAGAAATATCTGATAAAAATACACATGAAGATTCAAATTCTGAAAGAGACAACATGCAAACAAGGAAAGAACTAGTAATGGCAAAGTATGTAAGAAGACATCATCCTAGAGATCAAATTATTGGAAAAAAATAGGTAGGACCAATGACAAGGAATAGACTCAGAAGTGAGACATGTCTTCTCAACAAAATAGAACAAAAAATAGTAAGTGAAGCCATAAAAGATGATGACTGGTACAATGTTATGAAAGAAGAAATTGAACACATTGAAAAGAACAAGACACGGACCTTAGTCTCAAGACTAGTTGACAAGAATGTAATTGGAACCAAGTGGGTGTTTAGAAACAAGTTAGATGAGAATGGTGAAATCACAAGGAACAAGGCAAGACTAGTCTGTAAAGGGTATGCATAAGAAGGACTAGACTATGGAGAAAAATTTTCTCCAGTTGCCAGAATGGAAGGAGTAAGGACCTTACTAGCATATGCAGCCTTCAAAGGATTTAAAGTCTATCAAATGAATGTTAAGTCCACATTTCTAAATGATATACTTGAAGAGGAAGTCTACATAGAGCAACCAGAAGGATTTGTTGATGAAAATAACAAAAAAAAGTTATGCAAATTGCATAAGGCTCTATATGGATTAAAGCAAGCCTTTAGAGCTTGGTATGAGAGACTTCACAAGTATCTAGTACAAATAGGATTTAAAAGAACTGATGATAAAAACAACATGTACATCAAATCAAAAGAAGGTAAGGATATCCTTGTATCTAAAATCTTTGTGGATGACATAATTTTTGGAGGAAAGGAAGTGCTTTGCAAAAGTTTTGCTGACAAAAAGAAACATGAGTTTGAGATGTCTACATTTGGAGAAATCAAGTTCTTTGTTGGATTACAAGTACATCAACTAAAGCATGGTATATTCATGACATAATCAAAGTACATCCAGGAGATACTCAAGATGTTTGGATTGTAGGACTCCAAACCTATCAGCACACCAATGGCAATAGGACATAAGCTATCCAAAATGATGAATTAGTTGAAGTTAATCAAACAATGTACAGATCCATGATTGAAAAACTACAATATGTTGTACATAGTAGACTAGACATAGCATTAGTAGTTCGAATAGTGGCTAGATTCTCTGCTAGTCCTATAGAAAATCATCTCATGGTAGTAAAAAGAATAATGAGGTATCTCAAAGGAACTGATGATTTTGGCCTATATTAAAAAAAGAATGAGAAGTTTGAGCTCAATGCATACATTGACGTAGATTGGGGAGGCAACATTGATGATAGGAAAAGCACAAGTGGAGGAGCATTATTCTTATGTAAAAGGCTAGTTACTTGGACTAGCGAGAAACAAACATGCACATCTCAGTCCACTGTAGAAGAAGAATATGTGGCAGCAACAATCAATTGCAAAAAATGTTGTGTGGCTCAAACATCTATTGAAAGGAATGAAAGAAGAGCTAACCAAACCTATGATAATATATTGTGATAATACAAGTGCTATAAACATATCCAAGAATCCAGTAATGCATGCAAAAACCAAGGATATTGCAATCAAGTATCACTATGTTAGAGAATTGGTTTTAGAACCAAGATCCACACTCTCCATTAAAGTTCTAGAAACATTTTGCATCTTGAATTATTCAAGGAGGGGTGGGCCTTTTAAAAAGATATCAATTGCTCCACACATTCATCATCAATTGTTTGAGCTCTTTCCAGAATCAATTTGGTAAATGCAATGAAGTTGGCAATGCTCAAATTTTGTCAAGGTCTATTTCTACAATATAATTCTCAAGAAGATTGGATATCTTCATCAAATCTATAAAATAAGAGAAACTCTTATTGGGACCACAGACAAGAAGCATCTCTAAACCACAATGTTTGTCCTATTCAAGAAAATTCACACAAATTCTTTGCATAGAATCGACAACATGCTGTGCATGAGGCCTATCAATGAGTTTGATGATATTCTTTAGCCGAGATAATAGATTTGTCAAATTGTATCCAGTTTTACCACACCTCTTGTTGTTTACCTTCTTTATAATAGTTGTCAATCAATTTTGGGCAACAAATTTAGATACCTCTCACATGTAGTCAAACCATTTTTCCATGTTTGACAAAGAATCTTCTTGGTTTTCATTTCATTCACATGCTTTGACTCGCTCTACCTAATGGAATCAATTGGGCCCCAAAGTGGGTCCAGCTAAAAGTAATTTTGTTTATGAACAACTGAACCTTCAAATTGATCCATTGACCTTATCAAACTGACTAGAATCCAATTCGAGCACTAACTAATCCTTAAAATCATTTTCAATTAATTTGCAACCTATTAATTTTGCACTAGGATGTCTGTTGACTGGCCTTAAAAACTAACCCAAACACCTGATTGGGCTTTGAAAAATGGCACATTGAATCTCTTTTTTGCATACTTTCACCCTATCAAATCTCATGCCATGAAAAATTCAGTGTCAAAAGATATTGACCGTGAAAGTTGACCTGTCAAAATTGCCTGCAAGCAAACATGTTAGAAAACAACAACTTGGGTTCAAATTTGGCTTCAAAAACTGGGCAAATAGGCACTTGGGAAGACAAAAATTGGGACATTAGTTCTCTATCATGATGACATTATAAATATACAATTTGGAATCATGATGAATAATAGGACACATTTGGAAAGTGGTCAAAGTGGGCTACTTGGATTTTGTAGATAGAAACAATGATAGAAAAGCTATTTTTGCAAATGGAATTGACCTAGAAAAGTGTGCAAATGGATTCGTCATGACTTGAAACTTGGCACACTTAAAGTATTTTCAAAATATAACATAGTGGTACAACCCATTCAGTCTAGGAAATCATAGAATCAATGATATGACATCATGAATAGGGGTTTTGACAAATCTGCACCTTTTGACACCAGTAAATAGATAGAAATTACGTTTCAAATCACGTTCAAAAATTGATCAAACGAACTTGTCATAAGCTGAAACTTGAAACATAAGAAGTCTCTAACCTATAAAATGAAATGAAAAAGGAATTTAAACATTTTGGTCAACTAGGTCAAAGTCATTACAGCTCAAATAGGGCTTCCCAAAATTATGTACAATTTGTATCAGCATGAAAACAGTAAACTGCCAACTTTGGGGGATTCAAAACCTATGCAAACAGACTCAAAATGACTTGAAATATGAAACATATTCTCTTTGGTATGGAAAATAAACACTTCTAAAGTGGAAAGTCATGAAATATTTCTAGGTTAGAGATATTCAAAAGGAAGCACAGCCTCCTGTCACTATTTGACACTTAGGTGCAAATGTGGATTTTACAATTTGCTCAAAACAAGACTTCACATAATGGATCTGATTGTCAATTTATCATCATAGAAAAAGTGGATAGGATAAAAAAAGGTGTTTGAAACATTAAAAACCTCAAGGGCCTCAAAGCTATAGCTAGGTACGCATGCATTCAAAAGTGTTTATAGGGCTCAATTTTCTCAATGTTGCTCAAAATTGGGACCACAATTTTGAGCACCAACACAGATAGTACATTCCCAAAACTAAACTAAATAGAAACCAAAAATTGAGAAATTTGACTAGGTCCTCATGCACCATACTCCTCCAAACAAAAAGAAGTTAATTCATCCTTGTATTAAGTAGGGTTAGATCAATGCCCAACCTTTTAAAATTAGACTCTTTAATGTAGGTGTTGAGATCTGATTGAAAAGATTATTGTTGAGAGAGATTATTGAAAGAAGGAGATTGCTAAAGAAGAAGACTATGTGTTTTATCATTGTTATGTCACTGATGTCAAACCTTTTATTTGTTGGTAAGACAACTAGTTATAAGATTTAAGTACCATCACTTAGTTGATTGATGAAGAGGATTTAATTAATAAGATATAACAAAAGTACCTAGAGGAAAGGTTGATTCATTGTTATGTAATGAAGTACAAGGGTTAGTTAAGACAATAATGACATGATGTATTAATAATCTACTTGAGATTACAAATGTTGCATATACTAAGAAAGTTTAGAACAATAAGTTACACAAAGTTTGTTTGTCAAGATTGACTAAGTGGATAGTAGGTACCAAGACAGTGCAAGCTGAGTAGAAATTTAGTTGTGTCCAAGTAAAAAGAAATTCTAATGGATGCTGAGAAAAGTTTAGTCGATGTCGAGCATTAGAAAACTATAGTTGATGCCAAGTAACATAGTATGTGCCCAACATTAGAAGGTTGATAATGCCTTGCTCCTACATTATTTCACTGAATCTAAAATGAAAAGTTTTTTTCTTGAATTTTGTGAACTATTTGGAAGATAAGGTTGATGAGCTGGTGGTAGAGACTTTGAGGTAAACCATTTTTAGGCAAATTCAAAGTGGATTCTAGGAGAAGTTTCTAGAATAGATATGAGATACGAGGTAGATACATTGTATCCTATGTAATCCATTTGAACCTTGATTTGGATAGTGGAGAATGTGGCAAAATATCTAAATTTCCTATGTATAGGAATGTCTGGTAATGAGGAAAAGTTGTCATGTGTGAGAACCCAAGGAGGAGAAGGAGTTAATGGTTTTGCTTCATCAAGTGACCTAAGAAAAGTCTGCAATGGTATTTTAAGCAACGAGGCTTAAGGAGATGAATGCTTGAAGGGTGAACACGCTATTAAAGTTGCAAAGTATGAAGGCCAAATAGAATTGAGGATTGAATTGAGATCTATAATCTGTAAGAGCAGTTGTAAGTTGTACTAGATCAAAGCTCTATTGTTACTCTGTAATCATTGTATCATTCTATGGTAAATCCTTTGGATTAAAGTTGACCTAACAATCATTTGTAAATCCTTTAACCTAGTGGCATTCCAATTGAATGGCCTAGAGTCCTCTAACAAGGTTCACTCCTAATAGGGTGATTGAAATCATTTAACAAGGTCACATTTAATAGTGTGTATTGTAACCTTTAATAAGGTTAGCCTTTCATAGAGCCTCACTTCAGAAGAGTGAGAAAGAGTAGCATCTTACTAGTGGTTTTTCCCAAATTTAGTTTTCACATAAATCATTGTGTCAAGTGTGTTGATGAATCCATTATGTTTCATTATTTACATTTCTACAAGTTGATTTGACAGTAACATACAATTTTTTAGTGATTGCATAATCTTATACATGCATGCATGGATATAAATATTTTATGGGTTCACTAAGCTATGAAAAGTTTTATTTATACATCTGGGCATTGGATAACTGATTCACCCCCCACCCGCCCAAGTTATTCTAAAGTATTCCAAAAATTGGTGTTAAAGCCATTTTCTTATTAGTTTGAAGGTACTAGCAACATAAAGATTAAGATGTCAGAAAGAGATGTACCCAAGCTCAATAGAGATAAATTTCTTACATGGAAAAGTTTGATGAAGCTACATCATGGAGGACTTTAAGATTATGGACAATCTACCATTTTAGTAGAACATGTTGATCCAGTTGGAACCCTAACTACTGAAGATATGAAGAAGAAGAAAGAACACAATCAGATGATGTTGGAGATTAACTTTTCTCTAAGATATGTCAAATTTGATTCTATCAAAGGATGTGAAACTAGAAAAAAATGTGGGATGCCCTACATACCCTCCATAGAGGAGACAAAAATGTTCAAAGAGCCAAATTTGAGAGTCTCAGAGGTAAGTTTAATGATTAGAGAATGGAAGAAGGTGAAAATATTTCTCAATATGTTGCTAGAATAAAAGAAGTTGTTAGTGCAATAAAAGGAGCTATTGGTTAGATAGATGATGATACTATGCTAAGAAAAGTCTTGAGAACATTGTTAGAGTAAATAATTATTATTTATGCTTTTACTTAAGTTTACTTAGGTTAATGCATTTAGTTATTAGTTATAGTCTAGGAGTTGTTGACAACACAAGAGTTTGTTCCTATTTAAGTCGCACTTATCTTCTCACCTTGATAGAGGATATCCCAACTTTTGTGGATGTATGCTTAGTTGTCAGCCTTATCTCCTAGCACCTTTTAGCTTTTTCTACAAGCTTCCTAGAGGCCTTTATAAATAATCTCTCCTATTGTAATTTCATATCTGTTCATCTCAATATTGTACAATAATTTCATTTTTTCATTGTTGCAATATTTTCTCTCAGTTTCTTTAGTTTCTTCAAGACCCACCCTTCCTTCTTTAGTTTCCCTTTAGTAGGTTATTTGCATGTAGGTGATCTTGGCAAGCTATGAAGTTGGCTTTCATCAACTTCTACATGGTATCAAAACATCCTTGTTGCTTCTTGGCTGAAGGATTTTTGAAGCTGTGATTCAAAGACACAAACCCTAGTTTGGTTGTGATTTTTTCTTCAATCAAGGGGAGCAACATTTTTTTGGAGCAGCTTAGGCCTAAATAGACACTGCCATTAAGTTAGAAAGGCTAGTTACCATTGGGATCCATATAAACAAATTTATTTTTGGTGACTACAGCTCTAGAAGGTAATACTTTTGTCCAAGATGTCATATGAATGCATTTATTGTAATTTATTGTGAAAAAAATTTAAAATTTTAGGTGTCGCTACTACACCACCACTAAATAGCTAATGTGTCACCTCTATGCCACCACCATTAGCAGTAGCATTTTTGAGCGACTGTGGTGCCACCTGTCTATGACCACTAGTTCATGGCCACCACCACACCATTAGTGGACCTCCCACCACCCACTGCAGCCCACAACACTACCCTATTCCATGGCTTTGCCGCCACCTCTACCAGTTACTTTGCCCATGCATTGCTACCCACTTATGGCCTCACTCTACTGTTGCCACATGTTTTTTCCATGATAGAGGATAGTTGGCACATTTTGTGAGTGCCACATGGAATAGGTGCCATGTTGGCACCTAACACATAGCCCACACCACAAAAACTACTCCATAATGTCATGTGGACCCCACGTAGTAGTCTTTTTTTGCCACAATGGCTGTCAAGCCATCAAATTTAAGGTTGTGAAATTTTGACATCAACATGACTTCAACACTAAATCAACACTCCTACAAGGTCTTTAGGTCCTTTCTTGACCTACTCATAATGTTTTGGCCATAACATGAGCATACAGAGGTATTTTTCCAATTCCAAAGAAGCTCTAGAAAGCTAGTTCTAAGGCAGGGACATTGGTCTAGGAATTTTTTGGTTTTGATGTAGATTTGTTGCCCATTTTTAATGTTAAAATTAGAAATTCTATTTTTCACTCTAGTGAGCATATCTTGTGCCTGCCATCTCCATTTTGCTAAAAAAATAATATTTTTGGAAAGCTTGTTCTATCATATTTTCAAAAATGTTATGATTTCCTTCAAATTTTGCCCCATGCTCTTTCTATCATATTTTTGACATTTTTTTTCTATGGTGGATATCTTGGGTGTTCAAGGTCGGAGGATCTTTTTCATGGCATGGGAATCTTTTTTTTTGGCTATACTATCTATTGTATTAGCTTTTTTCCCTTTCTAATCATTGTTGATATCATTTTTAAGCATCTTTATGCAAATGCACTAAGATAGAGTGCCACTCTTGCATTTCAAGTTCATGAACATTGTTTTGAGATAGTTGTACCCACACTATTTTATAAAGCACCATAGGGGGTTAGCTGTTACCATTTTTGTGCCCTCTTCCTTTGTCAAGTGAGTGTTCCTTCCATGACATTAGCCCCATGATGTGTTAATGACATGTTCCTTTACAAGTGTTTGTACCTCTTATTCTTTCTTGTTGTTCTTGGTTCTTTCTATAGAAGATTTTGGCCCACTTTCTTACTTGCTTGTCATCTCACCCAGTTTGCATCAAGAGGGGTTTATTCTATTGTTCATAATGCTTCCTTGGTTTGAAGGTTCGATAGTGTGAGCTATGTATTTAGTATTTGATCCTATACACTAGATGATTGCATTGGCTAGCTACCTATGCATTTTGGTGAGATGGATCATATACCATATAGAAACTCTTGGTTTGTGCATTCTATTTCTATGCAACATCTTTAGATCAGTAGTTTCATTCTAATAAATTTTGTGGTTTCTTCATGCTTCAGTGATGCTCTTCACGATCTTCTCTTTGTTCCTATTTTATAGGAAATTCCTCTAGTTGGAGGCTTCTTTAGTCCTTCACTAGGTTTTCACTTACCTCTTTTTGGGGGAGGGTTTTTTCCATTTGATTTTCTCTCTTTCCCCATTTTCAAAGGTTTCGTTTCTTTGCATTGTACATGGGTACCTAACATGGCCTTTTTGTTGAGATGCATTCTCCATTTCATCTTAGCTTTTGTGAGCTTAAGTGCATTCCCTTAAGTTGCACTTAAGGAGGGTGTTAGAGTAAATTATTATTGTTTATGCTTTTCCTTAAGTTTACTTAGGTTAATGCATTTAGTTATTAGTTGTAGTCTAGTTGTAGTTATTTTAATTTCATATCTGTTAATCTCAATAATGTACAACAATTTCATTTTTTCATTGTTGTAATATTTTCTCTCAATCCATTTAGTTTCTCCAAGCTTTGCCCTTCCTTCTTTGGTTTCTCTTTAGCAAGTTATTTGCATGCAGGTGATCTTGGTGAGTTGTGAACTTGGCTTTCATCAACTTCTACAAACACTACTACCTATTTATGCTATTAGAGTTTCTACAATTCAAGAACTAAGATGTCTCTAGGAAATGATATAACCCTTGAAGGTCTAGTTGGTAGACTTACTTCTTTTGAGCTATCTAACTATGACAATTACAAACCTGAGAGTCTTGAATCTGCTTTCAAAACTAAGTTTTTATTGAAGGATTGTGATGAGGTAAAGTAGAAGAAGATGAGAAAGATAAAATATGTGTCTAGTGATGGTGATACATATGAGGAAGATGTTGAACAACTAGAAGCACTATTGGAAAGAAGATTTTGCACTACTACATGTTCTACATACAAAGGTTTTAAAGTTTATTAGATTGATGTTAAATCTAGATTTCTGAATGGCATATTAGAGGAAGATGTTTACATATAATTTCCAAAAGTTTTTGTTTATGTTAACAATAAGAACATGGTATGTAAACTACACTTTGAAATAAGCACCAAGAGCATAGTATGAGAGACTTCAAAAATATCTTGTGAAGATTGGATTTGAAAGGAATGATGATAATAGAAATCTATACATGAAGACAAAGAAAGGAAAAATTATTTTGTTATCTAAAATATTTGTTGATGATATCATATTTGGAGGTCAGGAAGCTTTATGTAAGAATTTTGCAAATCAGATGAAGCGATAATTTGAAATGTCTATGATTGGACAAATTATTATTTTTGTGGGTTTGTAAGTATATCAAATGAAATATGGTATATACATTATTCAATCAAAATATGTCAAATAAATATTGAATACTTTTGGATTAGAGGATTCCAAACCATTAAGTACACCTATTTAATAGGAAAAAAGTTGTCAAAGAATGATGATTGAGCTAAGGTGAATCAAACATTACATAGGTCTATGATTGGAAAATTGTAATATGTAGTACATAGTAGACTTAAAATTGCATTATTTGTAGGGATAGTTGCAATATTCTCTACTAATCATAGGGAGAATCACTTAATAGCTATGAAGAGAATAATGAGATATTTGAAAGGAACAAAATAAGTTTGGCCTATACTGCAAGAAGAATGAAAAGTTTGAACTAAAATCCTACACTAATGTTGATTTGGGCTAGAAACACTAATTATAGAAAGAGCACTAGTGGAGGATCATTCTTCTTAGGAAAGAGACTAGTTACATGAACTACTAAGAAACAAAATTACACTTCACAATCTACTGCTGAAGCTGAATATGTTGCTGCTATTATAAATTGTACAAACATTGTGTGGATCAAACTGTTACTCAAAGAAATGAAGAAAGAGATCATAGAACCACTAATACTTTATTGTGATAATACAACTGCTATCAATATATCACTAAACCCAATGATGCACACATAGACAAAACACATTGCAATCAAGTATCATTACTTAAGAGAATTAGTTCAAGATAAAGAAGTGAAGATGGAATATGTTAACACAAAGGAGAAAATTGTTGATATCTTCAAAAAACCATTACCTAATGATGCTCATGAATATCTAAGAGGTAAATTAGAAGTGATACCCCTATCAAAGGATATTAAAGTAATAGAAGAAGTGCCCTATATCAAACAAGTTGATGTTCATATATTAAAAATTAATGCAATGGATCTTACTTTAGGAACTGCCTAAAGTAATCAAAGAGTTGAAACTTCAAATTAGTCACAAGCAAGGTGACAAAGAGAGAAATTTAAGAGATTACAAAAGCCTATATCTACATATTTTAAATTGACAAGTTTTTGGTACATATGTCTTTGGGATTGTTGTCAAAGAGGGAGAAAGTATATTAAACTGATCATCATGAGAGGGAGAAAGTATATTAGAGAAAGATATCAAGAGATTGTTGTAAAAAAGTTGGAGTGTTACTAATCTTGAAGGGAGATTAGATAGCTGCTAATGTTTTTGATTAGAAGAGGACACATGTATGATGAAGAAGATAGAGAAGAATGTAACAAAAAGGGGAAAATCCTAATGTACCTAGTAAGACAGAGATATAGGAAGGAACTTAGAGGGAGTTATAAGAAAGAGTTTTTTAACCTCATTAAAAGATGGAAGTTGGTAATAGAGGGAGTACTTTTGATACAAGTTTTTCTTTTTGGTATTGTCTTACTATTTTAACCTAGTTATTTTGGTTGAAGAAGATGTTCATTATTTGATTGACTTTGTTGATCATATTGGTTTGCCAGCAATGCCAAAGAGGAAGATTGATGAGATTTGATTGAAAAGATTATTCTTGAGAGAGATTATTGAAAGAAGGAGATTGTTGAAGAAGAAGACTATGTGTTTCAATCATTTATTTGTCACTAGTATCAAATTTTTTTATTTTATGCTAAGGCAATTGCTTATAAGATTCAAGTACTGTCACTTAGTTGATTGATGAAGATAATTTGATTAATAAGAAATAACAAAAAGAACCTAGAGGAAAGATTGAGTTATGATTATGTAATGAAGTACAAGGTGTTGGTGTTTTTCTTATAGAAAGAGACTAAAAAACTATTGAACAACAAAATGCTCAATACCAAGATGACATCACTCACACAATCTAAAGACCAGCCAATTCTTATTAAAAATTGTATGTGCAAAGCATTTGGTCCCAACTTCCATAAAACCAAGGGTGGTTTTCTACTCTTCTAGCTCCGCAAAGCCAGGCTGGGTATACCCAGGGATGATTCAAGACTCAGATAACTGTATAAGGATTATTTTAGTTTCATTATAATTCTCGTCTCAAATCCTCAAATACATACACAATTCTTAATAATTTGATAAACACATCCCATAAAACAAATATGGCCAAAAAATCTTCTATAGATCTGTAGGTGTTCTCAGCAATAGTGGCTAACTAAAGCTAAAACATTCCATGTTGGAATATTCAAATAGGAACAATGCTTTTGAGAGGGGGGTGAATTAGAAGTCCTATGTTTTGACCATTAAAATTTTTTCTTAACTGAAAGTAGATTGCATGCACATAAACATATCAAACAATTATGAAAAACACATAAGCATCACCACATAACACTTGAGATTTTGGTAACCCAGAAACCCTCCAGAAATAAGAAGGTAAAACTGGGGTGGGGATGATACCCACAAAATCACTACAATAATAAAGTTTAACCATTTCTGATGGTCTACCCTATTAAAGGCCTGCCTTGTTAAATGCTTTACACTGTATCAATAGTGACCTGGTTAAAGGATTTCAAACACTTTACATGAACTATTACCCTGTTAAAGGTTTTAATCACCTATTTATAGGATCTACAAAATAGCTACTAAGCTAACCTATTACCATAGGATTTTCTTTCTAATACAATTGCTAGAGAGTATTAGGTATAATGAACCTGATAGCTTACAATCATTTGATTGTTGAATATAAGCACTTGATCTGCTTTCTCTGATCTCGATCCTCTATGATCTGATACTCTTCACTCTGAGAATTAGTTTTCCATACACACCCTAGTTCATCCACTCATCTACAATGAGATTTTTGTCTTCCTTATAAAGACATTCGAAGACTTATGGTTAGGTATGGATCTATGATCCATATTGAATCTTTGTTTCCTACTCATTCCTTGCATTTTTGCTATTGGTTGCATGCCTTCTCCATTTTTCTTATTGGCTACATGAATATCACATAGGAAAGACAAAAGATTCATTCTTATCTTTTTAATCCTTTGAGATTCATCAAATGTCAGCCATGAACACAATTTGCATCTTAATTTGTAATGTTACAAACTCATATGTACATTCTGTGTTGCTTGGCACTTACTAATTCCAGATGCTCGACATCGTCTATGACTCGGCACTCAAATGTTACTCGGCACTTGTATCATGCTCAGTACCTAAACTCATTCGACACTTGAACTTCACTTGACACCTGATCTTCACTCGGCACCTAAAGATCACTCGACATCTGAAGGCTTTCCTGACTTGGCTTATGTTGTGGCTCAAGATACATGGTGTACTCAGCTCCAATGTAGAAAGTGCTTAAGTTTGTTGGAACTCAAGTGTCAAAAACCATTTTGAGGTTAACAATCTTCACCTTTGACATGAGTGACAAAAACACTTAACTAAACTTATGAGTACATGTACTAATCTGCTTGGTATATACAGAGGTGTTAAAACCTTAATCAAAATTTTTACTTGACAATATATATACCTCAAAAGTATTATAACTCCCTCTGAGTTGATTGTGCCATTATCAATGCTATCGTGGTAAGCAAAATTTGATGCTATATATCATGCTCTGCCTTTTTATCTTATCTCCCCCATTATCTTGTCTCCCTCTTTTTGACACTTATGTCAGAGGGTTTTAAGGGTTAAGACCATATTTTGCCAAAAATGTGCTATTTACCTCCACAATCATCCTAAGAGCTGCATCCCAATTATGCAAAGAAATTTCCAATGATTTATGCTGGAGGGTAGTCTTTGTAGCAAGGTGAATAAGTCCTTTTGAAGTAGAAAGATTAGAGTCTTTCTTGAGAACAATTTCAGCATAGAATTGTTCTTTATGGAGGATTTCTAAATGTGGGGTAATAGAAGATTGGAACTATAATAGTTTGGCCTTGATGGTGGCCTCTGCTGTTGTTAATACAACTATCTCTTTTTGAGGTGAAGCATTTGAGAAAAATGCTTCTCACTTTGAGCTAGATATTTTGGTAGCTACATGCTAGAAATATTCAAATTTCTCTCTAGGCTCATTATCTTTTGGCTAGTCTCTTGTGTGAAATATGAAAAGTCACACAAATTTTTGTACAATGAGAATATATTCTCAAATACCTTTTTCACTTTGTCAATGACCTTTGCCAATTCAATCTATGAAAGTGTTATTTCACTAGATATTTTCTCATTAACTTTTCCTTGAAATTTTGTTTCAGACCATTCCATGAGCTTTGCATTTGTTTCTAGGTCTACATTTTCCACCTGTTCAACAATATTTGATAATTGTTCCATGATATTCTTGCACTCATCTGGTGATTGAATACTGAAGGCATCCATAAATATGTCATTAATTTCATGTAAAGTTTTTTTTTGTTGATACTCCTTCTTGAGCATCTCCTTCCTCTTTCTTCTATTTAATGCTTCCTACACCTCATTAATTTGATCAATGTTTATTGTTTTTGAGTCATAATTTGGTATGACTATCTCCTCATGTAGTTCAGGGTCTCCATAGTAAAGTACCCTTGCAACTTTTGTAGAGCTTCATCCTAGTGCTAATATTTGTAATGGCTTTTGTGAAGGAGTCCCCAAGGTAGGAAAATTTATCAATGTTTGTATTGCATCCTACTCTTTAGGGGTTTCCTCTATTTTCTCCTCCTACTATCTACCTTGATCAATTATTGTAATCTTAGGAAGTGCACCCTGAGTTTGTGTTGTAAGATCAGATGTAATAGTCTATCATGTTTGTTCTATTTCTTTGTCTACTGATGCACTCGACTTCTGAACTATGGTGTCAACTATGCTTGTTGAAAGAACTGTTGGCATTTTAAGTTGACCACTAGTAGCTATAGAGATGATGGAAGGTGGTTCTCATGGATTCACCTTATCTCTAATTGTGTTTTCTACTAGTTTCTATAATTCATCCATACTGACCAATACTGGATCTGCACATAATCTTGCTTGTTTCTTAGATTGGTCAAGGATTCTTTTGAGATCTTCTGCAATTAATGGATTGATGTTCTGAGTAGAAGTGTTAGGAACATCCTACACAGTTATAGATTCTGTAGGTTTGATGGGTACATGAGGAGGGCTAGAAGGCAGCAATTGTGTGTCTTGCACACTCTGATCTTGTTACTTCTCTTCCTCAGCTATTGTCATTTCAGTTTTCTTTTATGTCTCCTCCTCTATTTCTTCCTTTTCTTCCTCCTTCTTCTCTTCTTCTTGTTCTACTCCTGTCTTCTCTTCTCTCCTTTTTCTTCTCTTTTCTGGTGGAGCAGTAGCTTCTTCCTTGTGTTCTTCTTCAAGAAAGTCTTCAATCTTTTTGTATAAGTTCTTCCATGATTTTGTTGTTCTTTGTACAATATCTTACATTTTGTTTTGGAGAATGAAGAATGCCCTATATTTAGGTGTAAACTTGGCATTGTGCCTTTTGACTACTTTCACTATTTTCTCCTTAGTCAAATCAAGCAGTATGCTTGCTAGGGTTGTTTCTCTCATCTCCTTCTCCATTCTTAAACAAAAATACCATCTGTCTTCTACAATTTTTGACAGTTCATCTAGCAATTGTCCATCTAGTTCAAGAGGGGTGCACTTGAACTGTGCCATCATTCTATGCACTAATGCTTCTATTCTATTTTGTTCATCTTTAGTGAACTTGAAGTCAACTTTATTTATGTTGCTTAAATCTCCACTTCCAATCTTTTTGCATAATTTATCAACTGAAAAATGGCTTACCTTTTCAGATTGATCTTCTTCATCAGTATCAGGTTGAGCCACATATTTTCTTCTTTTACTTGGCTCTTTGTATGTCTTTTTTATTGGTTTCTTCTTAGTAGCATCCTCTTTAGCTCTAGTTGTTGACTTTTGGGGTGATGGGGTGGCAGTTTTCTTTGGTTTGGGTTGAGCTGGAGGCTGATCTTTTTCTTTTCTCTTCTTTGGCACAGCCTTGATTGGTGCTTCCTTGGCTTCTTCTTCCTTAGTACCTTCCTCCTTGTCTTCACCTAGGCCTTGCTCTTGTTCATCCTCTTCATCATCATTTGCATCATCATCTTCTTCAACTTAAGCCTCTAACCCTTCACCAAATTTCTTCTTAATTTTCTTCATTAGTTTATCTTTCTTTTTCAATGTGGAGGTAGTTTTTAATTCCATATTTATCTTTGACCTTACCACATCATAAGTGCCAAAGTGTGGGGCACTCTCATCTGTCTCTTCTGCCAACAATGTAGTTATTGCTACGGATGCTTCATCAATGTTAATTTCATAACCAAATGGCCTTAGCCATCTCACCCTTGGAATTTCTGCTTGAATATAGGTGAAGTCAATATCAACTAAGAAGCATATATCATTAATATGTTTTTCCACTAAGGAAACTGGTATTCTCACCCTTTGCTTCATTAATTTCTTTAAATCCTCAAAAGAGCTTGTCATCAGGGTATCAAAATTTTCTCCCATTTGTTCTATATTTTCATTTATTTGGGATATGATAGTCCTATCACTCCTCCATGTAACTTTTCCAAAAGAAGGAAAATCATTCTGAACATAAAAGAATATACAAACCAAAATTGCTCCAAACTTACATTGAGCACCCTTTGTCCTTCTTATGGCTGTTAGGTTTTCATTTATTTTCTATAGTTGCAGTTCAACAAGATCATAAGTATGATCCTTTTTCACCAATTTGTAACCTACATCTATTGCTATACATGGCACACTATTGAGTCTACTACATTGGTAGAATTTTTGGGCAATAACTCTAACAACAAACTCAACTAGGGGATCCTGAATGGTATGAATTGTCATTCCTCTTTTGTTCCACTCAGCACCTATGTTCTTTTCTATAATTTTCTTGGATTCAATTCTCAAGGTCTTGTGTCAATCTAGGGTAGGATATCTAGTTTCCCTATGAATTATTCTTTTTGTGATCTTGACAGGGATATCCTCTAACCACAAACTACCATCATGAATTCTGCTCAATACAAGTCTAATCCACTCTATCTTGAACACGGTGGGAAAATTCAAAACTTGTGTCAAACCCTTCCTTTCAACAATTTTGTATTCATCTTTTAATACTCCATTGACACACAGCTTCGCAAAGGCTTCTCTTATTTCCATGTCTCCTAGGGCTCCTATCTTGCAATTGTAGCATCTTCTTACATCCTGGACCATAACAACACTTGGGGGTATGCAAAAAAGGGCTCTGATTGGGTCATTTTTGTATGCAACTTTAGGAATAGGACAAAAATTGAGCTGCCTAACCTCATTTGTTACTAGCTAGACTTCAAACAATTCTTTTTCTTGGGTTTTCTTAGAACTGGAAGCCATTTATGCAAACTAGGGTTTCCTTTACATAGAAATATGAAACTACATAGCTTGGCACAAATGAAAATAGCTCAAGATCGATGAAAACATGTTGTAGGAGGTTGAAATCTACTTGGAATGCTAAATTATTTTCTATGAAGTTGCTCCATGCTCTTTATCTCCTTTGATTCTTGATCACGATGAGAAAAAAAAAAGATTGAAATCGCGATAATATACCCTATGTCCATCGCATTAAATGCTCAACTGCAAACTCGGCTTATGAAGGATTTTAACATTATTCATCTTGCACTACATTTCCATTTTACTTGAATTCCATAGGTGTTACTCAACTCGACATCAGTCATCAACTTGGTCACTGTTAGGAACTCGACTTCCACTAGAATTTTACTCGGCATCCAAAGACAGCTCAGCAACATCATTTAGAATTGTGTCTTGGCATCTTATTCCATGTAGATTTATACTTTGCATTGCTTCTTCATGGTTTAGGGCTGATGTATGATACTTCCTTGTATGCATCAACCCCATAAACTCATCTTGTTGATTAATTGGATGAGAAATGATCACTTAACCTTGTGGGTGAAGTGACCCTTTCATTGGATGTACTTGATTCATTCTTTTTCTGCGATGTCTTCTTCATGTCTGTTCTGATGTGTTCCACATCAATCTTTTCTTTGCCTTTGTTTTCTTCAATCTTTGGTGCCTTTGACCTTGTAGGACAGTTTCTACTAATATGACTAGTTTTCAGGCAACTAAAACATGTGGTTTGGCTTAGCCACCTACTATAATTCCCTCTAAAATTTGTTCTTCTGCAATTTTGGGGTATATGTCCATATTTCTAACAATAATGAAAGCTATACCTGGTGTTGTAATCCTAATGGTACTGACTTTTATTTCCTTTTGTTTTTGTTGGTTGATTTGATGTCCACATAGGTGTTGATTTGCATTCAAATGCTCTATGTTCAAACTTCTTACAATTATGACAATTTCCATCAAATCTTTGTGTCCTTGTAACTCTGGATCTACAATCTTGTGTCATATGTCCTTGCATGTTGCACTTGTGAAAGTAACTTTTTTTTTTGGGTGTTTTTGTCTAATTGATTCTTCTACTCCTGCAAACATTAGCAGTATGCCCCCTTTTATTATAGTAATGACAAGTAGGTTTAGAATCCTTACCTTTGTCACTTCTTTTTTCAACACTCTTTGATGATTCTCCAATTTCAGTGTTGTTGTATCCAAGTCCTGATGTATCATGGGCTGATCTTGGAAATTTCATCAATTGTTCAAAGTACTTGATGGCTTCACTTGATTTGTTGAGATTCTATGCTACCTCTCTCTCTCTCTCTATTCAATTCATTCTATAGTTGTTCATTTTTCATCTTCAAAGTAGAGATCTCAAAATCTTTCATATTCAATTCATGATGAGGATTCATTATTTGGGAAAGTGTATCCATCTGTATGTTTGAGATCCTTGATAATTTAGTAAATTTTTATTCAAGTCTATTTGCCAGATTTCTTTTGTCATTTTCCATCATGACTCTATCCTCAACTACTCTTTTCTTTTGTTCAATGATTTCACGTAATATTATGGCCTGAGATTCATGTTCCATCTTGAGAGATCTTACC
Organism: Cupressus sempervirens; assembly: GCA_028749045.1. Lineage (NCBI taxonomy): Eukaryota > Viridiplantae > Streptophyta > Pinopsida > Cupressales > Cupressaceae > Cupressus > Cupressus sempervirens. The sequence goes on along the minus strand of CM053789.1, from coordinate 133,974,390 downwards.
TCATCTACTTGAATTTTGTTTTTCTCCATTAGTTCTACTATCACTGCATCAAACTTTTTAGTGTCTCCATTAGTACATAGTTTTGTGGTATCAATCTCCTTGTAGTTTATGTCATTTTCAGCTATGGCTATATCCTTCCTTCTCTTCAAGGATTTTCTCAATTCCTCCCTTGCTTCCTCTACTTTTTGTAGAGCTAGTTGCACATCAATCACTTGACTATCAATAATCTTCCCAAGTTTGAAGATTTTCATCTTTAGATCTTTTTCTCCAAGCTGTTAGGCTTTCTTTTTGTAAGAACTTGAGCTTTGATACCAATTGTTGGAATATTCAAATAGGAACAATGCTTCTGAGAGGGGGGGTGAATCAAAAGTAGTGTGCTTTGACCATTAAAACTTTTTCTTAACTGAAAGTAGATTGCATGCACATAAGTCTATCAAAAAATTATGAAAAACACATAAGCATCACCATATAACACTTGAGATTTTGGTAACCTAGAAACCCTCCATAAATAAGAAGGTAAAACTAGGGTGGGGATGATACCCACAAAATCACTGCAGTAATAAAGTTTAACCACCTCTAATGGTCTGCCCTATTAAAGGCCTACCCTATTAAAGGCTTTACACTATATCAATAGTGACCTGGTTAAAGGATTTCAAACACTTTACATGAAGTGTTACCCTAGTAAAGGATTTAATTACCTATTTATAGGATCTACAAAATAGCTACTAAGCTAACCTATTACCCTAGGATTTTCTTTCTAATACAATTGTTGGAGAGTATTAGGTATAATAAACCTGATAGCTTACAATCCTTCAATTGTTGAATATAGGCACTTGATCTACTTTCTCTAAGAATTAGTGTTCCTTACACACCCTCATTCATCCACTCATCTACAATGAGATTTTTGTCTTCCTTATAAAGACATTCAATTACTTAGGGTTAGGTATGGATCTATGATCCATATTGAATCTTTGTTTCCCGCTCATTCCTTGCACTTTTGCTATTGGTTACATGCCTTCTCCATTTTTCTTATTCACTGCATGAAGATCACATAGGAAAGACAAAAGATTTGTTCTTATCTTTTTAATCCTTCGAGATTCGTCAAATTTTGGCCATGAAAATGGTTTACATCTAAATTTGTAATGTTACAAACTCATATGTGCATTCTGTGTTGCTCAAAACTTACTAATTCTAGAAGCTCAGCACATGTAACAAACTAGCTTACTCAGAATCCTCTATGACTTGGCACTCAAATTTCACTTGGCACTTGTATCATGCTCGACACCTAAAGTCATTTGGCACTTGAACTTCACTCGCCACCTGAAGATCACTTGGCATCTAAAGGCTTTCTTGACTCAGCTCATGTTGTGGCTCAACATACATGGTGTAGTCAGCTCCAATGTAGAAAGTGGTTAAGTGTGTTGGCACTCAAGTGTCAAAAACCATTTTGAGGTTAACATTCCATGCAAACAAGTACTGGCCAAATTTGAAGATGTACAAGAAATAAAAATAAAATTGATTTAATTCTACATTTTTTACAACCATTTGTGACACATTTCTCTTACAGCTATATCAAATTTGATCAGTGCCTAATCCATTGGGATTCAGAGTTTGCTACAAATTTCTAGACCTAATTTGTTACCTTACAACAAATTTCATTAGAAATTCTTATTAGAATTCACCATTCAAAATCTTTTCCGCTAGTATAGCAACCTTATCAAATTCATCAAAGCTTTTACTTAATCCATTGAACTAATAGCAATGATGAATAGATATACAACCTAACTGAATTGAGTTCAATTGCACAAGCCTTTACTCTTACAACATCAAGATAACCAAGTAATCAAAAGGAGACAAAGTTCAGTAAGAATCGATATGGGGGCAACTCATAATTTTTATTCATTTTCCTTGAAAATTGTATACAATTTATAGTAAACTCAGAATGACCTTCAAAAAGAAACACAAATCATTCTATATTCATGTATTCTGAAGATCTGACAGAGAAAATACACCATGAATATTTTGCTCAAAAATAATGGACAAAAAATAGACCAAGTATATTAGTTAGAAAAATAGAATTCAGACCATTCTCTAGCCCTGGAATCTCACTTAAATAGTGTGAGATGCAACAAGCTTTAGGCTAAGAGAAAATGATAGGTGTCCTTTACAAGAAACATCTACATACACCTATCACAAAATGACAAAAATGTGGGTAATAGAAGATATCAAAACATTCTTTTTAGTGGGTTAGCTTTTATCACATCTTCTTTCGCTACTGACTTGGCTATCATTCTAATTTTTCCTTGTATGCAACTGCTAAATTAGCCAATGAGGAAACTTGTTCTGATGATGGCATGTCAACCTCCACCTATGGGCATTCACCATCTTTATCATGTATGGTGGGAGTAAATTCTACCTTTTCCCCTTCTTTGGTTGTATTGACATCCTGTGGTCCCGGGTCTGCAACTAAAAGTGACAGATTATTCTTGTCTTCTTCTTCCAGTTGGGCCTGATTAGTGATGGGGTCAATGATTTGGATCTCCTCACCTTGTACTTCATCACTGTCAGTTTCATCTCCATCAAACTATTCACCATGAGCCATTTCTGCCATCCATTTGTCAAATAATGTGTCATCTAGCCAATTAAAATGCAAAATATCCTTCTATCCTTTTAGTATATAATTAGCCTCATTATTAATATCAACAAATTCTTGTTTTAAAGAATCAAAAAATATTTGGGCTTTCACCATTTCTTTTGTTGTGGTGGCCCACCATGCATGCCTTGTTTCATTTATGACTTGATTCATGCTTAAATAGAATAAATCATCAAATTCATTTGCCCATTGCTCTTTACTTTTCAAATTATTTTTCTTATCTAAGCCACGAGGAAATAAATTGAATTTTTTTACCTCTTGTATTTGTTTAAGTAGCCTATTATTTTCTTCTGTAAATGTATCCTTTTATTATCAAAATCAGCAAGATTAGAAACAATGTCAAAGGTTTTTTCAATCTGATCACGAGAATTATTTATAACAGATAAACACAAAAAGGTCATTACTTTCTCCCTTCTTACCCATTTGTTCACAATAGGCTTTAGAGCATCATCATTTTCTTTTAACTCCTACCAGTTATTAATCATCATGGATTAGTGGCCATTCAACTTTGTCCCCCAAATATGGGAGAGCTTTTCTTAGTTTATCTTCATATTTAGATTCCAGCCCCACATATAAGGCTCACAGTTTACTCTTTTCTTCTTCAAAATCCTCAGCACTGTAGTATTGTGGCCTTTGGGGTGTATCTGGAAATTCTATGAGAGGGGTAGATTTGAAAGGTTCAACTGGGGGGCGAGGGTATGTTATTCTAGGCCTGATGGATCTTCTAAATAGCTTGTTTTCAAGCTCAATTCTCCTTTTAACCTCTTTATTATAAGCATCCACCATAGTCTCATACTTTCTCTACAATTTAAACATGGCTTGTTCCTCTTTCTTAGTAGTGGCCAAAACTAACTTGGAAGAATCCACATTCCAGTATGCTGCCTGTACATGGGAGGTGTTAGCAACATTTCTCACAAGTATATTCCCCATTAATCCAGACTCATCTGGTTGCGATGATGTGGCTCTACATCCTCTCTTAAATGACCAACTAACCAATGTAGCCTGATATTCAATAAATGTGGTGCCTTGGAAGTCATTTTTATTTGGATCTTGCAACTCCAATCTATTTGAAATAGAATTGAAAATTAATTCATCTGCAATATCCCAATTAGGCAACAATATTATGTTAGAAGTCTTTAACATTTTTCTTCCCTCTTCAGGGGTAATGTTCTGGAACTCTTGCATCATTTGTTGCTTTTTTTGTTTTTGGATGGAGGCTTCATCCATTTTTGAATTCTCTATTTTCAATTTTTTTCACTTTTCCTCAAACATATTTATGTTTTCCCTCCAGGCAAACTGCTGAAATGCCCTAGATTTCACCAAACTGTCATAAGCCAAAAATTGATAACTTGCCTATTCTAACACAAGGTCTAATTCCCTTCCTCTATAATCAGCTATTGTTAGGTCTATACTCGGTAGAGGAGGCTTTGGAGGGTTACCTTCATCCAATTCTACTTGAGTAATAAAAATACCTCCCTGTGATCCCATTTCCTCAACTTGCTCACCTGTGAGCTATTCTTCTCCAATCCTCAAAGGAGATTGAGTGGGAAAATGTTCCTCAACTTGAGGGCTCTCTTATCTTATTACCTTCTACCTCTTAGGACTAGGCTCATCAGGTCTCTCCTCTAGGATTGTACTAGTGGATCCCATTATTTGTTTTCCCTTATCTACATGAGCCCTTTTATTTTGAATTACAGTGTAACCAGGCTTCCTCTGTACAATTATTTGACCAGCTCCTATATTAGGAGTGAAAACCAACCTCCTCATGACATCTCTGGCCTTGTTAGGATGATAATCAAATAAAAAAATTTTCATCTCATTCATCGCTTCCATTATTGTCATGAAGTTACTCATGAGTTTATTTATTCTATTAGCCTATGTATTAGCACTATCTAAAAGACTATAATTATGATCAAAACAATGATTGAATTCTAGGACTCAGGAGTAAACTCTCCATTTTTTTTTTAGTTTCTTGTTCTTGTAATGAGAATTCATTTCTTATAATGTCCTTTGGATAATATGAATCATGTTTGATTGGTCCCAACTTAATCCTATGCCTCAAAGTCTGGTTGAAAAACCCCTCAGAATCACAAAAATGGGAATGGGAGATAGCCATCATATACTGATCCACAATTTTATACAAAAAGAGCCAACCCCCTTTGGTAATTATAAACTGATGGGCCACTATCCAGGTAGGGAAAATTGACCCTAATTGCCTCTTCAACAAAAACATTTCTTCTATTCCTCCTAGTTGACACAAGACTTCTGCCATTCCTACCTTTAGAGGTACTTGGTAAGGCAAGACATGAGGACTCCCCTTAAAACCATAGATTCTAAAAATAGTAGAAACAAGGTAAGGAATAATATCTCCCCAATTATGTGAGACTTTCAAATTATGGGGCCTACCCATAGGCATGATGAGACTCATTAGTACCTTAGGGATTTTGGGATTGTCACTCAATATGAGACATCTCAATTTAGGAGCAAAATATCTATCAAATCTAACAAAATTGGCATTATTTGCATCCTAGGTCATATCTACTCTCCACAAGTGGACTAGTAGTGTTTCCCCATTTTCCTCTCTATTCAATTCCATCTCATTACTAAAATATGTCACCCCCTTGAACAAGAACATATGCATCAATAGAGAATAGTGGCAAAAAGTTTTCTCCAATTTGCCTCTCACAATTTCAACCAAACCAATGTGAATTTCTTCAGCTAAAAAGGAGGAAAAATCAAAGATAACATCTACACCAAAAGAAGCAATTTGAACCATCATATACATAAGGCCAATGGGCATGAAATCCTACTCATCCTCACCAAAAAGATGGCACAGGGTCTTGTATATCTCTATAGCCTGGGAAGTGAAAAGACTCTTCTTAAAAGGCTCTCTAGAGGCTGCAATAATTATTGGTAGAGTTCCTATAGTACCAATGTGTGCCCTCAGTGCACCTCCCTTAATTATATCTCTCTTTTCTTTGTATTCTTTTTCTAATTCTAGCAAATTGATTAGCACATGTTAATCTAATAATAGTTCTAAGTGAAAAACTTCTCTAATTTCTTCAGGGCTAATTGAGACCAGAGGCACACCATCATTTCTTCTCACAACCCTAATGGCTTGATCATAATTTATGGCAATATCTTCTAGCAAATTGTAATCCATGAAAACATTTGAGACCACTAGCTTTCCCAAATCAAAATTCTAGATATTAGCATGAGGGGCAAACAACTTCCTTTCTCAAAACAACTTTTTAAACAAAAAAAGGCCAGTTTGAGTAGTTATTGCATCCCTAACCTAGTTCCCCTTGTCACACAAGCCATCATCAATTTTAAGCCTAGGATTTAATGAAATTAACTTTTTAACCTATGCAGGCTCTATAGTGGATCCTGAGAGTAATTCTAACAAATCATCATGGACATTCCTATCCATATAGTTAACTTTCCTAGAAAATGATTTTGTAGGAGGCATCTTGATTGTAATAATGGGAACTGGAATGTCACAGAGGTTATGTGTGAGTACTTACTTGATTTTCCAGAATTATCCTTCTTTAAACTTCTATAGTTGTTGTTGAATAGATCTAGAATTGCTTCATGTATTTACCAAGCTTAGTACAATGTGATCGACAAGTTCTTATGATCAAAAAACATGAAATCTTTATTGGCATGGGATTGGAATAAATGAAAATTGTCTGTATTATACTCTATTTTTTCACACACAAAGCTTTCATTCATCATAAATGCACAGAATAGAAAAATAGAGTAGCATCACATTTCCTTTTAAATTTGCACGGTTGATCCTTGAAAAATCCTACGATCCAAGAATGAAAATTAGGCTAACTCAATGTTCCTTTTAGCACACTAGCATTCAAACCAATAAACTATCTCCATCTGTATCTTTCCTTCAAAGCTGGCATTTCAAATTGGGCCCATAGATGACCAAGGACATGTGTGATCGACTCGCTAACTCACTATACTTATCTTTTGAGCACCTTTCCATAGCAAGCTAGTGATAACCACTGATCTTGCCTTGATTGTATTGTAGATATTTGAAATGACTTTTAAGAAAAAAATGGTGGGTCCCTTGCTCATTAACTCGCTATACTTATTCATCGCACATCTCTTCATAGTGAGTTAATGAGCACTGTCGATCAATACATGATCTTTTGGATAGTAATTTACTACAATAGTGGTGGGCCATCACTCACTAACTCGCTATACCTAACTTTCAAGAATTTTTCCATAGTGGATTAACAATGGCCTTTGATCCTAGTTTGATCTAACGATCAGAATTCTTTGTGTGCTTTATATATGGGGAGTGGGTCCATATACTTTTGTCACTGAGATGGTTGAACATGCTGGCACACACATGTACTCTTTTCTTATCTTTTAATGACATCACATGTTGTTGTCCTTGCCATGTTTGTGTCTTCTAGGTGGGTCACTACATCGCTATTGGAAAAACATTAAATATTCATCAAACAACATAGTGACCTCTCGGTAAACAGACATCGGGAAATAAAGCTCAACTTGCCCAGAAGTAAAAGAAAAGTCTGCATAAGATTTTGTTTGGGATCCTCAATAATCATTTCTAGTTATAGAAGAACACCATGTTTTGCAATGATTAGGCCCTCGCTATGTCACTACCAAAAAAGTGGTGTTATTTCAGCTAGCAATGTAGCAACCTTTGATGGATTCTCAATTCTGATGATAGAAAACAAAACACACATTGATTGAAAACCCTACCAATTAATGCTAGTGTCAAAGAAGGTGGCCATGCTCATTTATAATACTATGGGTGAACTTCCACGATCATATCAACCTTTTAAAAGAACACTTCCTTTTTGCACAATTTGGGCATTCGCTACATTGCCATCGGCAAGTCACATGGATTTTTTCAATAGCGAATTAGCAAATTGCCAAAAAAACTTGGACACTGATGACATCATTCATAGTTTTCTTCACATGCATTTATTCTTAAAATTGACAAGCCTGGGACACATCATGTGCCAAAATTTACCTCATGTTAACATAATTCTCAGTGTTGGATTTCACTTTTCAGTTTCACAAACACGTGTCATCAATCTTACTAACTCACTATAAGTAACAATCAATAATTTTTCCATAGCAAGTTAACAATGATCATAGATTCAAAAGGATTTGACGATGGGGTAAAACTTCTTTCACAAGGATTGAACAACGAACTCAACATGGGTGAGAAAATAATATTCACTTATCCTCCTATTTTTTAAAATTTTCATGCCAGGGAAAAATTTAAATGGAATGGGACATAGGGTTTTAACAAAATATTTCAGAGGCTAACAAAAATATGACTTAGCTAGAAATCCTATTCACCATTAATGGATTCCAATCTGAAAGTTTTTTACCTGGACAACAGAAATTTATTATGCAAAAATTTAGACCAACACAAGGATCAATTAAGATAGTGATGACATGATGTATTCATTGTTGGAATAATGATACATTTTTCATTAGTTACAACACTTATTTGATTCTGAATGCTTACCAAGTTCATCACTCAGTTTACAGTTCATACCGAGCATTCGTTGGTTACCAAGTATGTTCAGCAGAGTTTACCGAGTCAGGAAGGTAAACAAAGGTTTTAGTGTTTACCGAGTCAGAAAGGTAAACAAAGGTTTTAGTGTTTACCGAGTCAGAAAGGTAAGCGAAGGTTTTGGTGTTTATCGAGTCAAGAAGGTAAACGAAGGTTTTAATTTTTATCGAGTCAGAAAGGTAAACGAAGGATTTAGTGTTTACTGAGTCAGGAAGGTAAACGAAGGTTTCAGTATTTACCAAGTCAGGAAAGTAAATGAAGTATTCAGTGCTTACCAAGTGAATCGAAGGAGTTAGTTTCTACCGAGTGACACAATGTTTACTGAGTCACCAGTGGTTACCAAGTTCCAAGCTACTCAGAGTGATTAGTATGGACCAAGCCCCTACCTCTACTGAGTGCATGACGATGCCGAGTAATGTAGTGGATGCCGAGTGTCAGAAGGTCACTGAGTGAGTTTGAGGAACCTGAGTTTTCTACTATCTGGCTAACTCAGTAATGTTTTGTCCAATTGTGTTTGGCCGACCTTGTTGCTGTAAATATTGGAATGGTATATATGTAATGTATTGTGCCATTTGCAACATAGAAATGATGAAGAGAAGTAACAGTGAAGTAAGAGCGAATTGAAAGAGAATCAGCAGCAGAGTATTCAACAAGGTTATCAAGGAGCAGCAAAGATATATCCATGACATCAAGTGATCAGTACATAAGATCTAATTAGCAAACCAGTTGCAAGTAGATCCACTGCTTCATCCTAATAGGTGAATCAGTTTTGTAAATCCTTTAACAGGGTAGACTTAACAGTCTTTTGTAAATCTCCTAACAGAGTGCATACTTCATTGTATGTTTGTAAATCCTCTAACAAGGTGGATCTAGCAGTCCTACTTGCTCCTAACAGGGTAGATCACCAGAAGTGATCACTGTAAGCCTTAACCGGCCAACTTTATACTGTAGTATTGAAGTTTCGTGGGCATCATCCCCACCCCAGTTTTACTTTCAATTTGAAAGGTTTCTAGGTCACCAAATCAGTGTGTTAATCTTTTCATGCATTCAGTAAAGTAGATGAATGAATGGTGAATTTGTTATTATGCTGAATTGGTTTAAATTTTAAAGTTTACTGATTCACCTCTCCCCTCTTACTAACATTGTTAGACCTGAATATTTCCAACAATTGGTATCAGAGCTTTTTGGTTCTCAGGATAGAGCTTGACAGCTTGAGCAAAGATCAAGGACAATGGAGATATTCAGACTTGACAAAACTATTGAGAATGAGAAGCTAGATTTGGAGATGGCCATGGTTCAACTCAAAGAAGAAAAGGAACATCTTTCTCAATCCCTAAAAAGAAGAAAGGAACTTGCAAGACAAATAAATGACCATTTTTATGTTGAAGAATGGATTGAAGATTTGTTACCATCAGGTAATTCAGAAGAAGCTGACAAAGCAATCAAAGAACTTTTAGAAAAGAATGGATCTCTGCAAGAAGAGGTAAGAAAGCTTAAAAGAGAGCAAGAAATACAGTCAATCAGGCTATGTGAAGTTTTGGAACAAAGAAACAAAGCACAAGAAGAATTGGAAGATAGAAGTCATGAAACTCAAAATCAATCCCTTGAACATGAAGATCTAGCAGATCAACTATCCAATGCAAATGAAGAAATCAGGATTCTCAGAGCACAAAATGAAAGTCTACAGAATGACTTAAGAACTGAGAGACAAACCAATGAAAGCTTGGAAAATGATCTAAAAATTGAAAAACAAGTCAATGAAAGGATGATGAAATCTCAAGCAGACATGAATCAATTGAATCAGCAAAATGAGCAGAATTTCTATAAGCAAAAAGGTAAAGCTGGTCTTGGATACAAGGAAGAAGGTGAATCTTCTGAACAAGGTACTCAAAAGAATCAAAGACCCACTTGTAATCATTGTGGCAAGATAGGTCATACATCTAACAAATGTTGGAGTAATGGTAAAGGTAAATTCAATGGCAAATGTTTCAATTGCAATTAGCATGGTCACAAAGCCAATGAATGCAAGGAGAAACCAAAGTTTGAAGGCAAGTGTCACAAATGCAAGAAACAAGGACATAAGGCATCTGAATGTAGATCAAAATCACTCAATCCAGAAGAACAAATTGTCAAAGCAATATTTGGTTGGGATTACAATACTTGGTGTAGATGTCACTATTGTGGAGAATATGGACACATAGGAACAATCTTTAGAAGGCATCACCTAAGGAAGAAAGATACAACCATAAGATGCTATACTTGTATTGAACTTGGTCATATAGCCAAGAATTGCATGAATATAAGAAAGGTTGAAGATGAAAATGTTGGAGTTGAGGAAAGCCAACTCCGAAGACGCCAAGATCACCTGCATGCGAAACCTGTCAAAGAGAAGCCATAGAAGGGAAGAGCATGGAGCACGGGCAGAAACCCTAAACGGACATGAGAGCCATCATAATGCAAACACAATGAGAAATGTATTTACCATAAGAAATGATGTGATTTTGTTATGATGTTATGTTTTACAATGAGAGAGAGCCTGAATATAAAGAGCTCATGGAAGCTTGTAGAACAAGCTGGAAGATAAGTGTGACAACTAGAAGGGAACAAACTCCCGTGTTGTCACCAACTAACCACTACATGCATTAAATATGAAATATTAAATAAATGCATGACCTAAGTAAGCTTAAGCAATAGAATAAATAATTAATAATTAATTATTTACTCTAACACCCCCCCTTAAGTGCAACTTAGGGAAATGCCTTAAGCTCACAAAACAAAGATGAATGCATAATGGGTCCCGGCAACGAGGCCATGTTAGGTACCCATGTACAATGCAAGAAGAATGCAACCTTTGTAAGTGAGGAAAGAGAGAAAACCACATGGGAAAAACTCTCCCCCAAAAAGAGGTAAGAACCTAGTGAAGAATGGAAGAAGTCTCCAACTAGGGAAATTGTCCCCTAAAACAGGAACAAAGAGTGATCATGAAGAAGCAGCATCACTGAAGCATGAAGAAGCTGCAAATCTGCCAAACTGCTGATCTGAAGAAACCTCCATGGAAGAATAAGGCACGAACTGAGCATGTCTATATGGTAGATGATCCATCTCACCGAAATGCATAGGTAGCCAGCCACTGCAATACATAGTTCACACTATCGAACCATCGAACCAAGGATGCATTAGAACATAGCATAACCCCCCCTTAATGCAGACGGGGTGTGATGACAGGCAACTGAGAAGGTGAGCCAAATCTCCTGCAAACGAACCAAGAACGAGGAGAGAGGAAAAGAGGTACAGACACTAATAAAGACACGGTCTAACTGACTCTGCATGGGCTAATGTCGTGGAAGGGACACTCACTTGACAAAGGGAGAATGCCTAAAATAGCAAACAAATAATCCCCCCCATGGTGCTTTATGAAAATAGTGCAAGTACACCTGACTCAAAACAACGTTCATGACTCCCAGAATGCAAAAGTGACAGTTTATCTCAGTGAAAAATAGAAAGTGCTTCAAAATGATAGCTACAATGATCAGAACTAAAAAAGAGCTGAACCAAAAGAAAGTACAGCCGAAAAGAAAGCAAACCATGCTAGGAAAATGATCCTCGGGCCTAAAACACTCAAAATATCAACCATAGAGCAAAAATGCCAAAACTATGATAGAAAGAGCAGAGTCCAAAAATGAAGAAAAAAGACTACATTTCTGAAAATATGAGAAAACCATCTTTCCAAAAATATAAAGTTTTCCAAAAACAGGCATGGGACGCAAAAGATATGCATGTCGGAGTCAAAAATAGGACTTCGGACTTCAATAGAAAAAGCAAGCAATAAAAAAGCATCAAAACCTAAAAATACCTGCACCAAAATCTCCGCCTTGGAACTAGCTTTCCAGCACTTCTTTCGGATTGGAAAAATATCTCCGTATGCAAGAGTTATGGCCAAAAAACCACAAGTAGGTCCAAAACCAAATCAGGAGAGGTGCAAGGTAGGTTGATGACATCGCGCTGATGTCAGCAAGTCATGCGATTAAATTTGACGGCTTGGAGGCCATCACCACAAAAAAGAGGGCCATGTGGCATTGCCACATGGTAGTACTGATGTGGTAGGTGTGACGTGGCAGGGCTGACATGGCGGGTCCACGTGGCAATGTGCCACGTGGCGCCCAAGCCACGTGTCACCCCCACAGTGGCTGATGTACCCTGCAGATGTGGCGTAGAGTGGGCAAGTGGAGGCGGCCGCAGGGGCGGCAGAATCGGGAGGAGACTGAGCCACGGCGGAGCGCGGGCTGAGAACTGGAGAGGCACCGCCGGCGAAGGGCGGCGGCCGGGAGGCGGCCGAGCTGCGGTGGTTCGCGGGCGGCGTTGCCTGCTGCGGCCGCTGCGAGCGGTGCGTGGGTGGCGCGGTGGCAGTGCACCCGTAAACCCTTTTTTAAAAAAAAATTTTTATGCTCTGCGTCCGTACGATCCGTACGGCAATGACCCTGGAGGCCTCAAAAAATTGCCAAAAATGCCCTGTCTCCAAAAATGAAAAGCTTTATATGAATCCTGACTGCAAACGGCCTTCCGGATCCAATGGTGATGTCCGTTTGGGCCCAAAGTGCTCTAAAAAATCACTGATCCCCTGATTTGAAGAAAAATTGCACAAACAAATTAGGGTTTGTGACTTCAAATCACGGCTTCAAAATTTTTTCAACGAAGCTGCAGCAGGAAGGCTCTGATACCATGTTGGAGTTGAGGAAAGCCAACTCTGAAGACGCCAAGATCACCTGCATGCGAAACCTGTCAAAGAGAAGCCATAGAAGGGAAGAGCATGGAGCACGGGCAGAAACCCTAAACGGACATGAGAGCCATCATAATGCAAACACAATGAGAAATGTATTTACCATAAGAAATGATGTGATTTTGTTATGATGTTATGTTTTACAATGAGAGAGAGCCCGAATATAAAGAGCTCATGGAAGCTTGTAGAACAAGCTGGAAGATAAGTGTGACAACTAGAAGGGAACAAACTCCTGTGTTGTCACCAACTAACCACTACATGCATTAAATATGAAATATTAAATAAATGCATGACCTAAGTAAGCTTAAGCAATAGAATAAATAATTAATAAATAATTATTTACTCTAATAGAAAAGAAAACTAGAGCTGATAATATTCGAAAGCAAATGAAACAACAGTGGATTCCTAAGTCTACCGAGCAAGAAAATTCAAATGATGGAAATGTCACTCTAGAAATGGGTGACTCCACCATATCTAATTAAGACTTATCAAGAAGGATAAGGGACTGCATCTTCAAGCCATACCCTAGGCAGTTCTAGAAAGAAGAAGTGGAAATGAGAAATCAGTATTGCAGATACAAGTCATAATCCACAGTGTTGCATCTACCGAGTAAGGTTGGTTTTCAGACTTTACTGAGCTTGGTCGGGAAGATAAGAAAGGTTTTGTGTGTTCACCGAGCTACAAGGTTTACCAAGTAAGTCGGTGACTATTTATAAAACCCTAATTCTCAGCTACCTACGTACTCGAGCATTAATGACAAAATTTTGATCAAAAAGGTAGAATTTGATCTCATTTTTCATCGTGAATTCAGAGTTCACAGAGCAAATATATTTTCAAGTGCATCCAAGTGAGTTCAAGTGATTTGAAGCAATTTTCCAGCAAAGAAATTGTGTTACGAAATTGTTCTCTCACCGAGTAGCAATGGCATTCGCAAGCACCAGTGGCAACAAGGCAAAGAGAGGTTCTGAAATGCTTGTGAAGGGAGTCGAATGGAAGGCGCCAAATTTCAAAATTGTTCCTGCCATCGCTGAATCACTCAACCCGCATGGAGCTCAATCGCAGATCCCTCCAAAGGTACTTCTAATCAATGATATTCGTACTCATTTCAAGTGTACTGTGCAAGAAATAGGGACACTAGATATGGATAGTACCCTAGCCGAGTTATGCGTGGATGGAACCCTAAAACCTGAGTTTAAACATTTGGAAACCAAAGGTTTAACCCATATCCCACATCTTCCAAGAAGTTTCCAAGTGAAATGGGTGAGGTATATCCTAAGCCATGTGCATAATGGAAAATTGTGGTTAGAACAACCCATCCTCATAACAAAGAAGATGATCCACAAGATCACGGGCTTACCAATGTTGACCAAAGCCAAAACCACCAAAACCCTATGTCGAGATGACCTCCAAAAATTAACCCAAGTTGAATGGGATGGAAGAGGTTTAAAGCTCAATAATGTTTCAGATATAGAACTAAAATTTGGTATTTGTGTTATTGCATACAAACTGTATAGTTCCAATAGGCTGAATAGTGTACCCTGTGAGGCTGTAGATTTGGCATATAAAATTGTAAAGAAAAATATGGAGTTTGACCTAGCTGATGTGCTATTAAAACAATTCAATAAAAACATGAATAGCATAAGGACTGCAAAGACAAACCCTTGTAAATTTGGTTCTTTGCTAGTTTTTTTATTTTTCTATGTACAAAAATTCTTTCCATCTAAGGGTGCAGTTGTATGGAGGAAAGATACTCCAATTTTGTATCAAATAAACGAATTCATAGCAGAAATGGGTATGAATTTTGATAAGGTAATGGATAATTATTTTGAAGATTTCAAGGAAAGGATGAACAACAGATTCAGAATACCTCCAAAACTTGTTGAAGAGTATAAGGATGATGTCTATTTCATGGTTGACTATGACAGAGTCTACATCCAAGTAGTCAAACCCCGAGTGGCATGGGTAAAACCATTGCCCTATGAGCTAAATATTGATGATGCCAGAGATATCATTGAGGCATTGGTAAATGAACTAGTGGATCCCAAGTTACCTACATTTGGAACCTATGAAGAAGCAAAGGTTAGAATAGAGCTTGAAATCAAGCTTCCTCAAGCAATCTCTAAAGGCAGGAGAAAGATAGAAAAGCTAAAAGCTGATACTGGACCTCTCATGATAACAGAAGGGAGAGGAGAAGATGAAGAAAAGGAAGAAGAAGAAGAAGAGCCTCAACGAAAGAAAGGTAAGGTGACTATCACCAAACCTACAAAGCAAACCACTGCAATATTCTCCAGGAGAACAAGATAGGGAAAGAAGGAACCTGTATTTGTTAAGCCTCCACTCACCTTTGAAGCAAGACTAAAGAAATTAGATGAAGGAGGTAGCTTCACAAACTTCAAAGCATTAAAGTTCAAAACCAGAATAGAACAGGAGAAAATGCAAATTGAGGATCTGGTACTGAACAAAATGGGTAAATGAAAATACTCCCCAGACTAGATAGCCTCTCAGATCTCCAAAGAGCTATTGGAAAGATTGAAACCAAGATGGGAAGCTACAACCAAGACTGTCAAAGACATTTATGAGCAGACCCTGAGGAATCTCCTGCCAAGTCTCTCTAATGTTGAAGTGAAGAAATCACTGAAAGATCACAAAGGTAATATGATGATTAGATTCCACACTTGTTTGATACTTGTCAAAGACATTGAGCATGTAGTAAATGATGCAAAAAACATGTGGAAAAATATCTATCATCTACACAAACCTAGTGAGGATATTGTTGAAATCACGGACAATGACAACAGTGATGATAATGATGATGATGATGATATTGAAGATATTCCAGGGGATCTCCATTCAATAATGTTAGAAGTTGAAGAAGATTCTAGAAAAGAAATTGAGGAAGAAGAAGCTGAAAGAGAAATGGAGGAAGAAAAAGATGAACAAGACAAAGAGGAAGAAGATCCAGTAAAAATTGTAGCTGATGTCATTGCCTCCCTTCCTCACTCTCCACCAAAGACTGTAAAATCTACTGTGGAGATAGGATCTTCAAGCAAGATTGTGAGCACAACAGAGACATCCACTGCTCAATTTCCTCTAGTCTCTTCTTAGCTCTAGGTTTCTGCAATACAAGTGCCAAGCACTTCATCTACCGAGCTGGCGGTCACTTCTTCAGTTACCGAGCTTCCAAGCACATCATCAGCCACTGAGTCATCCACTATAGTAGTCACTTCACCGAGTGTATCTCTTCCACCTATAGCTTGTACAGTAAGTCTTCCAAGTTTCATATCAATTTTGTCTTCCTCAGCCACATTGGCCCCAATTTTTGCTCCAGTCAGTTCTCCAATTGTAAATATACCAGTATGTGCATCATTTTTTACTAGCACATCATTTTTGGGAAGTATATCAAGTTTTGATATAGCCAGCACTTCTCTTAGTTTACCTTTAGTTGGTCCCATTCCAATTTTGACAGCGAGTCTAGCATCATCAACTTTTTGTTCAATTTCAAAGGGCAAAGGTGCAGTCACTACAGAAAAACCAAAGAGATACATGTTTTCCAGTAAGGCAGTAGATGAAGAAATAGATCTAGATAAGGACATTGTCATTCCTAAGATAGATCTAGATACTGCATCAGTTGATGAAATGAGAATGATCAGTCAGCTATTAGAGCAAAAGGCACGGCAAAAACAGCTCAGGCATGAAAGAGACCAGGAATATAGCATTATTGAAAGTGCTAAAAATATAATAACAGAGGCTATAGGTGTTGAAGTAGATTCTACTCAACACATTTTGATTTAGTTGGAAGAGGTTGTATATAAATTCAATAAGGATACCTCCGGCCAAGAAAAATTGATTGAAAAGGCAGAGAAGAAATTTGACAATAAGATGCTTGAGCACATTGCTCAGCATATTGCATTAAAACAGGTAGAATTGTCTACAATTCTGAGTAATTTTGAGAATTCTTTTAATAATGTAATTTCACTTTTTGGCAAACTTTGTGATGTTACCGAGTATACCAAAGAAATCAAAGAAAAGTTGAATAAAATTGATGAGGACATGAAGGTCAGTGCCCAGATGCTGCAATCTGACCACAGTGCAAGTTCATCCCATCATCATAAAATAAGATTTTTGTCAGAGAAATAGGCAGAATTGTTGAGAGAGGAAGCAAGGATCAGGTCTACTCTGATTGACATCCAGAATATGATCCTTCCTGTCATGAACACAATGTAGAAGCACATTGCATATTCAAAAACATTGATCCATGACAATAATTTCTCTGTTGCAGACCATGTGATTGAAATTTCTGCAGAAGTTCAAGTAGCTCTCTCCACATGTAAAATCCTGCAAGACAATTGGGATAAAACTCTGCAACTAATTCTTCAGGTACATTCTGAGTTTATCACACATTTTGGTGTCTCCATGTAAATACATTCTTTATTCTTTGGCATTATTGTCAAAAAGGGGGAGAAAGCAATATATAGAGGGAAATCAGAAAATCAGACACAAAAGGGGAGAAGGTAATAAAGTAATAAAGAATAAAGTCATATAACTCATGTAAAAACCTTGTGTATATTGTATGGGGGAGTTATATGTAAGGTAGCCCATGTATATTCAGCACAGCAAAATCAAATCAGTTTTGTCAGATCTTGTATATAAATTTTGGCTCATAAGTGTTTTTGTCACTAATGCCAAAGGGGGAGATTGTTCGAATAATGATACATTTGTCATTAGTTACAACACTTATTTGATTCTGAATGCTTACCGAGTTCATCACTCAGTTTACTGTTCATACCGAGCATTTGTTGGTTACCAAGTATGTTCAGCAGTGTTTACCGAGTCAGGAAGGTAAACAAAGGTTTTAGTGTTTACCAAATCATAAAGGTAAACAAAGGTTTTAGTGTTTACTGAGTCAGAAAGGTAAACGGAGGTTTTGATGTTTACCGAGTCAAGAAGGTAAAAAAAGGTTTTATGTTTACTGAGTCAGAAAGGTAAATGAAGGATTTAGTGTTTACCGAGTCAGGAAGGTAAACGAAGGTTTCAGTATTTACCTAGTCAGGAAGGTAAATGAAGTATTCAGTGCTTACCAAGTGAATCAAAGGAGTTAGTTTCTATTGAGTGACACAATGTTTACCGAGTCACCAATGGTTACCAAGTTCCAAGCTACTCAGAGTGATTAGTATGGACCGAGCCCCTATCTCTACTGAGTGCATGACGATGCCGAGTAATGTAGTGGATGCCGAGTGTCAAAAGGTCACTGAGTGAGTTTGAGGAACCTGAGTTTTCTACTATCTGGCCGACTCGGTAATGTTTTGTCCACTTGTGTTTGGGCGACCTTGTTGATGTAAATATTGGAATGGTATATATGTAATGTATTGTGCCATTTGCAACATAGAAATGATGAAGAGAAGTAACAGTGAAGTAAGAGGGAATTGAAAGAGAATCAGCAGTAGAGTATTCAACAAGGTTATCAAGGAGCAGCAAAGATATATCCATCACATCAAGTGATTAGTACATAAGATCTAATCAGCAAACTAGTTGCAAGCAGATCCACTGCTTCATCCTAACAAGTGAATCAGTTTTGTAAATCCTTTAACAGGGTAGACTTAACAGTCTTTTGTAAATCTCCTAATAGAGTGCATACTTCATTGTATGTTTGTAAATCCTCTAACAAGGTGGATCTAGCAGTCCTACTTGCTCCTAATAGGGCAGATCACCAGAAGTGATCACTGTAAGCCTTAACCGACCAACTTTATACTGCAGTATTGAAGTTTCATGGGCATCATCCCCACCCCTGTTTTACTTTCAATTTGAAAGGTTTCTAGGTCACCAAATCAATGTGTTAATCTTTTCATGCGTTCAATAAAGTAGATGAATGAATGGTGAATTTGTTATTATGCTGAATTGGTTTAAATTTTAAAGTCTACTAATTCACCCCTCCCCTCTCAGTAACATTGTTAGACCTGAATATTTCCAACACTTGAGGTTATAAATGTTGGCTATACTAAGAAAGTTTAGAAGAACAAGTTACACAATTTTTTTCTACCAAGCTTGATCGAGTGGATAGTAGGTACCGAGCAAAGTCAGTGCAAGCCAAGCAAAAAGTCAGTTGGGGTCGAGTAAAAAAAATTCTAGGGGATGTTGAGCAAGACAATTGATGTCGACTAATTTTAGAGTTGATGCTAAGTAACACAGTATGTGTCAAGCATCAAAAGGTTGATAATGCCAAGCTATTGCATTATTTTAAAGATCAAATATTTTTTGAATTTGAGCTAACAAGTTTGTTTTCCTGAATTTAATGAAATAGATCAAAGATAAGGTTGATGAGCTAGTGGTATAAAATTTAAGGTAAACCATTTTTAGGTGAATTCAAAGTGGATTCTAGGAGAAGTTTCTATAAGAGATATGAGATATTGGGTAGATACATTGTATCCTACCTAATCCACCCAAACCAAAATTTGAATGATGGAGAATGAGTGGTAAAATATCTAAAAAAATTATTTATAGCAATGTTTGGTCATGAAGAAAAGTTGTCATGTGTGAAAACCCAAGGAAGAGAAGGAGTTAAGGGTTTTGCTTCATCAAGTGACCTAAGAAGAGTCTATAATGACATGTTAAGCAAGAAGGCTTAAGGGGATGAATGATTAAAGGGTGAACAAGCTATCAGAGCTACAAAGTGTGAAGGCCAAGAAAAATTGTGGACTAAAAGTAAACATCTATAATCTACAAAAGAAGTTGTAATTTGTATTAGATCAAAGATCTATTGTCATTCTCTAACAATTGTATCAGTCTATGGTAAATACTTTGGATTAAGGTTGATGTAATAGTCATTTGTAAATCCTTTAACTAGGTGGAATTCCAAGTGAATGGCTCACTCCTAATTGGCATGATTGAAATCCTTTAATAGGGTCACATTTAAAAGTGTGTATTGTAATCTTTAATAGGGTTGGCCTTTCACAAGGCATCGCTTTAAAAGAGGAAAAAAGAGTAGCATGTTACTGGTATTTTTTCCCAAATTGGGTTTCCAAGTAAATCACTGTGTCAAGTGTGTTGATGAATCTATTATGTTTCATGCTTTACATTTCTACAAGTTGATTTGATAGTAATCTACAAGTTTTTAAGTGATTGCATAATATTATGGATGCATGCATGGATATGAATGTTTTATGGCTTCACTAAACTATGACTAGTTTTATTTATACATCTGGACTTTTGACCTTGGTCCTTGTATGGTTTTTAGACTAGGGAATCCAATATTTTAGGTACTTGCAATGGGAGAGAAGGAATGAGTTGAAGGCCTAATATATCATGTATGACTTCTTGGATACTCTGATCAACATCTAGAATAAGTCCTTCATAGGCAACCAAGTTTTCAATATTGAAAATAGGTGACAATCCTAGTTGTACAAAAATTTCAACCTATATGCATTTTCCCCATTTTTCACAAGTATTCTATCAGGACCTAACCTTCTCATTTGGATGTTGTGTGGTATTTTGTTTAGCAAGCTCTATTTTTTCAAAAGTACCATCACAAGATCCCCAATTAGAAATTATAATTCCATCCTTGTGGCATCCACCTTTTGTTCCTATATGTAAGCATTTACTATTAAGATCTTCTTTACACCTTCATGAACCTCCCTCATTGATTGGGAAAGGTCCTTAGCATAGATACTACCTAGACTCACATTATTCCAGGTTATGAACTCAAATAGTCCTCTAGGATGCAAAGCATAAACTACTTGAAGTAGATTCTTGCCCATTGATTTATTCACTCTATCATTGTAAGAATATTCAGCTTCCCTAATAAGTTGATCCCTTGAATCTTCCCATACTACTTTATAAGCCACCATAGTATATTTCCAAGACTCTTATTTGTAACCTTTGTTTGGCCATCAATCTATGGCTAGTAGGTAGATCCAAAAGACAAGTTAGTTCTAAGTCTTCTCTAGAGAGCTTCCCAAAAGTGACTCATGAATTTGGTGTCTCTGTTGGTGATAAAAATTGCATGGTAAATTTTGAGCACCATTGAAAAATCAAGCCCTTAATTGCTTTTAAAATGTGTATGTACCTGGTTGTACCCGACTGTCAGTATGAGGCCTAAATGGTGTTTAATGTTTCTAACACACTTCATTTACGCTGTTCACATATTTTGTAATGATAAATTGTCATTCCGACCTATTTGCTGAAGTACTATTTTGAGAAATTGTCAAATCTGCATTTTACCCGAAGTGTCAGACATTGACAGGAGGCGTCTAGTGTCCATACGTAAGAACTTATGTTTCAGATTTTGAGTCATTTCAAGTCCATTTGACTAGGTTTTGAATCCCTCAAAGTTGGTCAGTTACTATTTTCATGTTTTTCCAAAATATTCAAAATTTTGGGAAGCCCTGTTTGACGAGTAATAACTTTTAACCAGTTTATCCAAATGTTGAAATTCCTACTGCATTGCATTATAGGCATCAGAGACTTGTTATGTTTCAAGTTTCATATCATGAAGAATCCATTTGATTAGTTTTCAAGCATGATTCAAAATGGAATTTTTGACTTTTTGCTGGTGTCAGTATTTGCAGATTGATTAGCAGCCCTGTTCGTGGCGTCATAACTCCTAACTCATGATTGGTTAAGTCAAATTGTTTGTTCCCCTGTATTTTCCACTAAAAATATTACAAGTGTGCCAATTTTTAGAACTTGATGAATCCTTTTGCACACTTTTCTAGATCAATTCCATTCACAAAAAATGCTTTCTGTCAACATCTCCAGTTTGCAAAATTTTGAGTAGCCCACTTTGACTGATCGCCATTTGCGCATTGTGATTTTTCATGAGCCCAAATCATATAAGTACATTGTCCTCATGACATAGAATCAGTGTCCCAGTTTCCAGATCCCCAAGTTCCCATATGTCGAGTTTTCCAGGCCATTTTCAAATGCACTTTCCAATTTTCTAACATGTTTATCGATAGGTGAATTTAAGTTGGCAACTTTAGAGGTCAATATCTTTTGACCCTGATGTCATCATGCAATGAGATCTGGCAGGTCTGTTGAACATGTCAAAGAGAATAGAGATCCTGAGTTCTAGAACCTGGTCAGGTGTTTGAATTAGTTTTTAAAGCCAGGCAACAAGCCTCCTGACAGAGATTTCATAGTGATGCGAAAATGATTTAAAATGAGTTTTTGTGGTGTGTTTGTCTTCAAATTTGGTTCCAAACAGTTCAAGGAGGTTATTGGATCAATTCAGCATATCAATTGTTTGAAAATAAATTTTTTTAGCTGGACCCACTTGGGGCCCAACTAAGTTTAGCAAGCAGTTATGACTCCCAGATGTTTTCAAATATGGAATAGTTATAAGTCATATTTTCAAGGTTGATGACATTTTTCATTTTTACCTTATAGAGACACCTGAGGATGCAAATGTTGCAATTTCATCATCTCATAAGATTATGGGTTGTATAGCAATGCTCAAATTAACAGGTTGACAAATTTAGAGAGTTTAAACTTGGATTCATGTAAAATTGGAAACACAAGACTGGAATACTTGAGAGGGCTTACCTCTTTGAAGAACGTATGATTTGAACTCAGATTGAGATCATACCAAAATGCAATGAAAGTTAAAATACCACCAAACCCGTAGCTAAAAGTTTCACATGCAATGAACAAAAATAGCGGAGCAACTTGCGAAGACAAAGGTGTCAAAATGAAGGAGAGCAGGGGACGGCTTAAGCCAAGGAAGCCACTATTTCAAAGAGCTCCCACTACTTTGTGAAAGAAGGACACGATGAATGGAAGACGTCTCAAGAAAAAAAGCAAACCACGACATCTAACAAAGGAAACAAAAGATGTAAGCATACCTCCACGCTGAGATAGGAAGTCGATGCCTTGAGAGGATAAACCCACGCCTTTCAAAGAATAACCACACAAATTAAAAGAAAAGCCTAGTCAACATTTGAAAACCCAATGTAAGATAGGATTAATGAGACTCATCCTCACACCTAATAAAGGGCGACACACTACTATACAAAGGAATGGGAAGAAAGAAATTTGATGTCTCACAAATAAATTGCCAAGTAGACCAAGACTAGTAAGAGCAAGTAGAACACGCCAAAATGGCAGATAGAGGGAGCTACAAAAGAAGCCACTATGAGCAAGGTGTAAAGCCATTAGTCCAAGGTTTCTGCCCATGTCTTTTAGAAGGATGCCCCAACGAAAACTCACGAGTAGATCAATTGTGAAGAACTCACGCAGCAATAAGGAAGAACTCACATTTCTTAAAGAACGATCACATCAAGAAAAAGCCGTAGTTTTTAAAGGTAATCTGCAGTTGAAGAGGAAGACAATGTTTGAATGTAAAAAGAGAGGCATCACCAAATGAAAGAAATCTACACCATTTCATAGCCGTAGGCATATTAAGAACAAAATTCCACATGCAATGGAGGAGCAGCTTCCATGGAAATGAAGACGGCAGTTAAAACAATAGAAAGCATTCAAACACAGTCCAAGCCATAGTAGCTAGGCCACGCCAAGAAAATGCCATGCAATTTCAAAGTCAAATCCGTAGGCATCAAAAAAGAACATGCGCTATGCAACATAAAGACTAATGTAAGCAACAAGGGAGTGCAATTAAGGTTAGCTCTATTAATGGCCTCAATTTAGAGATAGCATTGTGTAAAAGGCCATTGAATGATATTGATTCATAGGATAGGTGTTATTCTTGTGCTTTAAATACAACAACAAATAGATAAACATATGTCTCAAAGACTCATACGTTTGAAAGGTACCAAGAATGTGTGAGGCCCAACTAGTAATGGATGGTGACGATTGGCGGGGTCATTTAAGAGCTAAATTTTAAAGGAAAGTGAAATTAATGACCAATGATGTCAGCAAATTGAAGCGGCCAAAAAAGTCAAAAATTTGGTAGGTTGCTATGGTGCTTGTCAAAAAATCTCAAAAAATCTAGCTAGCGACTTGGCAACTTGTCGAAAAATTTCAAATTCGGCTCAAAGGTAAAATGAGCACGTGGGTCTCGCTTGGATATGGATCAGCGAACCAAAAGGTGACATGTGGTGAATGTTTCTTGACTTGGCATGCTTTCCAAGGTGCCATGTGGCACGAACTTCAAGAAAGACTGTGATGTGGCGATCAAATTTCAGAAGTGCCCCAGATCATGCCACGTGGTAGATCTGAGGGCTCTCTTTAACATAATGATCGAATGGACGAGTCTCATGTTGACAAGTGTCACAGGGTGGTCAACAAGTTTGACCCAGATAGAATTGGTGGAAATTTGGGAAAATTTTAAATTTTAATCGTTTTAATTCTCCCTCATGTAGGTCTGAACGTGCATTTTTTTTTAAAATTTGAAAACTTCATATAGTTTAAACTTTATATAAGTTTAAATTTTGCAAAATATGGTTCAAACCATAGAGTAGAGGCCTGATTTTCAAATGGGCATAATAGGAGCAATTTTTATCCAAAATAGGCATTCCAATATACCATCAGAACTAGGACACCCTGATATTTCCAAATCTAAAGTCGATTTTTGCACAGGTATTCAATGGTTCACGTTGTAGGTCATTTTTTATTTTCTGAGGCATTGGTGACAAAATAGGCTAAATCCATCATGAAGCATTAAAATTTGTTTCAAGGCAGTTTTGAAAGCTTAGTGAAGAATGGATGTGAGCAAAATTAGTTCCAGAAGATTTTCTTGGCTTTTAGAAGTAAATTCTAATTGATTTTCACTTTACTATGAGTAAAATCAAGAATCAAATCAGTTATTTCTTTTAATCATAGTTTCAAATATTGGAGGGTTTTAGAGCCATAACCGATTGAAGATTTTGATTCAGCATTTGGAGGGAAAAGTTTTGAAGGATGTTTCAACCTATTAAGAAGGTTTTTCTAGATTGATAGATGTCAATTGCAAATTTAGATTTGAGAATTAACTTCTCCTATTTCTTTCTTTCTCTCATCTTTTGAAGGGGTTCCAGTCTTTTGGAGAAAAATCTACACATTACTGTGATACCAACGTTTTGGATCCAGTTCTGTTTGCATTCCCATGACTGTGACACCATTTTCTTTAGCATTTTTCTCTCATGTGAACAGCAAGTGTAAAGATAATACAGATAGTTCTGATATGTTAGGTTGTTTCATGTTTTGATTTCATGCATTTGGTTGTATTATTTCAAGGAAATAAATAAATATGAACAGTAGTTTCACTAGATTCATTCTATTTCTTGTCTCCTGTCTCAGCAATCTATAAGTCTTATGTGGTTTTGGAACAAAGATCTGAGATCCATTTGCATCCCTTTCAGGTTGTATGTTTGATGTATTTTTGTATTGGACCAAAGGGCCAAGTAAATGCTTGATATGTTTAACAAGGTTACTAGTTACTTGAGAAGGATATTTTGTGAGAATGAAACCTGAATGAACACCGATGTCTGAATCACAAGGTGATTAGATAGATCTGATGTTTGGGTATACCAAATATGTCCTGATGTCATAGATGTATGTTTTGAATTCATGGAATTGCCCAATGGATTAGGTATTGATCATGTGTAGGATCAATTTGTTCTCATTGATGCATGTTTGAGAATTTGTTGAACATCAACATCATTAATCAAACGCTTTTCCCTTTCATGTTGAAGAGCTATAATAGAATGCCATCACTCAACTTATGAGATTTCTAGATCTACATTTAGCTACTATAGATTGATGTTATTTCATGAGCTATCAGGAGAAATAAGGGTTTTATCTGCTTTGTATTAGATTTAGTGTATTCCTTGATAATTGGTACCATATAAAGAATCTACAGGTCTACCTGACTAAGTTTTGCAGAGCCTAAAGTAGAAGAAGGGTCATGCCTCATAGTTGGCCTGGTGTCAGAAATGGCATGTTGAAAATGGGAGTCAGCTACCCCTAGATTTGTCACTTTCTCAGTGGGATAATTGAAAACCCTCTAGTGTTTTCAAACACCAACAAAATGGTGACTCTACTAGGGACTCTATGAAGAAATTCATTGATAGAACTACTGGAAATATCTGGTATAAATAGCAAGGTCATGAAGTGTTTTCAATTTCTTTGCTAAAGATTCATGTTCCCTAGTTAAGCTTTATTCATTATTAGCAGTATGTGAAACTAGATGAAAATTGTGTTTTATGACTGTCATAGGTCTATCTTCAATCAATCTAGTTTGCAAATATTATTGAGAAAGATTTAGAGTCAAGTATTCATTTATAAAGTGTAAATTCTTTTCAAGATGTCAGTGATTTGCAAGTTTCCTACATTAAAGGTCTGGTTCAGATTTGTCAAGTGACAAACTATGTTTTATTTCTCACGAAATGTGATTGGCAACTCTCAAATCTCTGTACCAATTTGTTCCTAATTGATTTCATTGCAAAAATTTTGAAGGACTTTTAGTTGTATGGGTAGATCTAAAATTGTTGATAGTTTCTTGGAAGGGAATTCTAAATTCTTGATAAGTTTTAAAGTGCTATTTGAAATCTACTATTATAAAGAATTGAAATGTAAAAGTAGATCACAACAGTGATTATTTCATTCCTCTTGTAAAGAGGTGGTGGCTCTACAAAGTTTGATCAGTGGTGTGAAGGAATTCTAGTATTGCACTTGTGCCAAATTAGCAGATCGAAGTTCAGCATCAGCACTGGAGGTATTTTGATTTTCATGCTTCTTTTCATGGAAGTCAAATGTTTAAAAAAGTTGCCTCTATTCAATGATTTTCAGCACTAGAAAGAAGAGGTAAAAAATTTGTTCTATAATGGAGTCAGATCTTAGATCTGAGATTAGTTTGCCAAATTTTGAGAGTTTAGAAACTGTAAATAATAACATTGCTATGTTGATCAAACTGTTTTATAAAAGGATTGCCAATCTTATAAGATTTCAAGTAGGAAGTACTCAAGGTTTAAGTTCTGAACAATGTTATTTAAGGCTTAAATCAGTAATCAGTAAGATGCCTTTTCATTGTAGACCTGAGGAATCTTCACTGCCTAGTGTTTTCTTTGATGTTCTAGTACCCGATTCAGTCAATTGGCTAGCACCTATAAGGTTACAAATAATTTTGCAAATTGAAAGGTTCATTCAGGAGATGGAAAGTGGTGATTATAGATTTCATGAAATATCTCCTAATGATAATGAGTGTGTTGAAAGCCAAGGCAGTAATGAATACAATGAGTCTATAGAGCAAGATAATCTTTCTTCCGAATGTGAAGAGGTGGATTCAAATATTAATGAGTCAGGTAATACTGATCAGCATGAAAAACATGGATATGAAAGAGAAGATAAATTATGTTATAGTAAATATGAAGTTGAAGAAAGATGTAACAGCAGAAAGGGTAGTGATTGCCACGATAAGAAAGACTGTTGTAATAATTCTAATTTTCCAGATTGTTACACTAATGATCTTCCTGTTGTAAGTTCGTCATGTTATCCAGATGATAATCATAGCCAAGAGAAGATTTGTGAGGCAGTCTTCTTGAGTTCTGATGAAATCTCTATTTTTTTGGCTCGTGAGTTTGAAAAGCACGTAAGTATCTCTAAGGGTCTTCATATGTTCTCTCATAATACTTTCTCATTTAGTCAAATCAATTCCCCAAAGTTTGATGTGGAAAAAGAGGTAGAATCTGAACAATCTTTGTTAGACTTTGGAGGTGTGGATGGCAGTACCTCAAATGTCTTTGCACATGATGATTTGCTAAATGTAGAGAATGCTAATGAATGGAAGGTTAATGTTGTTTCAGATTTTTTTTCATGTTGATCTTGCTGAACATTGTTTTGATTTTTCATATGATGAGGAGGAAAACAGTGAAGGTTGTCAATCAGATTATAGATTTTCTTCATGTGCTGATAAGTCTTGTAGAGATGAGTTCAAGGTTTATTCTGACATTCAGTATGATGAAGAAAATGATAGTGATCAGCATAGTTTAGAGCAGCACTTTCAGAATGAGTTTTCATGCTTGGTAACTAATCAGTTGGTTGGAGAATGTGAAGAGGTTTCAGTAAAGGCTAAATCTGATTTAGTAAATGATACAATTGGAAGTAGGAAAAAATTGGATTCCAAATACTCTTTGCATCTGGAGGTACAAGCTGAGTTGCAAGTAATTGGTGTTTGCAACTTGGTGAATGATGTAGATTATGAAGTTTTTGTGCTTTCGATCAGCATGCATGAATCATCATTGGATTCTGATTCTCAGTTCATTTTGTGTAGTCATGAGCATGCTGATGCTTTTTCTCATAGTGAACATGAAGATGAAATGGTCTTTGAATTTTATATGAACTATGAGAATGAAGCAAGTTTTTATATGCATTATGGAAGTAAGAGTGATGATTTTGTTTTGCCAAGTGATTTGTTATACGATGATAATCTAATTGGTGAGACTGATATGAGTGGAAATTTCAATTTACCTCATGAAAGTTCAGATGAAAATTATATTTATGATAGAGCTAAACAGTTTTGTTGAAGTTCGGTGGCTCGGAGCCATTGTGTGTACATAATCTTGATAGAAGTAGTTGTTTCCTTGCTTTCAATAAGCTGTTCGAGAGAAGTTTTGTTGTTTCAGGTATGTGGTCTGCTTCTCCCAAAGATCTAGAATCTTTCCATGCCCACAAGGGGCATGCATCTCTAGATAGAGCCACTATTGGTGATAAAAATTGTATGGTAAAATTTGAGCAGCATTGAAAAATTAAGCCCTTAAATGCTTTTAAAATGCGTATGTACCTAGTTGTACCGAGCTGTCAGTATGAGGCCTAAATGGTGTTCAATGTTTCTAACACCCGTCATTTAGTCTGTTCACATATTTTGTAATGATAAATTGTCATTCTGAGCTGTTTGTTG
The DNA here is from genome assembly GCA_028749045.1 of Cupressus sempervirens. Classification (NCBI taxonomy): domain Eukaryota; kingdom Viridiplantae; phylum Streptophyta; class Pinopsida; order Cupressales; family Cupressaceae; genus Cupressus; species Cupressus sempervirens. The sequence continues at coordinate 133,945,562 of CM053789.1, read as the reverse complement.
AAGTACTATTTTGAGAAATTGTCAAAACTGCATTTTACCCCAAGTGTCAGACATCGACAGGAGGCTGTGTTTGCATCTGAATATCTCGCACCCAGAAAGGTTTTGTGACTTTCCACTTTGAGAGTGTCTAGTGTCCATACCTAAAAACCTATGTTTTAGATTTTGAGTCACTTTGAGTGCGTTTGACTAGGTTTTGAATCCCTCAAAGTTGGTCAGTTACTATTTTCATGTTTTTGCAAAATATTCAAAATTTTGGGAAGCCCTGTTTGACGAGTAATAACTTTTGACAAGTCGATTCAAATGTTAAAACTCCTATTGCATTGCATTGTAGGCATCAGAGACTTGCTATTTTTCAAGTTTCATATCATGACGAATCCGTTTGATTAGTTTTCAAGCGTGATTCAAAATGGAATTTCTAACTTTTTGCTAGTGTCAGTATTTGTAGATTGATTAGCAGCCCTATTCGTGGCATCATAACTCCTAACTCGTGATTGGTCAAGTCAAATGATTTGTTCCCCTGTATTTTCCACTGAAAATATTACAAGTGTACCAACTTTTAGAACTTGACGAATCCGTTTGCACACTTTTCCAGATCAATTCCATTCACAAAAAATGCTTTCTGTCAACATGTCCAATCTACAGAATTCTGAGTAGCCCACTTTGACTGATTTCCATTTGCGCCCCGTGATTTTTCATGAGCCCAAATCATAGGAGTACATTTTCCTCATGACATAGAATGAATGTCCCAGTTTCCAGATCCCCAAGTGCCCATATGTCTAGTTTTCTAGGCCATTTTCAAATGCACTTTCCAGTTTTCTAACATGTTTATCTACAGGTGAATTTAAGTTGGCAACTTTGGAGGTCGATATCTTTTGACCCTAATGTCATCATGCAATGAGATTTGGCAGGCCTATTGAACATCTCAAAGAGAATAGAGATCCTGAGTTCTAGAACCTGGTCAGGCATTTGAATCAGTTTTTAAAGCCAGGCAACAAGCCTCCTAACAGAGATTTCATAGTGATGCGAAAATGATTTAAAATGAGTTTCTGTGGCATGTTTGTCTTTAAATTTGGTTCCAAAAAGTTCAAGGACATTATTGGATCAATTCAACATATCATTTGTTTGAAAATAAATTTTTTTAGCCAGACCCACTTGGGGCCCGACTAAGTTCAGCAAGCAGTTATGACTCCCAGATGTTTTCAAATATGGAATAGTTATAAGTGATATTTGCAAGGTTGATGAAATTTTTCATTTTCGCCTTATAGAGACACATGAGGATGAAAATGTTGCAATTTCATCATCTCATAAGATTATGGGTTGTATAGCAATACTCAAATTAACAGGTTGACAAATTTGGAGAGTTTAAACATGGATTCATGTAAAATTGGAAACACAAGACTGGAATAATTGAGAGGGCTTAGCTTTTTGAAGAACGTATGATTTGAACTCAGATTGAGATCATACAGAAACACAATGAAAGTTAAAACATCACCAAACCCGCAGCTAAAAGTTTCACACGTAATGAACAAAAATAGGGGAGCAACTTGCGAAGACAAAGGCGTCAAAATGAAGGAGAGTAGGGGATGGCATAAGCCAAGGAAGCCATTGTTTAAAAGAGCTCCCACTACTTTGTGAAAGAAGGACACGATGAATGGAAGATGTCTCCAGCAAAAAAGAAAACCATGACATCTAACAAAGGAAATAACAGATGTAAGCATACCTCCATGTTGAGATAGGAAGTCGATGCCTTGAGAGGATAAACCCATGCCTTTCAAAGAATAGCCACACAAATTAAAAGAAAAGCCCAGTCAATGTTTGAAAACCCAATGCAAGACAGGATTAATGAGACTCATCCTCATGCCTAATAAAGGGCGACACACTGCTATACAAAGGAATGGGCAGAAAGAAATTTGATGTCTCACAAATAAATTACCAAGTAGACCAAGACTAGTACGAGCAAGCAAAACATGCCAAAATGGAAAATAGAGGGAGCTGCAAAAGAAGCCACTATGAGCAGGGTGTCAAGCCATTAGTCCAAGGTTTCTTCCCATGTCTTTTAGAAGGATGCCCCCATGAAAACTCACGAGCAGATCAATCGTGAAGAACTCACGCAATAGTAAGGAAGAACCCACAGTTCTTAAAGAATGATCACATCAAGAAAAAGTCATAGTTTTTAAAGGTAATCCGCAGTTGAAGAGGAAGACAGTGTTTGAATGTAAAAAGAGAGGCGTCACCAAGTGAAAGAAATATGCACCATTTCATAGTCCCAGGCATATTAAGAACACGCAATGGAGGAGCAGCTTCCATGGAAGTGAAGATGACAGTTAAAACAATAGAAAGCATTCAAAAATAGTCCAAGCTACAGTAGCCAGGCCACACCAAGAAAATGCCATGCAATTTCAAAGTCAAAGTCGTAGGCATCAAAATAGAATAGGCACTATGCAACATAAAGACTAACACAAGCAACAGGGGAGTGCGGTCAAGGTTAGCTCTATTAATGGGATCAATTTAGAGATAGCATTGTGCAAAAGGCCATTGAATGATATTGATCCCACATTTGTAGGATAGGTGTTATTCTTGTGCTTTAAATACAACAAAAAACAGATAAACATATGTCTCAAAGACTCATACATTTGAAAGGTACCAAGAATGTGTGGGGCCTAACTAGTAATGGATGGCGACAATTGGCGGGGTCATTAAAGAGCTAAATTTTGAAGGAAAGTGCAATTAAAGACCAATGATGTTAGCAAATTGAAGCGGCCGAAAAAGTTAAAAATTTGGCAGGTTGCTATGGCACTTGCCAAAAAATCTTAGAAAATTCAGCTAGCGACTTGACGACTTGCCAAAAAATTTCAAATTAGGCTAAAAGGTAAAATGAGCACGTGGGTCCCACTTGGATATGGAGTAGCGAACCAGAAGGTGACATGTGGTGAATGTTTCTTGATGTGGCACACTTCCCAATGTGCCATGTGGCATGAACTTTAAGATAAACTATGATGTGGCTATCAAATTTTAGAAGTGCCCCAGATTATGCCATGTGGCAGATCTGAGGGCTCTTGTTAACTCACTATAAGAAAGATGCATGAAAGATAACATAGCGAGTTAGTAAGAAGATGACATGTTTCACTGACACAATGGCCAGATGGATGAGTCTCGTGTTGACACGTGTCACAGGGTGGTCAACAGGTTTGACCCAAATAGAATTGGCAAAAATTTGGGAAAATTTTAAATTTTAATCTTTTTAATTCTCCCTCATGTAGGTCTGAACGTGCATTTTTTTTTAAAGTCTGAAAACTTCATATAGTTTAAACTTTATAAAAGTTTAAATTTTTTGCAAAATATGGTTCAAACCACAGAGGAGAGGCCTAATTTTGAAACAGGCATAACATGAGTGATTTTTATCCAAAATAGGCATTCCAATATACCGTCGAAACCAGGAGAACCTAAAATTTCCAAATCTGAAGTCAATGTTTGCACAAGTATTCAATGGTTCATGTTGTAGGTCATTTTGTATTTTCTGAGGCATTGGCAACATAATAGGTTGAATCCATCATGAAGCATCAAAATTTGTTTCAGGGCAATTTTGAAAGCTTAGTGAAGAATGGATGTGAGGAAAATTAGTTCCAGAAGATTTTCTTGGCTTTTAGAAGTAAATTCTAATAGATTTTCATTTTACCATGAGTAAAATCAAGAATCAAATCAGTTATTTCTTTTAATCATAGTTTCAGATATTTGAGGCTTTTAGAGCCATAATTGATTGAAGATTTTGATTCAGTATTTGGAGGGAAAATTTTTGAAGGATGTTCTAACCTATTGAGAAGGTTTTTCTAGATTGACAAATGTCAGTTGTAGATTCAGATATGGGAATAAACTTCTCCTATTTCTTTCTTTCTCTCATCTTTTGAAGGGGTTCCAATATTTTGTGACTAAGAAACCAGTAGATTCCAGTCTTTTGAAGAAAAATCTGCACATTACTGTGATACCAAGGTTTTGGATCCAGTTCTGTTTGTATTCCCATGACTGTGACACCATTTTCTTCAGCATTTTTCTCTCATGTGAATAGCACGTGTAAAGATAATATAGATAGTTCTGATATGTTAGGTTGTTTCATGTTTTGATTTCATGCATTTGGTTGTATTATTTAAAGGAAATAAATACATATGAACAATAGTTTCACTAGATTCATTATGTTTCTTGTCTCCTGTCTCAGCAATCTATAAGTCTTATGTGGTTTGGAACAAAGATCTGAGATCCACTTGCATCCCTTTTAGGTTGTATGTTTGATGTATTTTTCTATTGGACCAAAGGGCCAAGTAAATGCTTGATATGTTTAACAAGGTTACTAGTTACTTGAGAAGGATATTTTGTGAGAATGAGACCTAAATAAACACCAATGTCTGAATCACAAGGTGATTAGATAGATCTGATGTTTGGGTATACAGATTATGTCCTAATGTCACAGATGTATGTTTTGAATTCATGGAATTGCCTAATGGATTAGGCACTGATCATGTGTAGGATCAATTTGTTCTCATTGCTGCATGTTTGAGAATTTGTTGAACATCAACATCATTAATCAAATGCTTTTCCCTTTCATGTTGAAGAGCTATAATAGAATGCCCTCACTCAGCTTGTGAGATTCCTAGATCTGCATTTAGCTACTATAGATTGATGTTATTTCACGAGCTATCAGGAGAAATAAGGGTTTTATCTGCTTCATATTAGATTCAATGTATGCCTTGATAACTAGTACCATATAAAGAATCTATAGGTCTACCCGCCTAGGTTTTGCAGAGCTTTAAGTAGAAGAAGGGTTATTTCTTATAGCTGGCCTGTTGTTAGAAATTGCATGTTGAAAATGGGAGTTAGCTGCCCCTAGATTTGTCACTTTCTTAGTGGGCTAATTGAAAACCCTCTAGCATTTTCAAACACCAATAGTCTTTATATGAAACAATACTCATAGGTAGCCCATGAATCCTAACTACCTCTTTGATAAAAAAAAATTAGCAATCTAGCAAGCATCATGGACAATCTTTCAAGGAACAAAATGAGCAATCTTAATAAACCCATCTAAAATCACATTAATTTTATCATATCCCTACCTTTTTTTAGGTAAACTAACCATAATATCCATGCTTATACATTCCCATGGTCTTCTAAGAATTGGAATTGATTGGTAAAGACCAACATTTGAGGATGTCCCCTTCGCTTTTTGGCACACTATGCAACTCTCAACATATTCTTTAATGTCCATCCTAGGCCAAAAATAGAACCTAATAACTAATTATTGAGTGTTATTGACTCTAAAATGACCACTAAGTGCCCCATTATATTTCTCTTTAGTTTTGCTAAAAATTAAGACATCATCTAAATAGACGAAAACAAAATTACCAATGTTATCTTTTAACACATCTTCAATCTAAGGTATTAGAAACCTATACCTATTAAAAATAATAGTCCACCAAGATAACTGGGGGGGAGGTGAATCATTTATCCAACAATTAAAATATTTATCTTCTTTAAAAAAACTTAACCACTCAACCAAAGTAAATAGAAACCATAATAAAATGCTCCTAGATGATTATACCAAATATATTGACTAGGGAAACCATTGATCAAAGGGAAACCCCAGTGGGAATGCTGCCCACAAGATGATGTACTAATATAAATATTCTTTGTTAGAGAATGGACCCTATTAGGAGTCTATTAAAACATTTAGTACAATGAGTCCCTATTAGGAGATTAAAACACTATTAGGAGTTGTACAATGTATGCAAGAAGAGCTTGTTGGAGTTGAGGAAATCCAACTCCGAAGATGCCCATGATCACCTGCATGCGAGAACCTGTCAAAGAGAAGCCAAGAAGAGGAAGAGCATGGAGTAATGGAAAAATCTTAAACAGACATGAGAGACAATATGTGCAAACACAATGAAAATGTATTTACAATATGAACAATGCCTTATGTTATGATGTGTTGAAAATACAAAGAGGGAGCCCGCTTATAAAGAGCTCATGGAAGCTTGTAGAACAAGCTAGAAGGTGGTAGACGATAAGGATGACAACTCAACACATATCCACAAAAGGTGGAACATGCAAGAAGGGAACAAACTCCCATGATGTCATCAACTAACCACAACATGCATTAAATACAAAATATTAAATAAATGCATTTACCTAAGTAAGCTTAAGTAAATAGAATAAATAATTAGATAATTAATTATTTACTCTAACACCCTCTCTTAAGTGCAACTTAGGGAAATGTCTTAAGCTCACAAGACTAAGATGAATGCAGAATGGGTCCCAGCAATGAGGCCATTTTAGGTACCCAAGTACAATGCAAGAAAAGTGCAACCTCTATAAATGAGGAAAGAGAGAAAATCACATGGGAAAAACCCTCCCCCAAAAAGAGGTAAGAACCTAGTGAAGAACTGAAGAAGTCTCCAACTAGGGAAATGTCCCCTAAAACAAGAACAAGAAGTGATCATGTAAAGCAGCATCACTAAAGCAAGAAGAAGCCGCAAATCTGTCAAACTGCTGATTTGAAGAACTTCCATGGAAGAAGAAGGCATGAACTAAGCATGTCTATATCGTAGATGATCCATCTCACCGAAATGCATAGGTAGCCAGCCACTGCAATTACCTTGTATATAGGATCAACCACTAAATACATGGTTCACACTATTGAACCATCAAACCACAGATGCATTAGAACAACAACATAACCCCCCCTTAATGCATATGGGGTGTGATGACAGGCAGCTGAGAAGGTGGGCCAAAATCTCTTGCAGACGAACCAAGAATGAGAAGAGAGGAAAAGAGGTACATACACCTATAAAGACATAGCCAAATTGACTCTACATGGGGCTAATGTCATGGAAGGGACACTCACTTGACAAAGGGAAAATGCCTAAAACAAAAAACAAATAATCCCCCCATGGTGCTTTATAAAAATAGTGCAAGTACAACTGACTCAAAACAATGTTCATGATCCCCGAAATGCAAACGTGACACTTTATCTCAATGCAATACAAAAAGTGCTTCAAAATGATAGGTACAATGATCAAAACTGAAAAATGGCTGCAACAAAAGAAAGTACAACCTAAAACAATAGAATCCATGCTAGGAAAACAATCTTCGGGCCTAAAACACTCAAGATATCCACCATATAGCAAAAATTCCAAAACTATGATAGAAAGAGTAGAGGCCAAAAACTCAAGAAAAGGACTACATTTTTGAAAAGTACACAGAACCAGCTTTTCAGAAATATAAAGTTTTCAAAAAATAGGCATGGGACACAAAAGATATGCTTGCCAGAGTCAAAAATAGGACTTTAGACTTCAAATAAAAATATAAGCAATAAAAAAGCATCAAAATCTAAAAATACCTACACCAAAGTCTCCCTCTCAGAACCAGCTTCCTGATGCTTCTTTTGGATCAAAAAAATACCTCCGTATGCAAAAGTTATGGCCAAAAAACCACAAGTAGGTCCAAAAGTGAATCAAGAGAGGTGCATGCAAGGATGATGATGCAACACTGACATCATATTGATATCAGCAAGTCACTGGTTTAAAATTGATGGTCACCACAAAAAAGAGGCCACGTGACTGTTACGTGGCACTACCACATGGATGCCATGTGGCAAAGGAGATGATGTGGTAGGGGCCACGTGGCAAAGCGCCACGTGTCAAGTGCTCAAACATGCCGACTAGGAAAAACTTGTTGATCTGGCTGCTGAGCAGAAAACACGTGTTGGATGCTAGAGGGCTGCTGACTGTGCAGAAAAGTAGCGAATTAAAAATTGCCATGCAGGTGGGCAGTGCAAGATGAAACCCTGGGCGAAGGTGGCAAAAGCAAGTGGAGCGGCCAGAGCAGACGCCTATCAGAGTGGAGATTGAGTTGAGCCGTGGGTAGAAAAAATTCTCACGTGGAGCATAGGCTGAGGTCGAGCCACTGATGACCGGAGGATGCATGGGTGGAGTGCGAGAAATCGCTTAGTGGCGCTGCTACGGCAGCACGCTTTTTTTTTTTTTTTGAAATTTTTCAAGTTGCGTCCATAGAATCCGTACGGTAGACCCTACAAACAAAAAAATTTTGCCTTTCGGAGCTCTATCTCCAAAATCAAAAAGCTTTATATGAATCCTGACTGCAAACGGCCTACTGAATCCAATGGTGATGTCCATTTGGGCCCAAAGTGCTCCGAAAAAATGTTGATCCCATGATTTGAAGAAAAAATGCACAAACAAACTAAGGTTTGTGACTTCAAATCACGGCTTCAAAATTTCTTCAACGAAGCTATAGCAGGAAGGCTCTGATACCATGTTGGAGTTAAGAAAAGTCAACTTCGAAGATGCCCAAGATCACTTGCATGCGAGAACCTGTCAAAGAGAAGCCAAGAAGAGGAAGAGCATGGAGCAAGGGAAAAACCCTAAATGGACATGAGAGACAATATGTGCAAACACAATGAAAATGTATTTAGAATATGCACAATGCCTTATGTTATGATGTGTTGAAAATACAAAGAGGGAGCCCGCTTATAAAGAGCTCATGGAAGCTTGTAGAACAAGCTGGAAGGTGGTAGAAGATAAGGATGACAACTTAGCACATATCCACAAAAGGTGGAACATGCAAGAAGGGAAAAAACTCCTGTGTTGTCATCAACTAACCACAACATGCATTAAATACAAAATATTAAATAAATGCATTTGCCTAAGTAAGCTTAAGTAAATAGAATAAATGATTAGTTAATTAATTATTTACTCTAACATAGCCTATCCCAAACATGCAATTTCAACTACAAGAAGATCTCATTGCTCAAACAAGTAATTTACTATTATCTTCTCCTTTCCTTTGCTCTTTCCTATGTCCTATCAATGTCAGACCTTATAGACTAGGTCACAAGCTTTGAATCCAAATACCAAACCTCAAATCACTAAACAAAACCTTGAAACTGAAGTTTCCTTCACTTCTGCACTCCTCTGTGCAACTTTCCATTCCACACTCTCTATTGCTTATCGTCAATTCATATTCCATATTTTTTATCATAATGATAAAGGAAAATGTCATTCCTTTATACCAAGTCTATAAAATAATTACCTATGTTAGTTGTTAGAACTTTTCAATTAATTATTATAGGGCCACATTAAGAACACATTACACTTAGAGATAACATTAATCTTCAACCTTGTAACTTCAATAATTTTTCATACATGCAATATTATGATGAGTGAGCTTAGCCACATCATTCCCAACATGTCTTCTCTATGTCCTCAACCTTGATATTTAAGATATTAACTCTACTAAGAGATATAAAAAGTTTACTAGAACATGCCTCTGTAAACTCTATCTCATAATAGACATACCAAAACTTATATAAATTCTTTTATACTTATCCTTTCTTCTTCCAAAATTAACTACATATACTAGATACTTAGATGTATCTTCCATAACCTCAGGTGGTTATAATGCTCAACCACCCATATGTACGAACTTGATCTTTCCGTTGTTCTTCTATAAGATACCACACTTAGCTACTATGTTGATATCAAAAACAAACTCAGTCATGAATATAACATGTCATCTTAGTAGTACTCCCCCATAGGAATATCATCAACATTCATGCTTCCAAAAATCTTACCAATCTTCCAACCATCTCTCCCTTTGGCATTGATGGAAACATAGATGAAAAATATATAGTTCTAAGAATACCAACAAAAGACTATCCATCTTCAAATCCTCTTCATCAATTATTCTCGCCCATTGATATACCTCAATGTGCTCTATACCAAACTATTATTCTACATAGTATATTTATATTGAACATCTTCCTCAACATACTATTTTTCATGCCAAACTTCTCTCCCATTGACATCAATGTCAAAGGTAACCAACTCTACTACATCAAACTCGAAAACCACTAATACTTACTAGCTCAAGTTTCAAAAGACATTGTTCTAAACAACATCTAGCAAGAGTCCTACATGACTCTATCCATCATAAATACTCCCCCATATAGGAAGCATTAGCATTCAATCCAAACAAACAATGGTGCTATGTTATGCTGGACTGATGCACTCTTGCATCTTCTATTTTGATGTGGGAAGGGGAATAACCCCAAGAATACCTCACAAATATTCAAAAATATCTTTGGTAAGAGGCTTAGTGAATATATCTACTATCTTCTCTTTAGTACTCAACATACTCCAATTATATTTACTTTCTGAAATGTGTTTATTTCTTGAATGCAAAGACATATTTACCATGCTTGTGTTGTCACAATGTATAACAATAGATTCACTAATTCCTATCCTTATGTCCTTCAACATTTGCTTCAACCAAATGACTTGATTACAATTATTTTCTATTGTAACATACTCTACTTCTATTGTACTTTGAGATGTAGAATCCTCCTTCTTGCTTAACCAAGAAACCAATATTCCTCCAAGAAAGAAGGCTCTTCCATTGGTGCACTTTTTTTCATCCATACTACATGCCCAATCGGAATCATTCTAAGCACTTAGAGTGAAATCATTAGATTTTTCATACCATAATGCAAACCCAAATATTCCCTTCAGATATCTAAATATCCTTTTTAATATTGCATAGTGTGCTTCTCTGGGATCAGCTTGGAATCTTGCAATAATTCCAATTACATTTTCTATATCTGGGCTTGTGTGAGTTAGATATTACAATCTTCCAATCATAGATTTGTACTTCTTCTACTCAATAGTAGGTGCCTCATCCTTTGTAGATAAATTGTCTTGAGTTACCATAGGTGTTCTAATGGGTTTGCATGTTTCCAAACCAAATATTTTTAGTAAATCCTTCAAGTACTTAGTTTAACAAATAAAGATTCCTTCTTTATTTTGTACAATCTACAATCCTAGGAAATATTTCATCTCTCTTATCATACTCATTTCAAATTCTTTCTTTATTTCTTCTACAAAATTTTCACTTTCTTCATCATTTCCTCCAAATATAACATCATCAACAAATATTACCAATATCATTAAACCATCATCAGTTTCTTTTCAATATATATTACTATCTATCATACCTTTGCTATATCCAATTTTTCTTAAATGTTTGTCCAACCTCGCATACTAGATTCCGAGTGCTTGCTTCAATCCATACAATGCTTTCCTTAGTCTTGTTAGTGTAAATAATTATTCTTTACACTATACTTAAGTTTACTTAGAATAAATGCTTATTATTTATCAAGTTACAGACCTAGCCGTTTCTGTACTCATATGAGTTATAATAAGATTCCTACTTCTAGGTAAGATTGTGTGAGAACTTTTTTGCATCAATGTTTTGGATCATACTTAATGATCCATCATCAAGATGAGAGTGCTAAGAATTTTATGATCACATTCTTAGTACTCTCATCCTTTTGATGGATCATTGAGAATGATTTGAAATGTTGATGCAAAAAAACTCTCACACAATCTTACCTAGAAGTAGAAATCTTATTATAATGGATTGTGGAAATCTATTATCTTTACTCATATGAGTTGTCATGTTGAAAACACAAGAGTTAGTAACTCTATTTTAGCACATGTGTCTATAGCATTGGAGTTTTCATGATTAACTAAGGTTTCATGTTGACAATACAATTGTTCACACTCTTAATTAAGCACAGGGTGTCTATAACATAATTTTATGTGACACACCTTTGTAGGTTTATCCTCTCATCATTGCACTAACTCTTGTGCTCAATGGAGGATAGTCTACTCTTGGTGAAAATGTGCTTAGTTGTGAGGCTTATCATATTGCTAACTCCTAGTCATTCTAGAAGAATTCTAGAGGCCTTTATATACAGGCACTCGTAGTGTACTATCAATCAATTAAATCAACTAAATTTTATAATATTATTTTGATCATACTCTATTGGTCTATTTTGTGCTAGTTATTGAGCTTTCTAGTCTTGGGTGATTTTTCCCCAAGGAAAATTATTACATGGTATTAGAGCTATAGTCATTGGAGACCATTCTTGCTTTACCTATCTGAGAGCACCTTGATTTAGATCCAAAGTATCCATAGTCATTGGCAGCATCTAAAGCTAAAGTGGACCTCAACATTACATTTAGAGTGTCAATTTAGTGAAAATTGACTATAAATTCGCCTATGTTGGGCCATAGTAAAATTTGATGCAAAATATTTTTGTAAACCAGCACCATAAGGCTCGATTTGTAAATTTAGTATGATCTATTAGATCTACACATTTATTCTGTGTCAGATCTAGATTTAATTTTCTCTGCATTAATGCATTTTTTGAATTATATTTTTGGAAATTTTTTTATGCCATTAGGCCTATAGAATTTTTTTTTGTAGGAATTGGGTGACCAAATCTTGACCCCTACAGGTGGCATATTCCATTATTAATTCAAAATCATAGGTGGAATATTCTATTATTAATTTTACATAACCAGACCACATTCCATTTTTGATGGATATATCTCACATAGTGGATACATTAGCCACACATCTAGTAGTCTGCTCATTTGTTTACTCCTCGCAGCCAAGTGTTTTTAAACACCACCACTAGCACATACATTGTGCATGTGCTACAAACCCACAACACCACCAATGGCCTTAAAAAATTTTTGGCAAAGAAACTCCTGCCAGTCAAAATATCTTTGCTAGCACTAGCTGCGTCCTCTGACTGCTAGCTTAGTCAACATCCATAGTGATAACTAGATGTATAGTTTACCAAACATGTGTTTTAACAGTGTACACATTAGTGAAGTGACACATAAGCACCAAAATTTGGCACTTTAGATCTAGTCATCTTCCACCTTGCACTACCACATCACTTAATTTGTAAAGTTCATATGTTGATGTCACTACCACATCATCTAGGGTGGGGCTATTTTTACTGACATCATTTGGTCACTATCTTAAATTTGTGATCATTCAACTATCATCAGTATGCTAGATTGCACTATTGCAAAATCTATTTGGATGTAAAATTTAACCTTGTAATTTTTTGATCACACCCCTCTCTAGATTTAATTTTGATTTGACATCCAACTTTGGGAGACCATATCTTAGTCATCCCGACTACAAATTCGATGAATTTTTTTTATTTTGACTAGGATTTCCTAAAATTTTTAGTAGTGTTATTATTTTCTAGTTGTGATGCACATTTTTGTCAAAATTTTTAGTTTTTGGTAAATTTACCTATCTAATCCTATATTTTGCAACTTCAAATGGTCTCTACAAGCTCATCTGTACACAATCTTAGGTTCCAATTTTTTGTCTATATTCTAGATCTATAATTAGATTATAGGCCTATATGGACAAGAATACCACTTTTAGAAATAGGTCCTTTCTTTGCATTATATTGCTCCAAAATTGATGTATTTCTAAGCTACATTGTAAAGTTCCCAATTTGAACTATAAAAGGAGGTTGTAACCAAAAAAATTAGAAGTCCACTAAGTCCATTTTGACAATGATTGTAAACACACTACATATAATGTTCCAAATCATGCAATTGGGTGGGGGGGGGGGGGGGAGGAGAGGTGGGGTTGATTGATTATTTTTTGCATTTTGAGGGGTGCATATATTCATTGATCTCATGGAGTTTTGTTTCACATGTCAGTTTGGTGTAAGACTGAAGTTGACAAAAAGGAACTATCACAAATGGAGTACCTTGATAATTGATCATCTAAAAAGAGAGCATATGGAAATATTTCCTTATCTATGTTGCAAAGAACTACACTCTTTAATTGATCTACCACCTATTAAAATAATTTTAGATGTCATTTTTTAAAATCTCAATACTTATGGTTTAGCTACCATTGGAAAGGAAATTGAACCTTATGATGTTTGGATGTGTCTTTGGAAAGCATATGGAGATCCTATAGTTCCTTCAATTCTAGAGGAAAGTCTATCTTTAGTCACTCTAATTATAGTACCTTCAACTCCAAATGAGATCACATATCCTAATGCTCATGTTGCTTCTACTAATCAAGTTCTAGCCACATATGCTCCTAATATAGTGTGGTAGGATATACCATGTCTTCCTACTTCAACTTCATGGGATGACTTCCTTCTAGGAATTGCAAGGCTATTTGTGGAGTCTCACATTGAAGATGTTGGAGACATCATCAATGCCATCAATCTTCTCTTTGTTGAGGAGACTTCTTCATCTATTGCTAGGACACACTCTAACCCTCACCCACTTGAGTTGCCTTTTGAGACTGACATGATTGTGAATTCTTTACAGTAGTTGGAGGAGAACTCTTTCACTTTGGAGGAGACATATTTGTCTTTAGAGATTGTATACCAATTTCCTTCAACACCCTATCTTCTGAGGATTATTCCTCTTAGTTGGGGAAAGGTTTCTACTAAACCTATGGCACCACTTCTTCCTATAAGGAGGAATTTCATTTAGCTTTCATGGTGTAACTTCTTTAGTCATCAAGGAGCTTCTTTCATGGGTGTACCTACATCATTGAGGGGAAATGACATTGCTTCTCTTCTTAAACCTTCTTATTAGGACACTTCATTATCTTTGGAGGTTGGTTCACTTTCATACATGGACATGTTACCATATTTGCTACCTTCTTTTGGGCATCCACTAGATTGGTTCATGGTATCTACATTCATCAAGGACTTTTTGACAAATGAGAAGACTTCTAAGGCAACATCCACACCATACTATGTATGGATCCCTCTTCCATATTCCAATCCATAGTGGGAAGCATACTTGCACCTATACTTGGTGCATCTTCTTCATAAATGGAGAAATGTTGTTTGTCAACATTGGATTTTCTTTTGCCTTCGCATGCTCATCATCAAGAAATCCTTCACTAAAGGGGGGATTTCATGAAGGGATTCTCTATTATATATACATGATGTATTTCATAATGGGGGGTTTTGATTACTCCATCCATACATGCATCTTCTTTATTGTACTGATCAATCTTTTTGGGGGAGGGTTTTTCCCATAAAATTTTTCCTCTTTCCTAGTTTTTAGAGAGATTGCATTGTATTTCAGCTTTGTATTTGTACTTGGGTACCTAACATGGCCTAGTAGATGGAACCCATTATGCATTTCATCATAGCTTTTATGAACTTAAGTGCATTTCCCTAAGTTGCACTTAAAGGGGGTTGTTAGTGTAAATAATTATTATTTACATTTTACTTAAGTTTACTTAGCATAAATGCATTATTTTATTATTTATTAGGTTAGATACCTAGGAGTTTGTGTACTCATATGAGTTGTCATGTTGACAACATAGTTGTTTTCCCTCTTAATTAAGCACATGGTGTCTACAACATAATTTTATGTGGCACACCTTTGTAGGCTTATCCTCTCATCATTGCACTAACTCTTGTGATCAATGGAGGATAATCCACTCTTGGTAGACATGTGCTTAGTTGTGAGGCTTATAATATTGCTAACTCCTAGTCATTCTAGAACCATTCTAGAGGCTTTTATATATTGGAACTCCTAGTGTACTATCAATCACTTACATCAATTTAATTCCATATTGTTATTTTGATCGCACTCTATTGGTCTATTTTGTGCTAGTTATTGAGCTTCTTGATCTTAGGTGATTTTTCCCTAAGGAAAATTCTTACATGGTATCAGAGCTATACCAAATTATTACAAGTTTTCATACTATGTCCTTCTCATCTGTCAAAGGACATTCTTCATGTTTCTTAACGTATAATAGTTCATTAAATTCTCCATTCAAAAATGTTGACTTGACATCCATTTGATGTCCCTTTTATTTCTTTTGTGCTACATAAACTAAGAATAATCTTACTACTTCTATTCTAGCCACTAGAGCATAAGTCTCCTCACAATCTATTCCTTCTCACTGTGAGTAACCTTTACATACCAATTTTTCTTTGTTCCTTCCAACTTCTCCTTGCTCATTCATCTTGTTTCTGAATACCCATTTATTTACTATCACATTCTTGTTTGTTCTTCTAAGGACCAGTTCCCATGTATTATTTTTTTGTATTTGATCAAATTCCTCTTTCATAGCTTGCTTCTTATATTCATATTTACATGCTTCATCTGCATTCTTAGGCTCAACTTGAGATATCAATCATAGTTCTACATTTACTCTACTTCTTGTCATCACACCATTGTCTTTTCTTCTGATGATCTATTTAGATGAGTGATTATTTATTATATTCTTTCCTAAAGTAGGAGTTGTTTTCTCAGCTCTTGGCTCTACAAAAGGTGACAAGCTTGTATCCTACCTTGGCTCTCCTTCATGATGCCAATAATTGTTAGTCTCAAGAAATAACTCATCATTCCTTGGCTTAGTAACCACATCATCATCTGAATTGTAATCAACTATTGTCTCTTGTATTTTCAATTTCTCATCAATTCTCACATTTACACTTTCCATAATAGTCTTTTCTATTACTTTTTCTTCATTAACCTATCTAGACTTATTAACATAATATTTCAAGGACCTTTCCATATTTTCTCTAATATCCTCAACTTTATCAGAAAATAGACTCTCTCTAGCTTTTCTCAATCTCTTTGGACATTTACTTGAAAAATGACCAAACACTTTACATGTCCAAAAAGCAAAATTTTGTTACCTTCCAGTTCTCTCTCTACAAGTAGATCAATACATTTCTTTATCTTTATTTCCTCTTCTGATTTGGATCTAACTTTTCTTGTGCTACTATTTGTTTCTATACAAAAAAAAGATTCTGGATCTATGAACTCAATGCTTTGCTCTTTACACAAATATGATAACTCACCAAGAATTTCCATAACTCGAGTGTCAAAATTTCTCTTGTCAAATGTAGGACTATCTTTCCAAAACATGTTTTCCATGGATCTTTCTTAAACTTTATCTTCAAGGACCTGATACTCTGATACCAATTATTAGAAACAATAGTCCATGAAGATAACTAAGATGGGGGGGGGGGGGGGGGGGGGGGGTTGGTGGGGGGTTTGAATCAACTATGCAACAATTAAAACATTTATCTTCTTTAAAAAAACTAAACCACTCAACCAAAGTAAGCATCAACCATAATAAAGTGGTCATAGAAAATTACACTAGATATTTTGACTTAGGAAACCCTTGATCAGAGGGAAAACACAAGTTGGAATGATGCCCATAAGATGATGTACTAATATAAAAATTCCTTGTTAGAGAATAGACTCTATTAGGAGTCTATTATAAGATTTAGTATAATGAGTCTCTATTAGGAGACTTTGAATCCCTATTTGGATATTCCAACCCTATTAGGAGTTTTGGTACAATGTATACAAGAAGATCCCACCACCCAAACATACAATTTCAAGTACAAGAAGAGCTCACTACTTAAACAAGTAATTTACTATTATCTTCTTCTTTCCTCTACTCTTTCCTCTATCCTTTCAACTGGACCAATCATTTTTAGACCTTGTAGACTAGGTCTCAAACCTCAGATCCAAATAATAAACCTCATATCACTCAACAAATCCTCAAAAATGAAGTTTCCTTCACTTTTGCACTCTCTGTTGCTTATCATCAATTCATATTCAATTTTTTCAATCATCATGATAAAGGAAATTTTTTTTCCTTTATACTAAGTCCATAAAAAAATTTCTTGATTTGGCTATTAGACCTTCTTAATTAATTATTATACAACCACATTAAGAACACATTACACTTAGTGATGACATTAATCTTTCACCTTATAACTTGAATAAATTTCCATACACATAGTATTATCATGAGTGAGGTTATTCGTGTCATCCTCAACATGTCTTCTCTATGTCCTCAACCTTGAACTTTAAGTTATCAACTTTGGTAAGAGATATAACAAGTTTACTAGAACATGCCTCTATAAACTCTATCTCAAAATAGACATCACCAAAACTTACATAACTTCTTCTAGACTTATCTTTTCTTCTTTTGACATTCACTACATATACCAGATACTCAGAAGTATCTCCCACAACTTCCAGTGTTTATAATTCTCAACTAGTCATCCTTACCAACTTGATCTTTCCATTTTTATTCTGTCAGATACTACAAAAAAATACTATGTTGATATCAATGACAAACTCAGTCATGAATGTAACATATCATCATAGTAGTACTCTTGCATAGTAATATAATCAACATTCATGCTTCCAAAAATCTTCCCAATCTTCCAACAATACCTAATAGTGACTTTTTTAATAGCTCTATAATCTATATAAAGCTTCCAAGTTCCCCCTTTCTTGGGTGCTAAAATAGTAGGGACTACACAAGGACTAATGCTCTTTCTAATAAGCCTCAATTTAGGAGGTTTTTGACATGTTTGGTTATTTCATCATTTTTTTGAGGAGTCATCTTATAGAAAACTTTATTTGGTAGGGTGGCCCCTAAGATAAATTTTATTTGGTAGCTAACAAGTCTTTTTGGAGGTAATGTGGAAAGTTGTCCCTAACTAACAATGGGCTTATATTCCTCAAGAAATTATTACCACTTCATTTGGTATTTCTATTTTCTTGGCATTAATTGCATCTTTAATTTTTAAAAATAGTGCAAACCCAACTCCATCTCCTTCCTCTAGAGTTTGCAACTTCTTACCAACCATGAGTACACTTGGTCTTGAGGTCTTCATCTCTCCATCTTCTAGCAAGGATTGGATCTTGAAAGTTACTCCATCCTTCTTGTATGAATAGGAATTTTTATTGCCATCATGTATATCTTGATTATCAAATTTCCATGACCTTCCTATTAGAATGTGGCATGCATCCATGGGAAGAATATCACAGTCTATCTTTATATCTCCCTATAGTGAACTCTACCCATGCTTTTTCTCTAAGAAGTATATGTTAACATTTATTGAGCCATGTGAGCTTGTATATATTGGCATAAGGGATTTTTTCTAACTTCAAGTTTTGACTACCTATTCACTAACTATATTATTAATCAAGCCTAATTAAATGATAAGCCTACACACCTTTCCTACAATCTAACATCTAATCCTAAAGAGTGTTTACCTCTGACTTGGTTCTCATTTGATTAGTTCTTTTATCAATGTTCTCCTTATAATCAAATTCTCCCCTTCCTCTAATTCTAGGAGTATCTCAGAGTCCTTGTTGCTTCTATTAGATTCCTCTTGTAAATAATTAACTCTTTTTATGTTTTCTTGGGAAGTTAAGCCTTTTTTAGGGAATCTATATGCAAGATGTCCTAGTTGATGGAAATGCTAGCACTTCATGGTGGAAAACTAAGAGCCTCTTCCTTGGTTGCTACTCCTTCCTCTCCAACTTGTGATAGAGCCTCTATCCCTATTGAACCCTCCTCTTCCTAAAGTTCCTTCTAGTTCTTTAGTTACCTTATTGTCTCCTTGTGACATATAGTTTGATCCTATTTCACCATAGCTTATACCTCTTCCATTTTTTCCCTTTCCTCTACCTTGCAAGTTTGAGTCTACCTTCCTTTTGTTCTTTTCTTCCACTTTCAAAGTAGTTTGAAAACATTGATGGACTATTGTAGGAGTCCATAAATTTTCTTCTTCTTATATGCTCCATTTCAAGACACCTAGATACCTCTCTTGATATTAAACATGACTTTTGGAACTCTTAAGTGTAAGTTTCTATATTCATGTCTTTTTTCTTCAAAATCTATCTCTTCTTATGTAGTTTAACCTCGTAGTCTTCTAGTAGGTAGTTCTCTTTCTATTTTGTTACTGACATGGCATTACAATTTGTAATGGGCTTCTTTCCCACTATTTCCCTCTCTTCTTGGAGATACTCATACCATGTTAGGGCTGATCCCCTCAGTCTAGATTTGAATACTCTAACTTTTTATTCTTCATTCACACCTACACATTCAAAGTGATTCTCCATTCCTTCCACCTATTTCAACACCAAATTAGGTTTCATCTTCCCATTGAATAAAGGAACTCCTTCTAACGTCTTCCCACCAAGGGCTTTGATAGATTTTAGGAATGTCTCTTCATTTATAGGAGGGTCAAATTTAGGGATAAGGTCTTCTTCATCAACCTTTTCTATAGCCTTATTGTTACATGTGCCTACTTGTTCCTTCTTCTTAGCTCCCTCTGCAACTTCTTCCAACTTGGTCTTCATTACTTCCAAAGCTTCCTCAAGTACCATATTCCTCTTCTTTTTCTCACTCATATCATTGGAAAATTCTATATTGGTCACCATATTGAATTCCCCAACAAATTATATAGGATGAAACAACTAGCCACAACCCTAATTTTCTTGCATTGTTACCACTCTAATGTAAGAGTAGGTTGAACTACTTTCAAATCCTTACCTTCCTAATTATTTTTTAGGATTCATACTAGATTATTCTGGTTTCTTTTATTCCCTAATCCCTAGAGGACCTCCTTTCTATACCCTATCCACTCTCCACATACCTACACCAATAGTTATAGTTCTTTGTTTACACAAATACCTTTTCACAACTCACTTGCTAACCTTATTCTTATGGTTTTTTAACCAATTTCCTCAACCATGTAGAGTGATGTCTCTCCAAGGTAGTGTTATACATCCTTGGAATTTTAGACAAAAATCTTACCACCTATCACTAAGTTCTTTGCCCCTAAGCCAAAACTATCACAAATGGGGATATTAGGATTAACTCTCCAACTTGGGTTTTTGGGATTTAGTTCTAAACTTATACAAGGGAGGTGGAAAATAAACTTTATATTTGAATACCCTAAAAAATATTAAATTTTTTATGGTTCTCATATCTCTAAGGCATTTGTAAACCAGATAGCAATTTTTTAGTCTATTTTTAAGGGTTTCATACAAATAATGACTAATCTGGTTAGGAAATGTTCTTTACCCCTTCAAAAACTTATCATAGAATATTTTACCTTGGTATATATTGACCATACTTATCTCTTTCAATTCTACATCACTTGTTTTGAAGTATTAGACATCTTCAAACCCCAAAACTTCTCCCTAAGATCTTTAATTTTCCTAGCCAAGCACAATAGACTTGCCTATTGTATCACTTTTAAATTTCTTTTCATGCTTTATAGGGCCCCAAAATTTATATAAAACATTTACATATTCTATGTTCACATGTTCCCTAAAACCATGAAGAACTCACAATAGGAATTTGTGGGAGATTCATTATTGCTCAAATAGCCAAAACTGAAACATCACCCAACCTTGTTAGAGAAGAATTCAAAACACTAATTATATGAACACTAAAAACCTATAATCTTCAAGAGAAATTTTTTGTTCAAACATGAAAACCAATAATCTAGCACCATATTTTATTTCTTAACCCATTTATCTATACAAGCAACTCAAATCCTAAAAATTGTCTTGATTTGAACTATAAAAATGTGCATTCACTTCCTCAAATTTGCTTAGTATAATTCTGAACCCTTGCAATATGTTGGATTGATTATTCTATAGATTCCCAAAGGTTTTTTAGGTGGTTGTAAAAAACACAAATTTCTTCCTTGTACTTTGCAACTTTTCTTCCAAAACATTGTCAAGCAAGTTTTCAAAAAGCAACACAATCTTGACAACTTTTGGTATCCTTGAGAAACTTTTCTCTCCTTCACTTGGGAACCTCATGAGTTGTCTAGAATGAACCAAAAATGATGTCTAAACATGATTTTTATCCAAGGACATCAATATACATGATTTAGTTCATTTTTTCCTATTTCAAAACTTTCCCAAAAAATTTCCCAAATTGACATCTTTTTAACATCTATTCACTTCCTACTTCCCAAATGACATGATAAGAGTCACCAACCATACAAGAGAGTGTAATAACAACATAGATTAACAGGTGGGTTTAAATCACACCTCCTTCAAACAACTCAAATTCCTTGCCCTATGCCCCATGACACAAATGATAAACCAAAATGATGACCTCTACAAAGGTTCTAAATCACTCATACTTCTAATTTGGCCAGAGTAAGTACATGCCCAAAACTAAACCATCTAGAAACCAAAAATTAAAAAAATTAATTGGGTCCTCCTACACTAATTTTGTACATTGACCATAAAGACATTAATTATTTTTGAAATTAGAATAACTTGGATTAGAGACATATGAAGTGGTTTGAATACATGCAAAACTTTTCTTTTGTGTTTAAACATAAGAGGGCATAATCAAATAAGGATGCATTGAGAAGAAGAAGTTTTTTGATAGAAATAAGCATTAAAGTATGGTGTAGGGGCACCTAAGAAACTTCAAGAATACAAGGGCAACAAGAGGACTCTAAGCATGAAGATGAATCATCCATATCATGGTGGAATCAACTATGCAATCTTGAAATCCATAATGGCATTAAATATGCAAAATATGTAGATTCTAGGTCTTGAATGCCCAAAAAGAGGCTAAATAGTCATATTGATGCAATAGGGATGATAGTAGGATAGGTTAGTCTTTAGGAGTGCTTCATAAAATCATCTAAGTCATTTAAAATGGTTGGATTGGTCAAAACACTCTTAAAAACAAAAATTTCTAATGCTATAACTTCAAATTTTTGAATTACAATGGTTAGTTGGAATTAGAAGAGAAAAGTGTTTTCTTATTGTTTTAAGACCTTAATTTGATTTAGGAAGAAAGAAAAACTAGGGCTTAAGGCACACCCAACTATCCAAACCACATACAAGAGCTAACAAGGTGGAAACACAACACAAAGAACAACAACCAAAGGATGAAGAAGTGAAAACACTTATAGATTCATCAAATAATTCATATGCATGCTCAACTGTAAGTCCTTCTGGGTTATGGCCAATACAAAAATTATAGCTTCTAGATTCATGATCCAACTTCTAATTCACACTTCTAGACACTTATCTTTCTATTTTCCTCCTCCATAAATCTACCAAATCTCTCTAAAACTCAATCCTAGACTTCCTTAAATAGTTGTGTTGCCACAAGTTGACCTATTATAGAATTATATCTTACATTAAATTCATGGGTAGCCACAAGTCCACTCACATCAAATATTAACTATCAATATTGAAATTAAATACAAGAAAGGCCTATCCAAATTGGAAGTAGACACAGAAAACTCAACAAATGAAGGCTCCACTAAATACTAGCAATTGGCATCCAAACAATTACTCAACAACCACATGAACTTGACAACCAAAGGATCACTTGGAAACCATATGAACGTGGCAACCAAAGGAGTGACTCAACATCAACTAAGAACTTGGCAACCAAAGGATCACTCGACAACCACATGAACTTGACACCCAAAGGAATGACTTAGCAAAAACTAAGAAGTTGGCAATAAAAGGATGATTCAAAAATTGCACAAACTAGGAATCCAAAGGAATGAGTTGGAAGAAATTAAGAATACGGAAATCAAACAAAATGCTCAGCAATAAAAAACATTGTAACTTGATAGAACTAAAAATATGTAGGATTGTAGAGAAACCTAGGATGCTCTTACATTAGACATCTAGGTTTCAAAGAAATAATTCTCTTGAATCATTAGGATGTCACAATCTAAGCTAAATCAAACTCAGATTGAGAAAGCCATGAAGCATTTTCAATCAGTTTTTTCTTTAATTTCACAAAATATTCATAATAATCTTTTCCTCTTGTGCTCTAACCAACTGTCTGATCCAATATCTATTCAACTTCTTCAATCTACTACTTAGGATAATCTTTTGATACAACAACTTCATCATCTGAGTCATGATACTTATATAAATCAGCAACATTGAATATAGGAGATATATCCATGTCATTAGGTAACTCAACTTCATAAGCATTGCCACTATCAAAATTCTTCAATATTTTACAAGGTCAAAACTTTGAGACTTATTAGCGTTCTCCTTAGCATTCTTCATGATGTGCTCTAGACTTACTTGCATTCTCATTATAATTTTGATTCTTTTATTCCAACCTCAACTTCAATTCCTTATGGAAAGACTTCATAAGATTAGAAAATTCCTCCCCTACAACACTTCCTTTCTCTTCACTAGTAGCATCCCTTAGATCTAATACTCCTCTAGGATGCATTCTAATAATCTCAAACAGTGTTTTCTCTATACTCCTAGTCATAGAATTATTATAAGAAAACTTAGCTTGTACCAATACCATCTCCCAATTACTTGACTTATCTCAACTAAACATCTCAACAAATTCCCCAAGCTTCTATTTATCTCTATCTGTCCATCTATCTATAGATGGAATGTAGAACTAAACCTTAATTTACTACCCATTTTCTTCCACAAAGTCTTCCAAAAATAACGATCAAACTTACTATCTCTATCTAAAATAATACTTCTTCGTAATCCATGCAATCTCACAATATCTTTAAAGAATAGTTTAGAAACATGCTCAACATCTGATGTCTTCTTACAAGGTATGAAATGAGCCATCTTAGAAAATCCATCAACAAAAATAAATATAGAATCATACCCCTTTATTATTTTAGGCAATCCAAGAGAAAGATCCATTTTGATGTCACTCCAAGGTTTCTTAGGAACAACAATAGATGCATATAAACCAGTATTTTGACTCACTCCTTTTCCAACTTGAAAAACTCCACAACTCTTCACAAATTTTGGAACATCCTTATAAATTTGTGGCTAATATTGCTTCTCTTTCAGCAGACTCATTGTCTTATCAATTCCAAAATGTCTAGCCAATCCACCACTAAGCTTTTCCTTAATCAAATTAACTCTCATAGAACTTCTAGGGATACACAACTAAATACCTTTAAACAACATACCTTCTTGAATGAAATATTCATCATACTTACATATGTTATTTGTTAGATTTGGTTCTCTACACTCTCTCAACACCTCAAAAAAATCCAGGTTGGTATCATACAACTCTTTTGTTTCATCAAAACAAAGAACATCAACCTTTATCTTAGTCAATAAAGGACATCTTTTGCTCAATGCACCAACAATTTTTTTAGTAATTCCACTCTTATGCTTGATGACAAATGTGAAACTCTACAAGTACTCAATTGACCTCATATGTCTTTGATTCAATTTATGTTGACTTCCCAAGTAGTATAAAGCTTTATGATTAGTATACAGCACAAACTCCTTAGGAATCAAATAGTGTCACCACTTCTTCAAGGATTGAACAATAGCATAAAACTTTGATCATACAAAAAATATTTCCTTTTACCATCATTCCACTTTTCACTAAAGAAAGCAATAGGTTTACCTTCTTGACTCAGTATAGCTCCTATTGCACTACCACTAGCATCACATTCAACTTGAAAGACCATATTAAAATTACATAAAGCCAATATAGGCAACTCAACAACCTTTTGTTTAAAATTCTTGAGACTCTTATAAACTCCATGTGTCTACTTAAATTCCTTTGTATCTCCTCTCATTATCTTAGTCATAGCATTACTAATAGAACTAAAATTTCTTATAAAATTTCTATAAAAACTAGTCAAACCATGAATGATCTTACCTCACCCATATTTTTAGTTTTATGCCATTCCAAAATCACTTTAACCTTCTCAAGATACAATCTAATGTTGCATAAAAGAACACTTATTCAAATTAATCATCAACTTTTATTTCAATCTCTGCAATACTTGTCTAGCATGCTCAATATGTTCTTCCCTAGTCTTATTTAATATCAAAATGTCATCCAAATAAACAATCAAAAAAATACCCAAGAATCTTTATAGAACTTCATTCATCAACCTCGTGATGCATTGGTCAAACTAAAAGACATAACAAACAATTCACACAAACCATCTTTTTTCTTTAAAGCAGTCTTTCATTCATCACCTTCTCTAATTCTAATTTGATGATAGCCACTCTTTAAATTGATCCTTGCAAAATACTTTTCTCCACTCAAAAAATCCATTATGTCATCCATCCTCAACATAGGAAACCTATATTTCACTATGATCTTGCTAATAACTCTAGAATTAGTACACATCCTCCATTCTCCATTATTCTTAGGTGTTAAAATAGTAAGTACAACACATGGACTCACTCCAACAATGCACATACTTGTCTATTAAGTTCTTCATTTTCTATAGGTGTCAATCTATTTGGTACTTTATTCAAAAAACTAGCTCTAGGAATTAGGAATATCCTTAGCTACAATCTCTTTATAATAATTTTACAATTTTATAATTTCTTTTATTACTTGATCAATACTACCATTTGTCACTCAATCACCACTAACTAGCACTTAGTTAACATTCTTTTTTGGCACTTGGATACTATGTACAAAACTTAGTTTCCTTGGAATTATAGAAAAAAAAACCTAATTCTTTTTCATTTCCTTTTCAAATTGTTTCCCTTTAACCATGAAATTTTTTATAATAGTACAATTAACCTCATCTAGAATTTCAATAAATGGTAGTAATATTTGCTTCTTCCCATTCAAGCAAAGAGTATATTAATTCAATCTTCCATCATGTATACCATATCTATAATATTTCCAAGGTATACGTAACAAAATATGACAAAAATCCATAGGCATAATATCTTATGGTCATCTTTGATCCATGAAACATGATAGGGTTTAGGATGCTTTAGCCTCTACAATTGCAACTTTGTAACAACCTCTTTTGATGCTAGATTTGTAGAACTTCCACTATCAATGATTACCTTGCAACATGTTCCAACCATCTTACATCTAGTTTTTCAAAAGACTTCACTTTAAAATAGGTTTGTCATCACTCCCATTATTACATAAGGTTCCTCTCACTATTAGATTTTCATCAGCCTTAGCTCCACTTAGTGAACCCTCATCATCTCCTTGAATCATATCATTTCCCTCTTTAGCACATATGAAACAATTACCATGAAAACCACCTCTAGAATAAGAATTACCTCTTCCTTGTTAAGAACTAGCACCACCTTGGTAAGAATAGGCACCTTTCCACTTGGTCTTGCCTTTGTTATCATTCTTCCATTCAGATTTGCCTTTATCTTGCACATAATTTTTAGATATGCTACCTTCACCATAAAATCTGCCTCTACCTCTCTATAATCTACCACTTCTACCTCTTTGTCTTTGTTCATGCTTCTTTGTCAAGATCTCCTTAGCTTTCAAGGCATATTGGTATGCTTCTTCCACACTTTTCAATTTCATAAAACTTATTTAATCTTGAATTCCAGGTCTCAATCCATTTATGTACCCTACAATTCTCTCAACATCATCATCCACATGTCCAGATCTAATGTCCAACATATAGAATTTCTCAGTATACTCTTTCGCACTCATGTCTCTTTGCCTCAAATTTTACATCTTTATTAACAAGCTAACTTGGTAATTAGTAGGAAGGAATTTGTTCTTCACTTTCTTCACCATCTTCACCATCTTCAGCCAAGTTTTGATCTTCTCCTTTCCTCTCCTTTGTCTATTAGTTTGTAAATGTTCCCACCATAGTGAGGCATGTCCTTTCATCCTAGTAACCCCTATTATCATGAGTGTTTTCATACTCAAAGAACTTCTCCATTTTAAATATCCAATCCAACACAACATTGGTGTCCAATTTTTCATCATAAGGAACAAATTGAAAAGGAGGCTTTGAATTTTCCCTAGACAACACATGCAACAACCTTGCTTCAACTTTACCTTCTTTAGGTTTTGGATTATGGTTTGGTTTTACTACTTCATCATCACTTACATCATCAAGATGTGATCCCCTCCATTGAGTTGTATCCATGACATCTAATCTAGTTGCAATCTTTCTCAATGTATCATATATTACATTTTCAACATTTCCTTTGCCATGAACCATCGTTACAAATTAGGTTCCTACAAGATCATAACTCTCTAAAAGTTATAGGTCAAATTCACAAATCTGAAACCCTACAACCCCATTCACTTAGGGTTCTACACAATCCAATAACCAAAAGGATAAACCACAAAATCTAATACCACTTGACATAGAAATAAAATAAAACTAGGGCCAAAGGCACACCCAGCTATCTGAATGATTTGTAAGAATTAACATGATAGAAACACAACAAAAAGAATAACAACCAAAGGAGGAAGGAGTGAAAACACTTATAGTTTCATCAAATATAATGTATACATGCCTAGTTGTAGGGCCTTTTGAGTTATAGTCAATACAAAAATTACAGCTTCCAGATTCATGATCAAACTTCAAATTTGCACTTTCAAACACTTATCTTTCCATTCTCCTCCTCCAAAGATCTATCTAATCTCCCTAAAACTCAATCATAGACTTCCTTAGATACTTTTGTGGCCATAGGTTAGCCTATTATAGAATTAAATCTTACATTAAATGTATGTGCAACCACAAGTCAACTCACATTAGACATTAATTACCTATATTGAAATTAAAGTCAAGCAAGGTTAGCCCAAATTGGAACTAGACATAGATAGCTCAAAAAATGAAGGCTCCACAAAATGTTGGAACTCAAAATCCAAATGATCACTCAACAACTACACAAACTTGAAAACCAAATGATCACTCAACAACAACATGAAATCACCACCCAAAGGAATGACTCGGCATCAACTAAAAACTCAGGAACCAAAAGATCACTCAATGACCACATGAACTTCACATCCAATGGAATGACTTTGTAGAAACTAAGAACTTGGCAATCAAAAGATCACTTGGAAATCACATGAAGTTAGTATCCAAAGAAATGACTCGGCAGCAACTAAGAACTGTGCAGTCAAACATAATGCTCAACAATGCAGGAGATTATAACTCGATAGAACTAAAAATATGTAAGATTTTAGAGAAACACAAGATGCTCCTAAATTAGAATCATCCCTATACTGACCAAGGTTTTTTAGGAAATTTATTTAAAAGGATATATTTTGGAGAATCTATTAAACTATAAAGGGAGTGGTGGTTTGTACAGATTGCACACATAATTAAGAAGGAAAAACTCTATTTTTGCAAATTTTCATGAGTTTATTCCTTGCTTTCTATGTTATTTTAAATCCATTGGACCTTGGATGAACTAAAAACATTTTTATATGTTTGTAAATTTCATTACACACTAGATTTGAAGGATTACAGTCATTTTACATTTAATTTTGCTTGACAGTTTTGACATTTTCTTATTGTGGAATGGTTATTCCATGAATGTATAGTTTGATTCTCATGGAATGATAGTAATTAGACTTTTATCACAATCTATGAACAAGTTAACATGTAGTTGTGAAGGAGATAAATTCTTGGTGATCACCATGCTGATTTCAAGGATTTTTGCATCGAATTTGCTAGTTATGCTATAAAAGTGGCAGGTTGGCCTTAAGAATTGGCTAATTTTATGTTGGATTATATTTATATATGCTATAGACAAGGTGTTCCATCCACCATTATTTGGAGAAAGTATTGGGAAGGCATAGAATGATGAAGCCCTAGTCTTTTAGGGTTTTAAAGAATAATTTGGGTTTTTTGCACTTGCAAGTTATATAAACTCAAATTTATTGAATAATCATTTGATTCAACTCATTTAATAAGATTGTAAAGAGTCTTGGAGTTTAGAAGCAAGTTTTTCTTAGATTTTCTTTGTAAATTCATCATTTTGGAGGCTTAATTAACTGGTAAAACATTACAATAGAGCCAATATTCTAAAGTAACCCTACCTATCCTTTTGGCATGTCATAGTACTCCATAAATAGTATCTAGAAAGGTGTTTTATTCTCTTTAGTTCTAAGAATCATAATAGTTATGAATTTTGCAAGCTTGTTGCACACGTAAATGGTAGGACTATTAGGCATATATTGTGCAATGTCAAGTTTACATCCATAGGGAGTTTTTGGAGTCTAATACCTATTGAATTACCTTGGAATTGATGTCTTAAGAGAATCTAAACTACTTTGAGTCTTCAAAGGATTCATGAAAAAAAATCCTTGTGTTAGAGATATTGTAGGTCATTGCATTACTTTGAAACTTGAGTATTTAACCATTTTCCTTACTCTTGTTGATTGCACCTTCATCCCACAATAACCCTCTATATCATGTGGTATTAGAGTATCAGTTAGTAGCACTTTGATTGGGGAGAAGAATAGGTTTAAAAACATGCCTCGTATGGGACAAATGGCTAGGGAGATGGAAGAATTGATATAGGAATTGGAAAGGGAAATAAGAGAGAAAAGGGAACTAGAAGCATTTAAGGAAAGAGAAGAGAGGAAGTTAAGAAGAGAAAGATTGCAAATAATTACAAGGGTTGAAGCCTTGGAAAATGACACAAGGAATGATAGGGATATTAGGGCTAGTGGCACACCTAGCTCTCTGAACCACCCTGCAAAAGTTAACACAATAGATGCAAACATAAAGAACAACAACAAAAGGAGGAAGAAGAGTAAAATAATTTCATTGATTTTTCAAATATTTAGCATAAATTCCTAGTTGTAAGGCTTTCTAGGTTATAGCTAGATACAAAATACATTCATACATAAAGATCAGCAACAAATTCACACTTTCCAATTCTGCTCTGCAATCCTCTTCAAAACTGCCTAAAAAGTCTTAACTGCCCTAGCTCCTAGCCTAAAAAATCTATTTATACTTTCCAAAGAAGCTTAAAAATAATTATAGAACATTGAAAATCCACAATTCAGCTGTCAACAAATATTAAATGAAAATAAACCTAACATTAATTACACAAGTTAGACTGCATTAACAATTAACTATTCTAAAATTGATGTGCTAGTAAAATATCTATATCTCTTAGTTGCAATTGAGTTAGAACTTGTGGTTCAAAATATGAGTAGATATCTAAGTCCTTTATAACCTCTTAATTGTGAAAAGTCTGATTTATCAAGGAAAAGTGTGCATCCATTCCACAAGTCAAACATAGAAAACTATTGTGCAACACTACCAAAAATTGATGTTCTATGAGAATTGTCATAACTCCCATCTTGTAACGAGTTAGAACTTGAACCTTGGATCATAAATATTAATCTAGGCCCTATTCAATACTTGAATTTCATAGCCCTTCATTCATTATGGAAAATTATTTATATAGTCTACAATAGGCACCTAGAAACCAAAAAACATAGTTTTAGTAGAACACAGTTTCAGCAGCAGGATAAGAACTAAAATCATGCAAGATTGTAGTACAACCTAGCATGCTCCTGCATCAAACAACTAGGGTTGGAAGAAATGATTCTCTTGAATCGTTGAGATATTACAACCTGAGCTGAATCAAAATTTGATTGAGAAATCCATGAAAAGTCTTCCATAGGTCTATTCTTCCACTTCACTAGATATTCATAATAATCTTTTCCCCTTGTGCTCTTACCAATTTGCTGATCCAATATCTATTCAACTTCTTCAATTTTCTTCTTAGGATAGTCCTTTTATATAGAAACTCCATCATATAACTCATGATACTTATACAAATTAAAAATATTGAATATAGGAGATATAACCATGTCATTAGATAACTCAACTTCATAAGCAATACCATTTCCAAACTTCTTCAAGGTCTTACAACATCCAAACTTCTTCATCTTCAGCTTACTATATGTTCCAACTAAAAATATTCCTTTCTTTAAATGACCCATCACCTTATCACCAACTTGAAAGTCATGATGTCTTCTATACTAATCAACATTCTCCTTATACTTTTGATTACTTTGTTCTATCATCAACTTCACTTCCTTATGCAAAGACTCTATAAAATCAACAAAGTCTTCTTCTGTAGCACTTCTCTTTTCTTCATTAGAAATATCCCTCAAATCTAATACTCATCTAGGTTACATTCTAGTAATAATCTCAAAAGGTGTCTTCCTTGTACTCCTATTCATAGAATTATTATATGCAAATTTAGCTTGTGCCAATACCATCTCACAATTACTTGGCTTATTCCCAGCTAAACATCTCAACAAGTTACCCAAGCTTATATTCACAACCTCTATTTTTCCATCTATTTGTGGATGTAATGTAGAACTAAACTTCAATTTAGTACCCATCTTCTTCCACAAGGTCTTCCAAAAATAACAAACTTACTATCTTTATCAGAAATAATACTTCTTAGTAATCCATGCAATCTCACAATCTCTTTAAAGAAAAGTTTAGCAACATGTTTAGCATCTGATGTCTTCTTATATGGTATTAAATGAACCATCTTAGAAAATCTAATCACAACCCCTTCACTATCTTAGTCAATCCAAGAACAAAATCCATACTAATGGCACTCAAAGGTTTCTTAGGAATAGTAATAGGTGTATACAAACCAATATTTTGAATTCCTTTTTATATCCCCTCATTGTCTTAGTCATAACATTACAAATAGAATTGAAATTCTTTATAAACTTTCTATAAAAACTATCCAAACCATGAAATGATCTTACCTCACCCACATTCTTAGGTGTACGCCACTCCAAAATTTCATTAACCTTCTCAAGATCCATCTTCAATCCATTAGCTGAAATAACAAATCCCAAATACACAATCTCCTCTTGCATAAAGGAACACTTTTTTAGATTAATCATCAACTTTTCCTCTTTCAACCTCTAGAATACTTGTCTAATATGTTGAAGATGTTCCCCCTTAGTCTTATTGAATAATAGAATATCATCCAAATAAACAATAACAAACTTACCCAAAAAAAATTTCAAAACTTAATTCATCAGCCTCATGAAAGTACTAGGTGCATTAGTCAAACCAAAAGGCATAACCAACCATTCATACAAACCATCTTTTGTATTGAAAGAAATATTCCATTCATCACCTTCTCTATTTCTAATATTATGATTTCCACTCTCCAAATCAATCTTGGTAAAATACTTTGCTCTACTCACACAATCCATTATGTCATCTGTCCTTGGCATATAAAACTTATATTTCACTATGATCTTGTTAATAGCTCTATAATCAATACACATTCTTCATTCTCCATTCCTTTTAGGTACTAATACAATAGGTATAGCACATGGACTCAAAATTTCTCTGATCAAACCATTCTACAACAACTCATGCACTTTTATGTTAAGTTCCTCATTCTCTATAGGTGTCAATCTATATGGTGCTTTGTTTGAAAAACTAGCTCCAAGAATTAGATCTATACAATGACTTATGCTTCTTACTAGAGGTAAACCATTAGGAATATCATCAACAACACTATTTTTATATTTATTCAACACTTCTACAATTTCTACTACCATACCAACTTTGGTTGCTTGGTCATTACTAGCAACACTTGGTGCTCTAGGAACTATATACAAACAAACTTGATTCCTCTTTACTTCCTTTTCAAATTGCTTTCCGTTAACCATGCAAACTTTTATTGTAGTACAACTAACCTCATTGGTACTTTCAATAAAAGGAAACAATATTTATTTCTTCCCATTTACCCAAAGAGTATATTGATTCAATCTTCCATCATGCACAACATATCTATCATATTGCCAAGGTTTACCCAACAAAATATGACAAAAATCCATGGGCATAATATCACAGAAAACTTCATCAAAGTAATGTCCAACTTCTAACTTCACAATACATTGCTCACTTACCAATATCTTATGCTCATCTTTGATCCATAAAACATGATAAGGTTTGGGATATTTTAGCCTCTACAACTACAACTTTGTAACCAACTCTTTTGATGCAAAATTTATAGAACTTCCACTATTAATGATCACCTTGTGACATTTTCTAGCCATCTTACATAGGTTCCTCATCATCTCCCTTATTACATAAGGTTCTTGTAACCATCAAATTTTCTCCACCTTAGGTCCACTTGGTGAACTCACAATGTCTACTTGATTCACAAAATTTTTATTATTCTACCCACTTGTAGAAGATCTATGCCCTTCTTTATCAAATATGAAACAATTACCATGAAAACCACCTCTAGGATAATAATTACCTCTTCCTCAATAAGATCCAATACCTCCTCGATATGAGCTACCACCTTTCCACTTGGTCTTAGCTTTTTCATCATTCCTCCATTCAGTTTTGCCTTTATCCTACACAAAATTTTCATATCTATCACTTTCAACATAAGATCTACCTCTTCCTCTCTAGAATCTACCATGTCTACCTCTTTTTCTTTGTTAATGCTTCTTTGTCAAGATCTCCTCAACTTTCAAGGCATATTGATATGCTTCTTCCACACTTTCCAACTTCATAAAAATTATTTTATCTTGAATTCTAGATCTCAATCCATTCATGTACCTTACAATTTTCTTAACATCATCATCTGCATGTTCAAATCTGATGTCCAATCTATAGAATTTTTGAGTATACTCTTTCATAGTCATGTCCTTTTACTTCAAATTTTTCATCTTTCTCAACAAGCTAACTTGGTAATCAAAAAGAAGAAATTTGTTCTTTACCTTGTTCACCATCTTTGAACAAGTTCTAATCTTCTCCTTTCCTCTCCTTTTTCTATTGGTTTGCAAATGCTCCCACCATAGTGAAGCATGAACTTTCAACCTAGTAACTACAATCTTTAGCTTTCTATTATTAGGAGTGTTCTCATACTCAAAGAACTTCTCCATATCTAATATCTAATCCAACACAACATTTTTATCCAATTTCCAATCATAAGGAAAAACTTCTATAGAAGGCTTTGAATTTTCCCTAGACAACACTCTCAACAATATTTCCTCATCTTGATCTTCTTCAAGTTTTAGATTTAGGTTTGGTGTTGCTACTTCATCATCACTTACATCATCAAGATGTGCTCCTCTCCTCTGGGATGTCTCCATAGCATCTAGTCTAGCTACAATTTGTCTCAATTGATCCAATATAGCATTATCAACATTTTCTCTACCATGAACCATCTTTACAAATCAAGTTCCTACAAGATTGTAACCCTCTACAAGTTATAGGCCAAATCCATAGATCTGTGACCCTATAACCAAATTCAAATCATGGCTCTACATGATCCAATCTCCACAATGATTAACCTCAAGCTTTGATACCACCTAACATGAGGAATGACAGGGAAACTAGGGCCAATGGTACACCCAGCTCTCTGAACCATCCTACAAGAGTTCACACAACAGAAGAAAACACAAAGAAAAATAACCAAAGGAGGAAGAAGAGTAAAATATTTTCATTGATTCTTCAAATATTCAACATACATGCCTAGTTGTAAGGCCTTTTGAGTTATGGCTAGATACAAAATAAATTCATACACAAAGATGAACAACAAATTCACACTTTCTAGTTCTTCTCTATAATCCTCTTCAAAATTGCCTAAAAGCTTTTAACTACCAGGTAGCTTTTGTTAGAATTCACAAGTGGGAAGGATACTTCTAAGGGGAGACTAAATCAAAAGTACCAATATTTTAAATTGTAAAACCTTTAATTGAAATTAATTCATGCATCTAACATCTCTAATTAACAAGAAAGTAAAGCCATGCATGAAAATAGATATAATAAGATTTGATCATCTAGAAAACCTCCAAAATTAGAAGTTAAATTTAGGATGGGGATGACACCCACAACTTATCATAATACCAATATGTAACTTCTCAAGGTTACAAAGTTTTACCATCATCAATGGTTTTCCCAATGAAAGGCCTACACTGTTAGAGGCTTTATCACCCTATTAAAAGTGATCTATCTAAAGGATTTATATACATTCACTTGGAATGTCACCCTATTAAAGGATTTACAACATAGTTGTTAAACCAACCTATCATCATAGGATATCCATTGTCCTAATATAATGGCTAGAAAGTATTGTAGAATGTGTTGACCTAACAACTTAAAATCCTCAATTGTTGATTTTAGATCCTTTTTCTATCCAATCTAATTCAATCCTTCTCAATATAATATGACTCTATTTGAAGTGTTGATGCTCTATTCTAATAACTTGATTCTACAATGTTCTTCCTCTTCTTCTAAGTCTTTACACACCTTTAAATTTCACTAGCATTCTCTCCTTGCATTCCTATACCATACTAAATTATGGGGTTTAAACCTCCTTAAAAAGGTTTCGAGACTTAGAGTTAGGTATGAATGTATGATTGAGATTCATCCATCTTTCCTACTCAATTCTTTCCATTTTTCTAATTGCTTTCATGTCGATTGCATAGGGAAAGTAATAGATTTGATCTTATCTTTAAGATCCTTTGATATTCATCTTGAGTTAGCTCAAAAATTGTTTAGATCTTAGTTTGTGAGGATAGAAACTTTTATGCTGATTTTGTGTTACTCAATACTTACTGATTGGTGATACTCAATCCACTTAGGAATTTTTTCTTGCTTGGCTCCTATAGTAACTCTTTCTTGCTTGGCACATAAACTAGCTTGACATCAATTGTCACTCAACACTTGAAACTTTCTTAGCACTACCTATCTGCTCAGCATCTGAATAGATTGAAACCTTATAAAATTTTGGCTTGGCACATACTATTGCTCAACATCTATATTATACTTAGCATCAACTTAGAGATTTCTTAAGCGTGTTGCCACTTAATTTTCAAAACCAATCTAAGACCAAAAATCTCCCCCTTTGACATGAGCATCAAAAACAATTTAACTAAAAATTGTGAATCTAATATCTATGAGTATAATAGACATCTTGTTTGGCATATGTACAAAACTTCAAAACTATTCAAAATGATACCTAAAAATTGTAACTCCCCCTGAGCTAATGTGTTATTTCTGTATCCAAAACTCCTTGTGCTAGATTTGACTCATGTTATTTCCATGCTTTGCCTTATCATTCTATTCTGTTCTATTTTTACTCCACCTTTCACACATCTTCCCTTGTAGTTTTTTGCATCCTTTTGGCTTTATCTCCTTATCTCTCTCTTAGTTTTATCTTCTCAAAACTCAAAATTTTATTATATCCCCCTTTGGATATCTCCCCCTTTAAGTCTCCTAATTTATTATAATCTCCCTATTTGACATGAGTATCAAAAACACTTAACTAAAACTTATGAATTTGATCTCTATGAGCATATTGTTTGGCATATGTACAAAACTTCAAAACTGTTCAAAATTTTGTGAAGATACCTCAAAATTGTAACTCCTCCTGAGCTGATGTGCCATTTCTATATTCAAAACTCATATGCTAGATTTAACACATGTTGTTTCCATGCTTTGCCTTATCATTTTACTGTGCTATGTTTTTACCCCCCCTTTCACACATCTTCCCTTATAGTTTTTTATATCCTTTTGGCTTTATCTCCTTATCTCTCTCTTAGTTTTATCTTCTCAAAACTCAAAATTTTTATTATCTCCCCCTTTGGGTCTCTTGATTTATTATCTCTCCCTTTTTGACACTTATGTCAAAGGGGTCTATGTATTAATTGAATACTTAGCCAAAAAGGATTTATTTACCTACTTAACAATCTTTAGAGCAACATCCCAATTGTCTAGTGCAATTTCTAGTGCTTTAAGCTAAATGGCTATCTTAGCTACAAGATGAACTAGGCCTTTTAGTGTAGAAAGATTAGGGTTTTTCTTAATCACATTTTCAATCTAGGCTCATTCCTTCTGCAAAAATTCCAAGTGAGGGGTGATGGTAGATTGAAGTTACATCAATTTGGCCTTTATGTTTTCCTCATCTTCTATTAACATAGCTAATTCCTTCTGGGTGTGAAGAGTCATAGAAAAATGCTTCTCACTCTAAGTTGGATCCTTGGGTAGCTACATGCTTGATATTTTCAGGTTCCTCTCCAAGCTCATTATCTTTTGGCTGATCTCTTATGCAAAAATTGATGGATCATAAAGCTTTGAGTACAATAAGAATATGTTCTCAAGTACTGCTTTTGCCTTCTAAATCTATTTGGCCAGTTCCACCTGAGATAGTGCTATCTCACTTGATATTCATTGATTTACTATCATTTGGAACTTCTTTTTAGACCATTCTA
Organism: Cupressus sempervirens; assembly: GCA_028749045.1. NCBI lineage: Eukaryota > Viridiplantae > Streptophyta > Pinopsida > Cupressales > Cupressaceae > Cupressus > Cupressus sempervirens. The sequence goes on along the minus strand of CM053789.1, from coordinate 133,907,861 downwards.
GCACTTTTGCATTTGTGTCTAAATCTTCATTTTGTACCTAGCCCACTATACTAGCTAGTTGCTCCATTATGGGCTTGGTTTCATTAGGTACTTTGAAGCTAAATGTATCTAAAGATATTTCTTTAATTCCAATCAAAGGTTGCCTTTGTTTATACTCATTTTTGAGTATTTCTTGTTTCTTCTTCTTCTGTAGTGCCTCTTGCACTTCATTAATCTAATCTATGTTCATTATTTCATAGTCATACCTATGAATGACTATCTCTTCATCAAGTATAGGATCTCCATAGTGAAGTACACTTGTGACCTTGGTAGAGCTTGAGCCTAGTGCTGATATCTAAAGTGGTACTACATCAGTTCTTGGCTATTATGTTGTTCTTGTAGGAGCCCCTGTTGTAGGCAAGTTTATCAATGTTTGAATTACTTCTTGTTCTTTCTCCTTAGGGATCTCCTGTTCCTCTTTAGTTCTACCTTGATCAATAATTGTGATCTAAGATGGTGCACCTTTTCCTTGTGTTGTAGGAATAGAGATATCCCTCTATCTTGTTTGATACTTTCCTTACTACTCGAGAGTAGTTGTGACTATAACTATGGAATCAACCCTAACTAATGCATCTTGTGTTGCTTTCTCTTATGGTTGTCCACATGTAGCTATTGGAGTATGTGAAGGTGGATTCACCTTCTCCTTTGTAATCGTAGCTATAGCTTTCTAAAGTTCCTCCACACTCACCAAGATTAGATTCATACATAGTCATGATTGTAAAGTAGTCCGGTGATAGATCTTTCTAAGATCTTCTATAGTCAATGGGTTTATGTTTTGACCAAAGGTATCAAGAACATCTTGTACTATCACTAAATCTATAGGTGTGGGAGTCACATGTGGAGGGCTTAGTGTTGGTAGTTTTGTGTCTTGCACACTCTGTTCCTATTGTTGCTCCTCAACAATTGCCACATCAACCTTTTGTGTTTCCATATCCACTGTAACATTTTCCTTTTCTTTTTCTCCTTCTTCTTCCTTATCATTTTCCTCTTCTTCTTGATCATTGTTTCTTCCCTTAAAGGGATCTTCTTTTCCTTCCTTTATATTTGTAAGGCCATAGATTACTTTCAACATTAGAGTGGACTTCTTCACAACATCATCAATTTTATTTTGAAGTATACTAAAGGCTCTATACTTGGGTGAAAATTTTCTCCCATGCTTCTTATTAACCTTGCTTATTTGGCCTTTTGTGAGTTTAGGCATCACATGAGCCAATTTTCACTCTCTTATTTACTTTTCCATGTTTAGGCAATAATGTTGTTTATTTTATACAATGGAATATAACTCCTTAGGCACAGTATTATCTAGTTCAAGTGGAGAATTCTTTAACTTTGCCATCATGGTGTATATTGATTCTTCTACCATGTTTTGCTCCTCTCTACTATATTTGTTGAAATCAATACTTTTAAGCCCTAACAAATCTCCATTGTCCCTAATGTTTTCACATGTGTTTTCTAAATCAAATTTAATAGTGTGACTTACCACTCTGAATTGTCCATTATCATCAGACTTTGTCCTCTCCTCATCTGATTTAGGAGGTGCCACATACTTGAACTTCTTTGTTTCTTCTCTACTGGTCCTCCCTGCTCTATGGCTTTCTTCTTTTCTTATTCCTTGGCCACCTTTTTTGTAGCCCTTATATCTGCCCTAGTGATAGGTTTTCTTTGGTTTTGCATAGCTTTCTTCTTGCCTCTAGGTTGAGTAGCAGGTTGTTTCTGTGCTTTCCTCTTCTTAGGCTCTACCTTAGGTGCCTCCTCTTCTTCCTCGACACCTTTTTCTTGTTCAGCATCTTCACCCATTCCTTGGGTCAATACAAGTGGCTCCTAGCCCTATTCTTCTTCTTCTTATTCTTCATCTTCTTCTTCCTCCTCTATAGCCCCTTCTCTAAATATAGCCTTGAGCTTCTTCAACAATTTGTCCTTTTTCTTTAATGTTGAAGTAGTTTTCCATTCCATATCCACTTTGGATCTAACAACATCATAAGTCCTAAAGGGTTGGGCACTTTTATCTACTTCCTATGCTAGCAATGGTTTTATTTTTGTTGATGCCTCATCAATATTCATCTCATAACCAAGTGGCCTTAGCCATCTCACCCTTGGTACTGCTACTTGGATGTATTTATGGTCAATGTCTACTAAGAAGCAAATGTCATTTATGTGCTGCTCAACTAATGCAATAGGTATCCCGAGTCTCTATTTCATAGAATTCTTGAAATCTTCAAAATAGTTGGTCATGGTTGTCTCAAAATTTTCCCCCATCTATTCTATGTATTCATTCATCTAGACTAATATAAATCTATTTGTCTTCTAGCTTACCTTTCCAAAAGAGAGGAATTCATTCTGAACATAGAAAAATGTGCATATAAAAATTGCTTCAAATTTACATTGAGCTCCCTTTGTTCTTCTTATAGCTCCCAAATTTTCCATAATCTATTGTAATTGCAATTCAGCTAGATTATAAGTATGATCCTTTTTGAAAAATGTGTAACCAATGTCCACTACAATACAAGGAACATTGTTGAGTCAACTTTATTGGTAAAATTTGTTGGATATGACTCTAACTACAAAATCTACAAGAGGATCCTTAATGGTATCAATGGTCATGCCTCTCTTATTCCACTTAGCTCCAATATTTTTCCCAATTGCTCCTTTTGAATCACTCCTTAGTGTTTTGGGTCATTCTAGGGTTGGATACCTAGTCACCCTATGAATAATTCTTTTTGAGATTTTGATTGGTCCATCTTCCAACCATAAACTACCATCATGTATCCTACTTAACACAATTCTAATCCATTCAGTTTTGGACACTGTGGGAAAATCTAGGGCATGGGTTAAGCCCTTCTTTTCAATGATTTGGATCTCTTCTTTCAATACCCCATTTCCACACAATTTATTGTATGTCTCCCTAATTTCTATGCCTCCAATAGCACCTATTTTGCAGTTGTGACATCTCCTAACATCTTGCACCATTACCACTTTAGGAGGAATAATGGATAGGGCACTAGTAGGGTCATTTTTGTATGCAACTTTGGGAATAGATCAAAAGTCAGGTTGTTTGACTTCATTTGATACTAACTAGAATTCAAATAGCTCTTTTTCATGAGGCCTTCTAGAGTTAGAGGGCATTTGTACAATCTAGGGTTTCAACACAAAGAATTTTCAAAACTACTTAGCTTGGCACAAGAAAAATACCTTGAATCATCAAAATTGTGCTGATTTTGTGTTGAAATCTGCTCAAAGGCTTGATTCTCTACTTTGAAATCCTTTTTGTTCTCTTCTCATTCTTTTCTTTTTCTCATGATGGTGAAAAATGATTCAAAAATTGATCATATACCCTTGTTTCATAGCATTTAAGGCTTAATTCATTTACAATGTTCCACGTGACTCCTTAAGCAATTATGCTTTACTTGACTTCCATTAATTTCAAATTTCTCGACATACACTAGAGTTTCACTTACTCAAATTTAATAAAAAATTCCCTTCACTCAGCATCAACTACTAACTTAGATGCAACTAATCACTTAGCTTCTACTAACTTTGGTAGACAACTCGACACACACTAGGACTTTACTTGGCATCTGAGAACAACGTTTCTTACTCAGCAACACTTGTGAAAACTTGAAGTTTTAACTTTGCATCTCTATTCATGTTGATCTATCCTTTTTAGTACTTACTTATCTGGGAACTAATATATCATAAAGCTTTGTATGTTAGTTTCACATACCTTCTTTTGCTTAGTTGGATGAAGTGTGACCACTTGAACTTTTCAATGAAGTGATCCCTCCATTGGATGTGCTACCTCTATCTTCTTCTTCCATGTTTTATTCATTTCTCCTCTAATGTGTTCAACATCAACGTTTCCTTTTCCTTTATTGCACTCAGAGTTAAGTGCCTTTGACCTTGTTGGGAAATTATTTCTAATGTGTCCTATCTTGAAACAACTAAAGCATGTAGTTTGGCTCAACCATCTATTGTAGCTTTCGTTGAAATGTGTTCTTATGCAATTCTTTTAGGGATGTGTCCATACTCTTGATAGTAGTGACAACTTTTCCTAGTATTGTAGTCCCAATTGTAGTGATGTCCATGATTATTTGACCTTGTTTGTTGATTAGGTGTCTAGATAGGCTTTTATCTACACTCAAAAGCTTTAATTCCATACTTATTTCAATTGTAGCAATGACCTTCAAATCTTGCTATTCTGATGGTTCTAGTCCTGCACTCATGTGCCTAATGTACTTACTTGTTGTACTTGTGATAGTAACCCATGTTTTTAGGTTTTTCATGCTAATTAGAATTCTTTCTCTTACACATATTAGAGGTATGTCCCTTTATACCAAAAAAATCACAACTGGGTTTAGTGTGCTTAGCTTTGTTAACTATTTCCTCTATAGTCTTAGATGACTCTCCTTTCTTAGTACTGGTGTATCCTGATCTGAAGTGTCATTGTTGGATCTTGGTGATTTTAGAAGTTGTTCATAGTACTTCATGGCTTTGTTATTTTTTTTGAACCTCTCTACAATTTTCTTCTCTCTTCTCAAGTTATTTTGTATTTGTTCATTTTATATCTTTAGTGTGGAGATCTCAATGTCCATAACATTCAACTTGTGATGTGTATTCATCATCTGGCTTAGGATATATAGCTACATGTTGGAAATTCTTGCAAGCTCAATTGACTTTTCCTCTAATCTATTGGCAAGGTTTCTCTTGTCATCTTCTATCATAGCCTTATCTTCAATGGCTCTTTTCTTCCATTTAGTCACTTCACAAAGCATCATGGCTAGAGATTCTTGTTCAATCTTGAGAGTTTTGATCTCTTCTAATTGAGCTCTATTCTTCTCCATCAGGTCTACTATTACTATATCAAACTCCTTGGAATCTTCATTTTCAAACACTTTTGAGGTGTCAATTTCCTTGTACTATGTATTATTCTTAGCTATGGAAATATCTCTTCTTCTCTTTAGGGATTTCCTCAATTCTTCCCTGGCTTCTTTTAGAGAATGTAGAATGAGATGTATCTTAATCTCCTAGTTTTCTATGATCTTCCAAAGTTTGAAGGCGTCCATTTCTAGATATTTCCTCCAAGTTGTAAGGCTTCTCCTTGTGAGAAATAAGCTCTAATACCAATTGTTGGAACTCACAAGTGGGAAGGATACTTTTGAGAGGGGGTTTGAATGAGAAGTAATAATATTTTAAGCTATAAAACCTTTAAAATTCACAAGTGGGAAGGATACTTTTGAGAGGGGGGGTGAATTAGATGTACCAATATTTTAAGCTGTAAAACCTTTAACTAAAATTAATTCATGCTCTAACATCTCTAATTAACAAGAAAGTAAAGGCATGCATGAAAATAGAAAACACAAGATTTGATCACCCAAAAACCCTCCAAAATGAGAAGGTAAAATTGGGGTGGGGATGACACCCACAACTTATCACTGCATCAATATGTAACTTGTCAAGGTTACAAAGTTTTACCATCATCAATGGTCTACCCTATGAAAGGACTGCCCTGTTAAAGGCTTTATCACCCTATTAAAAGTAACCTATCTAAAAGATTTACAACATGGTTTTTAACCAACCTATTATCATAGGATTTCCATTCTCCTAGTACAATGGTTAGAAAGTATTGTAGAATATGTTGACCTAACAACTTACAATCCCCAATTGTTGATTTTAGATCCTTGTTCTATCCAATCTAATCTAATCCTTCTTGATCTAATATGACTCTGTTTGAAGTGCTAATGCTCTATTCTGATAACTTGATTCTATAATGTTGAGTCTTTACATCCCTTTAAAATTTGCTAGCATTCTCTCCTTGCATTCTTGTACCATACTAAGTTATGGGGTTTTGACCTCCTTAAAAAGGTTTTGAGACTTAGAGTTAGGTATGAATATATGATTGAGATTGATCCATCTTTTCCACTCAATTCTTCCATTTTTTTTTATTAGTTGCATGTTGACTGCATAGGGAAAGTAATAGATTCAATCTTATCTTTAAGATCCTTTGAGATTCATCTTGAGTCAACTAGAAAATGGTTTACATTTTAGTTTGTGAGGACACAATATTTTATTCTAATTCTGTGTTACTTGACACTTATTGATTACTGATGCTTCGCACACATATGAATTTTGTCTTGCTTGGCTCCTATAGTAACTCTATCTTCCTCAGCACATATACTAGATTGGCATCAATTGTCACTCTACACTTGAAATTTTCTTGGCACTATCTATCTACTTGGAATTTGAATAACTCAACACCTATTGAATTTCTTTCTCATTACATACTATAGCTCAGCATCTATATTATACTTGGCATCAACTTAGAGATTTCTTAAGTGTTTTGACAATCAATTGTCAAAACCAATCTGAGACCAATAGACTCTAGCCTAATGACTCTATTAATACAAGCTAAAATGGCTTATATATCATTCTAGAACATGGAGAAGCCACAATTTGGCTCTCAAAAAATATTAAATGAAAGCATTCCTAACATTAAATATGCAAGTCAGCCTACATCAGCAATTAACTATCCTAAAATTGATGTTCAATAAAAATTGCAATAGCTCCTAGCTCTAATTGAGTTAGAGCTCATGATTTGAATTGTGGGTGGATATCTAGGTCCTCTATAACTATTTAAGTGTGAAAATTATGATTCATCAAGGAAAAGTGCACATCCATTCTGAAAGTCAAGCACAAAAAATTGTCACACAGAATTGCCAAAAATTGATGTTTTGGGAGAATTTCCATAACTCCCAACCTATAAGGATTTAGAATTTGTGCCTTGGAAAATAAATGAGATCTAGGCACTATTTAGTCTCTAAAGTGTTTATCCCTTCATTCATTATGTAAAATTAGTTACACAATCTATAACAAGCACCTAGAAACCAAAAAAATAGTTTTAGTAGAACATAGTTTCAATAGTAGTATAAGAACTAAAAATGCACAAGATAGCAATGCAACCTAGGATACTACTACATTATAAAAAGATAGACATGTTCCTAGAGGGGAATTTATCCATGTAGAAGACCATGGAGAGAATAGTGATGAAGAAAGAAACCATAATATAAGACAGGGGCAAGAGGAACATGAAGTAGTAGATGATATGGATTTACCCATCTCTCAAGGAAATATGGAGAGTGAATAAGTGCTTGGATGGATAGCGACACTTGAAAACTATTTTGATCTAGAGGATATATAAAAGGATAAGTAGGTGAAAGTGGTTAGGAAAAAGTTAAGGGGAACAACCCTTACTTGGTTGAGAAGTTTACAAAATTAGATAGTGGTTAGAGGCTTGAACAAGATTTCAAATTGGGATATGATGAAATGGTAAGAAGTTAGTTTATACCCTTATATTTGGTTATATAGATGAAGATGAGGAGGAATAATTTGGAGGAAAGAGACATAGATGCCATGTCCTACATTGAGTAGTTTCATACCCTAAGCATAAGGGGAGGAGTAGAAGAAAAAGATGAAAATGTTGCAAGGTATATGAGTGTGCTAAATTTCAACATTCAAGATGAGATTGATTTAAACATCCCTAGGACCCTTGGGGAATTTTTTTCAATCAGAAATAAGAGTCGAGGAGAAGTTGAAAAGAAAGAATGAGATGAAAAACAATAAAGGAGGATCTCCCATGCAAGGAAGGGGTGGAAGAAATTATTTTGATATTACAAGCAATCAAGATAAGAACAAATGGTCTACACCTAAGATAAGAGGGGCTTCTAGAGGAGGAAGATTTAGAGGTGGAAGAGGAAGTAGATTTTGGGAGATGTTTCCATTGCAATAAATCTGGCCATCAATCATTTAGTTTCCCTAAATAGATTGATTTAGATAAGGGTAAAGAAAGGAGAATAAATCTAATATAGGAGAAAGAAAAGAGATATCCCATCCATATACTACGTGAGGAAGGAGAATGTCTTCATATGAGGAATGGAGGATCAATATTACCATTAGTAGAAAAAGGTATATTCAAATATAAATTCTTGGTAGAATGTAAAGTATGCACTTTTCATCATTGATTCAAGGGCTCATAGTAATTTGGTTTCAATTAATATGGTTTCTAAGTTGCCATTGACATTAGTAGAACATCATAATCCTTATAGTACCACTTGGGTGAACAAAGAGTTGAATATAAAGGTTATTCAAAGGGCTCTTGTCAAATTTTCAATTGGTCCATATCAAGATTAGGTTTGGTGTGATGTCACGTCATTTAATCATGGGCATATGATATTGGGTCAACCTTGGAAAATTTCTAGGAGAACCTTACATGATGGATACTCTAATACATACATTGTGTATAAAGGAAAAAAGAATTATAAATTACAACCATCCACTTTTAGAGGCTAGGAACCCATCATTATGTGTTTTTCTAATAAGATACCATTGCAAGGTCAACATAGATACAAGAAGGATATTGGTTGGGAAATGAATCAAAATCTTGGTGCAGACTATCCTAGAAATTAGAACACCTTGGGAATACTAAAAACAAGATTTGAAGGACAAAAGTACATAAAAGTGGGTACTATCCATTGTCCTATTCTTGGCCATAGAAATACTAGTCAAGAGAAGAAGTTACAAATGCTCGGAGGATAGAAGAAATGATACAAAGATTAGGCAAGGACAAAAAAAACAATTACAATAGTTATACACTCCATTGGTCTAGGGATGAACATCAGGCATAACAATGTTTATTTTTATTCTAATAAATTCTATGCAACTTAGTGGAAGAGGTCTATGACTTTGGGATATTTCATGTAGTCATTAAGACAACAATATCATGGAAGGTAGCAATAATTTGGCAAGTCTCATTCTTTGGAAAAGAATTCTTTTAGAGGTCAAGAGTATGGTACACAGGCATATAAAAAAATCTAGGAATACAAGAGAAACTAGAGGACTCCAAGCATAAAGATGAATCATCCATACCATGGTGGAATCAACTATGCAATCTTGAAACCCATCGTGGCATTAAAAATAAAAAATATGCAAATTCTAGGTCCTCAAAGTCCAAAAAGAGGGTAAATGATCATATGGATGTAATAGGGATAATAATATGATAGGTTAGTCTTTAGGAACACCTCATAAGATCATCTAAGTCATCTAGATGGGTTGGATTGGTCATAATACTTTTAGAAACCAAAATTTGTAATGTTGTAAATTCAAATTTTTTAATTCCAATGGTTAGTTGGATTTAGGAGGGAAAAGTTTTTTCTTAGTGTATATGACTCTTAATAATCCCTATACCAACCATGTTTAGTTAGGAAAGTTACTTATAATGCTATATATTGTGGAGAAACCATTAGTATGGGGGGCGAGAGGTGTTTTCTATAGATTGCACATAGAATTAAGAAGGAAAATCTCTATTTTTGCAAGTTTTCATCAGTTCATTCTTTTCTTTGTGTGCTATTTTAAATCCATTGGATCTTGGATTAAAAAATAAATAAATTATATTTTTCTAAATTTCATTTTATAATTGGTTTGATAGATTCTAGCAGTTTTACATTTAATTTTGTGTTGACTACCATAGCATAGTTCAATTTTGCTTGACAATTTTGACATTTTCTTATTGTGGATTGGTCATTCCATGAATTTATGTTATATTTATCATGGAATGAAACTAATTATACTTTTATCATAATCTAATAATAAGTTAACATGCATTTGTGATGGAGGAGATAAATTTTTGGCAATCACCATGATGAGTTGCAGGATTTTTGCATTGAATTTTCTAGGTAGACTATAGTAATAGTAGTTTGGCCTTAAGAAGGGGATAATTTTATGTTGTATTGTGTTTACATATGTTGAGGAAAAGGTTTTCCATCCATTAGCTATTGGAGAAAGTATTGGGAAGGCATAGATTGATGAAAGCCTAGTTTTTGAGGATTTTAAATCATAATTTGGGGTTTTTGCACTTGCAGGGTATATAGACTCAAATTTATTTAATAATCCTTTGACTCAACTAATTTTATGAGACTATAGAGTGTCTTGGAGCTTGGAATAAATTATTTCTTAGAGTTTCTTAGTAAATCCATCATTTTGGAGGCCTAATTTGCTGGTAAAATGTTAAAATAGAACCAATCTTCTAGAGTAACCTTGCTTCTCATTTTTGGTATGTCATAATACTTAGTAAAGTGTATCTATAAATATGGTTTATTCTCTTTGATTCTAAGAATCATAATAGTTATGAATTTTGCAAGCTTGCTAGAGACCTAATTGGTATGGCCACTAGGCCTGCATTGTGCAATTTCAAGTTTACATCCATATTGAGTCTATGGGAAGCTAATACCTATTGAATTACCTTGGAATTTATGTCTTAATAGCATTGAAACTAATTTGATTATTGGAAGGATTCTCAAACAATGATCCTTATGTTAGAGACATTGGAAGTAATTGCATTACTTTAAAACTTGAGTGGTTAACCATTTCAGTTACTCTTGTTGATTGGACCTTCATCCCACCATAACCCTTTACATCAAAGTACTTTTATTTGAATATTTAAATATCTTGTGTGAGGCTATCTTAATTTTGGAAATCCTTGGAGAGTTTATAGGACTCTTGTGATAGATGATTGATTATATCATTCAGGAAGATAGGTCTTTTAAAAGAGTTGAGTTATGCATATCTATAGGATCTATGAGGAAAATTCTTTTGAAAGAAGAAAATAGTGCTAGACTTCTAGGATATTTTATGGTATTATAAGATAAAAGAACTTGGGTTAAGAAAAATACTTTTGGCTATAGATATATTAGGATGTCCAAAAGATTGTAAAGATTTTAAAATATGTCAAGTTTCTAAAGTAGCTAGTTATAAAGTTGGGTCATATACACCTTTTCCTATTCCTTTGAGACATTGTAAAGATTGGTAAGTTGGAAATAATTTCCACAACAAGTCAAATTGTGATATTTTGGTCAAGATTTAACTATGTTATTCGACCCATGTTCTATGAGTAGTGACTCAACATGAATCCATCTCTCATGAGAATAAATGGAGAACTTAGCACTCATTGGATCTAGGTGATGCTCACAATAGTAAAACATTGGGACTTCCTGGGAGGTCACCCATCCTAGTATTACTCCAGCTTGAGTGCAGTTATCTATGAAGTTTTCTCAATGATTAAAACCAAAGATTTGAAAAACCTTCATCAAGTGTTGTACCTTATGAACCATTCATTAGAAATCCTCTTAAGGTCATCAATTCATATATTGCAGATAAAATTTACACCATGTCAAATTGTGATATTGCTATTAGGATTTAATTGTGTGATTTTGAGTCAAAATCATTGACCCATGTTTCATTAGTAGTTATTAAACATGAATCCACCGCTCATAATAATAAATGGATTACTTAGAACTCATTGGATCTAGGTGACGCTCACAAGGGTGAATCATTGAGACTTCTTGGGAGGTCACCCATCTTACTTCTACTCCAGCCTAAACACACTAAATTATGAAGTTTCCTCCATGGTTAAACCAAAATCTTGCAACCTAATTTATAAAACCTTCACTAAGTTTTGTACTCTATGAACCATTCATTAGAAATCCCCTTAAGCTCATCAATTGGTAAGTTGCAGATAATTTCCATAGCAAGTCAAATTATGATATTGCTATCAGGATTTAATTGTGTGATTTTGAGTCAAACTCATTGACCCATTTTTCATGACTAGTGATTCAACATGACTCCATCTCTCATGAGAATAAATGGAGAACTTAGTACTCATTGGATCTAGGTGATGCTCATAGGGGTGAAGAACCAAGACTTCCTGGGAGGTCACCCATCCTAGTACACTCCAGCCTAAGTGAACTTTACTACAATGTTTCCTCCATGGTTAAACCATAGACATGAAATCCAAATTGAAAAACCTTTTCCATGTGTTTTACCTTATGAACCATTCATTAGAAAGCCCATAGAGTTCATTAATTCATAAGTTGGAGATAATTCCACAATAATTCAAATTATGATATCTTTATCATGATTTAACTGTGTGATTTTGAATTAAACTCTATCTCTCATGAGAATAAATGGAGCTCTTAGCACTCGTTAGATCTAGGTGATTCTAATAGAGGTGAAGTACTGGGACTTCCTAGGAGGTCACCATTCTAGTACTACTCTAGCTTAAGCATGCTTAATTATGAATCTTCTTCCATAGTTAAACACAAATCTTGCAACCCCATTAACAAAACCTTCACCAAGTGTTGTGCCTTATTAACCATTCATTATAAATTCCCTTAATATCATAAATTAATAAGTTGGAGATAATTTGCATAGCAAGTCAAATTGTGATATTGCTATCAGGATTCAATTATGTGATTTTGAGTCAAACTCACTGACCCATGTTTCATGTGTAGTGATTCAACATTAATCCATCTCTCATGAGAAAATATGGATCACTTAGCATTCATTGGATCTAGGTTATGGTCATAGAGGTGAAGCAACGAGACTTCTTGGGAGGTCACCCATCGTAGTACTACTCCATCCTAAGCATGGTTAACTAGAAACTTTCCTCCATGGTTAAACCTAAAGCTTAAAACCCTATTTGGAAAACCTTCACCAAGTGTTTTCCCTTATGAACCATTCATTATAAAGCCCCTTAAGCTCATCAATTGATAAGTTTGAGATAATTTCCACAACAAGTCAAATTGTGATATTGCTATCAAGATTTAACTGTGTGATTTTGAGTCAAACTCATTGACCCATATTTCATTAATAGTGATTCAACATGAATCCATATCTCATGAGAATAAATGAAGCACTCAACACTCATTGGATCTAGGTGATGCACTCAAGGGTGAAGCACTAAGATTTCCTAAGAGGTCACCCATCCTAGTACTATTCTAGCCTGAGTGTGCTTAACTATGAAGTTTTTTCCATGTTTAAACCCAAAGCTTGCAACCCCATTTTCAAAACCTTCACCAAGTGTTGCAGCTTATGAAGCATTTATTAGAAAGCTCATTAAGCTCATCAATTGAGAAGTTGGAGATAATTTCCATAGCAAGTCAAATTATGATATTTATATCAGTATTTAACTATGTAATTTTGAGTCAAACTCATTGACCTATGTTTCATAAGTAGTGATTTAAAATGTATCTCATGAGAATAAATGGAGCACTTAACACTCATTGGATCTAGGTGATGCTCATATGGGTGAAGCACCAAGACTTCCCTCAAGGTCACCCATCCCAGTACTAGTCCAACCTGAGTGCGCTTAACTACAAAGTTTCCTCCATGGTTAAAACCAAAGCATGCAACCCCATTTTAAAAACCTTCATAAAGTATTGTACCTTATGAACCATTCAATAGAATTCCCCTTTATCAAGGAAACCTCTTAGTTAAGTACTCTAAAGCTAGAGTAGTATTAGGATTGGTGACCTCCTAGGAAGTCTTGGTGGTTCACCACTACGAACATTACCTAGATCCAATGAGTAATAAGTGATCCATTTATTCTCAAGAGAGATGTATTCATGTTGAATAACTACTCATGAAACATTATTCAATGACTTTTACTCAAAATCATACAGTTAAATATTGATAGCAATATCACAATTTGACTTATTGTTGAAATTATCTCCAACTAATTCACCCCTCACCCCAACCCTCCCCCAACTCAGTTATATTAGTGGACTTAACAATATTAACCATATAATTAATATGAATTGAGACCACAATGAGATACTCATACATAATAACACCAAATATGTTTAATAAGGAAACCCTTGATCAGAGAGAAAAACTTGGTGGGGATGGTACCCATAGGATGATGCACTAATATAAATATTTCTTGTTAGAGGATAGATCCTATTAGGAGTCTATTACAACATTCAATACATATGAATCCTTGTTATGATACTTTGAATCCCTATTAGGAGATTCCAACCTTGTTAGGAGTTGTGCCAACTCTGTTAGGAGCTATGGAAGACAACTAGACCCACTACAAAAACAACAAGGGAAAGATCAATGAACCCACTATCCAAATGATCTCTATATTCTTGTTTGTAGAATAATAGAACTAAAATGTACTTCCTTCCTATATCTCTATCCTATCAACTAGACTTATACTCCTTTAGATATTGTAACCAAATCTTGAATCTTGCATTGAATAATCCCTTGGATAACTTACACCCATTCAGTAAGCACTCTTCTCCTTTTCACAATTCATAATTCTTGCAACAATAGATATTGTACATTGCACTTTTCAATCAAGTAAAAAATATTTCATTTATGCCATATCTTCATAATAATTCATTGAGTTGGCCTTAATTTTTTCTCAATTAATTAAAATAAGATAATTAATTAATTAAAATCACAATATCTTTGTTGGCTCAAATTCTATAAAAAACTAAACCCATATGCAATACTAAGCCTTTTACACTCACTAATGTTATCATATGACAATCCTCTATCACTTCCTGACTACACATCTCTTCATTGCATCTTAGGTGTAAGATAGAAATCAATCATTAGGAACTACTTTAACAATACTTTATCTCTAAACTACTCTCTGTAAATCACATAAAAATTTTGTACAGATTTGACTTGGACACTGTGCACACCACGTCATCAGTACACTATGCTGAACATTTCCATAACTGTACATGACTAGGCAATCAAGCCATTTTTTGTACCATCAAGATCTTTGTTTTCTACTTAGCTAGTCTTTACAACAACAATATTATGTTGACATCAATGAAAAACATAGTTGTGAATGCAATATATCAATACTCTCCAATGCTTAGGATACTCCCCTAATGTACTATCATCAACATACATGCTAACAAATCTTGCACCAACAAAAAATAACCATTTTCTATTCATATATGTTTTTCGAGAAATGGTATTTGTTGATTATTTTTCTCTTTCCACATAGTTATCTCCTTAATGTAGTCTTATCATGGATCCTGTGCCTAATCTCATAGATTGTACTTCAATAATGTGCAGGAGTTATCCTTCTCTTTCTTTAGGGAACTTGTGAATCCTTTATTAGATAATATGTAGACCTAATTCTTTCCACACCTTATTTTATTTTATTTATTCTAAGTTCATTTAATTCTCCATTATGGTAGGACCTATATTTTGTAGTAATATGCTTGACAGGATGACTTGTGGTCTTGATGACTATATAACTATTGATCTAGGATTAGGAAAAGTAGAATGAAGTTAGATAGAACAAAAATGTGTAGTCTTGGCTCTATAGGTTTTAGATCTTGATAACCATGATTGAAATTTTATTATACATGGATATAACTAGGTAGGATTTATTTCTAACATGTTGAATGAGAAATGTCTTATTATTTCTACATTTTAATCTCTATATCTCATTGTGGTTTCTCCTATGTTATATTTGCTATGTATCTCTAGTGAGGGTAGCTTGGAAGGTGAGATCTTTCTTTTCCTCCCTTACATTACTATATGTAATTTTAGGGTTGGCTAGCCTCAAATATTAGGGTTATGTGCTTAAAACCTTCTTAGGTGGTAAAAAAATGCCTATATAAGGAAGGCATGTAGGTTGTTTAGGAAAAAGGAATGTTATAGTTCAAATCTCAGCTTTCTTTCAAATGATTGTAAGGAAGGTACCCACATGGGTTTGCATATTATATTTTAAGATTCAATAATTCTATATTGTTTGAATATTTAGAATAACTTAGAGGGGGGCTGGCTCATTTATCCCTTGGTCTAGATGTACCAATTTAACTTTTACTAACTTCAAACAAGTTTAAAAAAATCATAAAACCACTTGGTTCAGATAGAAACTCTTCACCAACTTAACATATTCAATAATCACTTAGCTCTTTATATAGTATGTGTTGACTAAACCAAAATTTAAAAAAAAAAAAATAGTATGCATAATACATATAACATTCACACATGTTTGACAACAAGATTTAACATTAAAACCCAACATGGGAAAAATGACCAAGTAACATGATACAACATTTCACTCTTCTAAAGTGAGCTCAATTAAAATCATGTTGATATGAGATTGTTTTGAAGTGAAGAATCTATAATGGAATAATCATTGATGTGTCAGTGATGTCAAATCTACTACTTGCTCATAAGAAAACTACCTAGATGTGAGTACTATCATTTGTTTGATTAAGTGAAGAAGATTTGATCAAATGATATAACAAGAGCACCTATAGGAAACGTTGAGTTATGCTACAAAAAAAGGAGTAAAATGATTAGTTAAGACTATAATAATATAGTGAATTCTTTACCTACTCAAGGCTATAAACGTTGGATATATTGATTAAGCCTAGAATAAAAAGTAAGAAGAATTGAGTCTACCAAGCTTGATCTAGTGCATAGTAGGTGCCAAGAAAAGTTAGTACAAGATGAGCAAAAACTAAATTAGATACAAGAAAAGTGAAAATTTAGTGCATGTTGATTGAATACTGTATAACTCAAGTAAATTTTAGTTGATTTCGAGTATCATTAAATATTAGTGTTCCCCAAGTAAACTAGTGGAAGGTGAGTGGAAGAATAGTATGGAAGTTGAGTGATAGCATATTAATATCAAGTGCTAGTTTTCATGTTCAATCATAGATTTGACAAATCTAAGTAGACTATTTTGTTTTCTTGAATTGTGTGAAGCATGTGGAAGATAAATATGATGAGCTAGTGGAACAAAATTCAAGGTAAACTATTTTGTTGCAAATTCAATGAAGATTGAGGGAAAAAAATCTAAAGGAACCAAATGGGAAAATGGGTAGAGTCATTGTATCCTAACTAATCGTACCTAACCTTAAAATGGATGATTGAGGTTAAACAAAAAAAGATGTTAAATATCTATTTATAGAGAGAATTGGATAGAATAAAAGTTTTTCATGTGTGAGAAGCTAAGGAAGACAAGGAGTCTACGGAATTGCTTCATTTAGTGGATGAACAAAAGAGACTAAAAATGGCATGCAAAGAAAGAAGGATTAGGAGTATGAATGATTGAAGGGTTAGAAAGCTATCAAAAATGATGTTGTATAATCCAATGAGAATGGAGGACTAAAAAAAGGATCTATAATATGCAAGTGAGTTATAATTTGCTATCATATCAAGCATTATTGTTACTTTCTAATCATTGTATCATTCTAGGGTAAATCCTTTGGATTAAGGTTGAGCTAATAGTCATTTTTATATCCTTTAACTAGGTAACATTCCAAGTGAATGATCTAAAATCCTCTAACAAGGCTCACTTCTAATAGGGTGATTGAAATACTCTAACTAGGTCACATTTAACAGTGTGTATTGTAACCTTTAACATGGTTGGCCTTTCATAGGGCATCACTTTAGAAGACTAAGAATTAGTAGCATTTTATGGGTTTCTTTTACCATATTAAGTTTCCACGTAAAATCCTTGTGTGAAATGTGTTTTTGAATCTATTATGTTTCATGTTTACATTTTTGTAAAGTTGTTTTGACCTAGGACAGTTAAGTACAAAGTTTAAGTACTATATTATTTAATGGATGCATGCATAATAAGGTTTTATGGATATGTGTCTTGTAAGCATTAAAATTTTCTATTTTTACATCTAGACCTTGGATAACTAATCCACCCCCCTCTTAGTTATTCTAAATAATTCCAACAATTGGTATCAAAGTCATCTTCTTAAGAGGACTAATTTGAAAGTACTAGAAGCAAAAGATCAAGATGTCAAAAAGTGAGGTACCCAAGCTTAACAAGGACAACCTCCTTACATGGAAAAGTATGATGAAGGTACACCTAGGAGGTCTTGGAGACCATGCACAATCTAACATCATCACTTAGCAGGTTAATCCTATTGGAGCCTTGACTATAGATGACTTGAAAAATAAGAAGGAACACAATCAGGTAATGTTGAAGATTGCCTATGCCATACGATATTCTAATTTTGATGACATCAAGGGGTTGTGATTCTACAAAGAAGTTGTGGGATACTATATGCACCATTTATAGAGGAGACACAAGTGTTTTAAGAGACAAATTTGAAATTCTTAGGGCTAATTTCAATGATATGAGGATGCAAGAAGGTGAGAACATTGCTCAATATTGCTCTAGAATAAAAGATGTTGTTAATGCTATGAGAGCAGCTAATGGTATTGTTGATTATGATACTATATTGAGTAAAGTATTTAGAACACTACTTCCCATCTTTGCTATTAGAGTCTCTGATATACAAGAACTAAGATTTATAGAAGGTTCAATTCTGTATTTGGAAAATTTGGTAGGTACGCTCACTTCTTTTGATCTCTCTAATTTTGATAACTTCAAATCTAAAAATGTTGAATCTTATTTAAAATTAAGTTTGTTGGAAATATGACCAATTAATCAGATAAGGTGAGTTATATCGTTGTCATTTATGGCAACATTTGTTTTACAGTTTAGTTATGCTTACTTGTGAAATAAACAAGATTCAATGATAGTGGAAAATTCCCTTAGAATAATCTATTGTGTAGTTAATCAAGGATGCATGACATTATCCTGATGATGCATACTAGTGTGCATGTTCATATGATCAAACAAGTTCAAGTTATGTAGGAATTAGTGATGTAGTGATGATATAATGTAAAATAGAGCATGTTAGTAGAATGACTTAAAAGACTTGAACAACTATTTTAATTATTAATTCTTGATGAGCGAACTCTAATGATGATATGTGAGCCAGCTAAGGAAGAATTATTGATATGCTTGGTATAAATAAAGAACTTCATTTGCAAAGTTAAGATGTGCATAAAACTAGTAATTGTGAAGTAATTGGAATGTTGTGAAATAAAAGTGACAAGTGAATGCAATGTTATGATTTCTGATGTGAACCAAAGTTATCTGAGATATGATGAAAATTTATATGTGGGATGTCACTCTTTGTATGAAGAATTGAAAATCAAAATATTTGAAAAGTACAACAAGTAATCAAGTATTGCATGTATATCTATTTTCTTGGAGAAATTATTAAATTGTTACATGTTAGGGTAGTGGGCTCTTCTTGAACACATTTTTATATGATATACAAACTCCTAATAGGGTTGAAGTAACTCCTGATAGGGTTGAGGCTTCTAACAAGGCCTAGTCTCCTAATAGGGACTTGAGGCACTATAAATTCTTCATAGACTCCTAACAAGGTTTTCGCTTGGCCATGGTTTCCTTAGTTAACAAAATATGGTGTTATCAATTCTCTTCTTTTATGGTTATTTATACTATTTAGCACTATTGGTTTTCTTTCTTATGCATGTGAAAAAGTAATTAATAATATTTACTTGTGGGTAAAAAGATTGAAAATACTAATTCACACACCCCCCCCCCTCCCCCCACCTCCTCAGTATTATCTATTTCTAATAGTTGGTATCAAAGCCTACTTATTCAAAAGAGGCTTAACAACTTGAATAATATCCCTATGGATATTGAACCCTTGAAGAAGAATCTTGAAGAACCTCTTGAATAGATTGATTTCCTTATTGATGAAAGAGATATCCTTAAAGATAGATACAAAGATGCAAAAGTGTACATTAGTGAACTAAAGGACAAGATAGATGATCTAAAGCAAAAAGGACCTAGTGAGCAAACTAGTGATGATGATATTGAAGATCTAAGGAAAGAAAATGAGATCCTAAAATATGAGTTGAAGATAGTTGAACTTAAGCTAAATCTTAAGAAAAATGAAGGAAAGAATTACTCTAAAATAAAAGATAAAAATGCAAATCTAAGATCTTAGTTAAGCAAGGTAACATCCGAATTGGAATCTATCAAGTTAGAGTAGACAAAAATAGAAAAATACAACATTATTATGAAAGGTTAGTTAGCAAAAACAAAACAACAACTTTAGAAATTATATACCATTAGTGAAAAGATTGAAGAATAGATATCTGTACAAAGACCTGTATGTGTGAATTGTGGGCTATACTAACACACACACTTCAATACGGTCTTTATATGTGGATTCATCTTGAAACGAACATTGGATTGCTCATCCAAAAATCAGTCAGCAAGGCAACCTATTGCCTTCTATCTAAAGGGATTTTTCCTATTGAATGTCCTCAGATTCAAGGAATAGGCAACCAAACCCTCTAAGAATGAAGGATTTGAATGCAGTTAATCTAAATGAATGTGCAAAGTAAGCTATAATCATTATGCAACTAATTTAAGAACTTGTGAAAGAAACTATATTAAATGTATGCATATTAAGAGCTAAATGAAATTAAGCTAAGAATGTAAATGAAATAAGAATATGTGAGCTAAAATGAGTATAAAATGCAGGAATGATTCAATAGCCTAAAAATTCAACTTCTATAATGAGAAAATGAGGGTCTCTTAAATAGATTTTCTTGGAATCCATCAACGGTTGAGATCAATTTCAATCAACGGCTAGGATTGAAGATGAAGTTCAGCCATAAAGGAAGATTCCCAAATTAAAGGGAGTTAACTAACTTAGATCTGAGTGTAAGAGTCAGTCAACTCAAATAGACTTCAGTGAGAGAGCAAGTGATCTGGGTCACTTCTAATTTGATTGGCAGTGAACTAGGAATTTCCTTTTTGAAGTGAAGAGAGATTTTGGAGAAATATTTAATTCAATAAAATGAGATATGACCTCATAAATGCATTTTTGATTTAATTAAATAATCCTATTTAATTAATTAAAGATACTTTTTTCATTTAATTAAATAACTTAATTTAATTAATTAGGAATGATTTCCCATTTAATTAAATAATCTTCATTTAATTAATTAGAAGTAAGTTCTCCATTTAATTAAATAATTTTGTTTAATTAATTAAAATAGGAATATTTATTTAATTAAATAAATTTAATTCCATAGTACATTAGCCTTAGGATATAATTTAATTTAATTAAGTATAGATACTTTAGAATAAATTGAAATCAAATAGGTTTAATGTGGCTAATATGAGCAAATACTTTGGGAATTAAATAAAGAGTACGATGAATGTAGATTTAGGTTTTCTACATTTGACAATTAAGTCAAGTAGTGAGTAGCAGAATAAGGATTGCCTAGTGACATAGGACTTAGGGCCCGTTTGGTTGCTGGAATACAACTGGAATAGGAATAGGAAATTAGAATATGATTTGTATTCTTTGTTTGGTGCGTGGAATAGGAATAGGGAATAGGAATACATATTCTCATTTTAGTCCCAAAATGATTTTTTGTCCATTCCAAAAAATACCTGTAATTGGAATTGCTATTCTTGCATTCATTTTTGCTTTCTCAAATTTGATTAAATTTTCAAATCTGCTTTGACCTGGGGTGAGCGCGGGAACTTTGTTTTCAATATTTTCTAATATTTCAGTGATTTTCCAATAGCACCGATTGCATCTTCAAAATATTTTCAAATGATGCCAATTGCAAGTTAACCGTATTCTAATTTAAGCTTGCATAACCAAACAAGGGATAAACAAGATTGGATTGCATTTTTCCATTCCTATTCTTCATTTTCCATTCTCATTCAAATTTTCTATTCTAATTCTCAATTCCTATGGTTGCAACCAAATGGGCCATTAGAGTTGATAAAAAATAGACCAGAATTGGTTGAGATGGCAATGAGCCAATTTTGGGGTATTACATTTTGCCCCTCTTTGAATGAATGTGCAAGTAGTATGTTTGATTCAAAGAAAATTAGAAAGTGTGATGCAAAGATGAGATTGGTTTCTAAGTTGATGACATGGAGACCGATTAATAAGCTTTTAAGGACCATCTCTAGAATAGAGCTTAATCCTAACAGATCCAAGCAGAGTGCCTAGATACCTAGGATTGATAGCATTTAGAAGATTATCTCCAGAATGGAGCTTAACCTTCAAGGATCCAAATAGAACATCTAGATACCTAAGATTGATAGCATTTAGAAGATTATCTCCAAAATGGAGCTTAACCTTCAAGGATCCAGACAAAACATCTAGATACCTAAAATTGAAAGCATTTAGAAGATTATCTCTAGAACGGAACTTAACCTTCGAGGATCCAGATAGAACACCTAGATACCTAAAATTGAAAGCATTTAGGAAATTATCTCTAGAATAGAGCTTAACCTTCAAGGATCTAGATAGAACACCCAAAAATCTGAATTTGAAAAAAAGATAATAAGGTCCAATCATGAGTCATACGATCATCCCCAAAGCAAGGCTTGATCTTCAGGAGTCAAGGTTTAGACTGTCCAAATACCTGTCCATCAAACTCTAAGAAGAGTTGTTATAAGGTTGATCAATTGTTGAAAAGATAAGATAGATGGCAAAGATGCCAGATAAGAGGGAGCAAGATGCCCCGAGTGATGAGATGCCCCAAGTGATGAGGACATAAGATGGGAACGAGATGCCCCAAGCAATAAGATTCAAATTGAGTTGAAATTCAGTTCAATGATGTAATCATCATGCCCCCTCAGGAGTGAAATTGAAAGATGACACACCAAAAATATGATGTAAAGTAGTATATCAATAGATACAAAAGAAATCTAAGAATTAGTAGAATATAGAAGAGATTATAATGATTTGAAGAAAAGAGAAGAGATCATAACGATATGAAGAAAATTCAAAGTCAGTCATGTGTTGATTGCGAGGTCTAAAATACTAGGTTTGACCAAAAGTTGACCAGATTTAGCCACAGTTGACTTGAGTTGACTATTTCCAAAATGAATTTTGAAAATATGGAGAATGTAGAGTTGAAAGGATTCTAAGAATCACAAAGTATCAAAAAGATTTGAGCTACACAAGCGTTCGATCATGTCGGTCCTTGAAATTTTCAAATGCATTTTTGAGGCTCTTAGGTGTGTCAAATTTTGAATTCAATCCAAAAAATGGATCCATAATGGTTCAATTAGCCAAGGGGTTATTTTTGTGCAAATTCAAGCACTTTGAAAAATTGGGTCAACAGTTATATAAGGGCCCAAGGGGTCATTTTCAATTCATTTGTGCTTTTGTCTTCTATTGATTTGAGCTCTGAGAGAGACATGGCAGTCAATGTGAGACATCATTGATTCAAGCACTCCAGATCTCACAGCCACCCAACAGACTACGGACCACCGGTGAATCATCAAGTCCTTTCCTTCGTACTTTTGTTTTCACACATTTTGAGGTCATTTATTGCATGTTTTTAGCATGTTTTAGGATTGTCAATTCAGTC
Source organism: Cupressus sempervirens (assembly GCA_028749045.1). NCBI lineage: Eukaryota > Viridiplantae > Streptophyta > Pinopsida > Cupressales > Cupressaceae > Cupressus > Cupressus sempervirens. The sequence continues at coordinate 133,884,752 of CM053789.1, read as the reverse complement.
TTTGCCTGAGGCCTATCTCTTCTCATGCAAAGATCTTCTTTCTTTGCATGAAGAAAGAGGGTGCATTGTTTCTTCATGTGTGGCTGGAGGATCTTTGCATGGGACACATTAGGTTTCACACAAAGATTGAGATTCTTTGCGTAAGGTGATTCATTTCTCATGCGAGAATTTCTTTTCTCATGCAGACAACTCTTTTTTTGTGTGAGTAGCTCTTTTTTCACACAGTGAGGAGATTCTTCACATGAAGAAAGAATGATTTTGAGAAAAATTGGGAGAGCTTCGTGCAAGATTTCACAAATTTTGCATGAAATCCCGTGACAGTTATGTTTAAAAATTTGATTTTCACACTCAAAAATTGTATTTTGTTTTGGTGTATCATTTTGACTTGATACTAATCATTTCATTTGTCGTTTGTTATTGTGTGTGCAGGAGTCTTTCGATGATGTTTCATTTAGGTCTCATTATCCAGCATATGGGGAGTTATTGCAAAGTCTTGATGATGTAGATCGGGCTCACATTGCCCGATTGGGTTTATCTTCTTTGTGCCAAATTCCAGCCATGATGGTGAATCACAACCTTCTCACTGCTTTAGTTGAGCATTTCCATTTGGAGATGAACACTTTCCACTTGCTGATAGGTGAGATGATCATCACTATGGAGAATATCTAGAGGATTCTAAGGATTACTTTTCATGGTGCCCAGGTCATCTATGATATAGTACCCCAAGCAGGGATAGAGGCATTATCAATTGTGTCAGAGAGAGAGTTACCAAGGGGAAAGGCCATCAGTTGGGATGAGCTGATGCATACCTATGGACAAACACATAGGCTGGCATCCATGTTGGGTATATTTCTAAGCTCCTTCTTATGTCCTGACAGAGGACAACATGGTTTGGAGTGTGGGTGGGGAGTCATGCTCCATAGGATGTTAGAGGCACCTGAGATCTTTGGGTGGGGTTAGTGCATGTTGTCCTACCTTTTCCATGAGATGCATGAGGTCATCCTCCATGAGAAGAAGACCATGGTAGTGAGGGTATATGTATTATAGATTTGGGCCTAGGAGCATCTTCTCATGTGTTAGCCAAATTTTGAGGATGCTAGAGAGCCCAAGGAGCTGTAAATATGCAAATATCGAGGGCACATTACCCAAACCCACTTGGGTAAGACTAAACACTGGCAAACGCATCTTGATGACTTGGTGTCCATTGTATGGCAACCTTAGAGAGAGACAGAGGATTGGGATGATGCCTCTAGAGAGCTTCCATGGATGTTTAGTTCTCAACCTCTAGTGGGTAGGATGACATTAGTTATTTAGAGATTTTCTATTTCATGAGTGTGGTAGCAGTATGGTTGTCCCTAGGACATTTCACATGAGTACTGTGCCTATGCAAGGGTGCAAAAGGATGTTGAGTAGGGATTGCCACCACAGATGGATCTAGGGTGATCCATGATATATATCTGCAGTCTAGCTATAGTTTAGTGAGACTACTTGCCAGAGGTAGTAGATGCAGGGATGACACCTACATATCAGGAATTTTTTATCGACCATCCATTCCCATACTTCACAGATCCACTAGGGATGGTAGGGTAGGTAAAAAGATAGGTACCCCAGCAGTAGCAGGCATAGCTATAGTTGCCAAGTCAGCCACAAATTCTACCATAGGTCCAACACTAAGTACAACAGATGCCTATTCCCCCATGTTAGATAGGATTAGAACCAAGTGCCGAGGGCAGTGGGATAGGACATAGTCAACGAAGGAGGTAGAGGATAGAGAAGCAAGCCCCTAAGCAGGAGATACCACAGCAGTAGGCACCATCATAGCTGGAGGCACCACCACAGCAGTAGGCACTAGAGATGCTTGATGAGGATATGCCAGATTAGCTGGCGGCTGGGGTGCAGGAGGCTATACAATGGTACTAGGAGTAGATTTGGCAGGCCTCCCGGTAGTTAGGGGACCTACAAATTGCAGTGGCAGTCTAGGATGCATAGCTAGTGGAGTGATAGTGAGAGGTAGATCAACAGAGAGAGTGCATGAAAATTACAGAGCAGAGATTGGAGTTGGCATAGGATGAGATCTGATTTTAATCAGCTCGAGTAGTATATTACTATGCTGCATATACAAGTGTGGTACCGGATGAGACACTACAAGTGCAACACTTTTCTCAGTATGTGTGAGATTCCAAGGGCGCATGCCCTCCTACCAGACCAGATATGCCACCGTCACTTCTGCCACCTATTGCTCCTACTCCTCCTGGAGGTGAGGGTATGGGATAGAGTTAGACACTCTATGCTTGACTATGATTTTTATCATTGCCTATGTATTAATTGGTGTGCCAGCACAACATGTATCATTTTTTATCGATTACACTTGAGTACCACCCTTTTTTTACTGACCCATTCTATTGAGATATATACATACAAGATTTTTTGAGTCGAGTATCCTTGTGTACATGTCATTGTTTGTGTTTATTTTACTTTGATATACATGAGATGTATGTTTTACTTGGATTTAATGCATATGTATGGATTGACATCTCATGTAGTGTTGCATGTTTTTGCTTGAGAGTGATAGGTATTCCATTGAGGAGTGTGAATTGATGAACCAAATGCTTGTGCAGCTGTGAAGAAACCTGACATGTGGAGATGCCCCCAATTCTTTATCACAAAGGGTAGGAACATAATGACCATTGAATTGCATGCTTATGCAAGTGTAGAATGTAATGCAAGACTAGGTGAAATGCAACCCTAGGTCTAGTTACCAAGCCTCAATAATTAATCATCACTAGATATAGAACAAAGCTCATATGTTATACAATTCCCACTGACATTGCAATCATGGAAATATGAATATAACATACCTTATTGATTTGTGAGGATTAAATGTAAGCATTCAAGGCACAAGAAGCTAGAATGACCAGAACATTTGTCCCTTTTAATATAACAAGTTAACATAAGCATCAGAGCATAAATGCTAGGATGAACTGAATGTTGCTTGCATGACAGGCACACCAAACACCTGAGAGATCCCTCTTATGCTAAGTATTCAATATTTACTCTATCCGCAATGACCCTTGCTTTTGTAACCTAAGATAGAAGTGTGCTAGATATACTCATAGTGACCTGTACATTCACTTGGCAGGATGAGTATCAGTATTTACCATAGCATGAAGAGTTCACTCCAAAAAACAAGGAGAAAGACCAACATTATTGGTGTATTCATATAAAAGGAGTTGAGTACACATGACCATCCAATATGAGATGGAGGCTCTTATAGTGGACACCCCTTTTATAGGAATAGATCAACTTATTGGAACTAAATCACAAACAAAAAGCAAAGAAAAGGATCATGCCCCTAGTCATTACTTCTCTAGTCAAAGATGACATCATTGAGTTTCTCAAGGAGATATGATAAAGCAAAACAAAGAAATGAAAGAAAATGCTCAGCATATCCAGATAAGTATATCATTTTTGAGTTTGATGTTTTGGGATTGATGTCAAGTATCAGTGTCCAGAATGTGTTTGAAAGAAATCTCTTTAGTAGTGTGACAATAGTAGACAAACATAGTCAGAATGACTAGTGACTGAGGTCAAAGAGGAATCTTCACGATGAACAACCTAAGAAGGACTGAGCAATAGTAGATAGACATAGCCAAGATGACTGGTGACTAATGCAAGAGAGATTTTCCATAAAGGAATCTGGAGACATGACCCAAGCAACAATAGGCAGACACAGCTAAAATAGCTGGTGACTATTGCAAAAGAGATTCTATGAGGAGAATCTCGAAAAGAGTGACACTAGCAATAGTACGTAGATGCAGTGAGGACCACTGGTGACTATCGCAAAGGAGATTCTATAAGGAGAATCTTGAAAAGAGTGACACTGGCGACAGTAGGCAGACATAGTGAGGACCACTAGTGACTGTCGCAAAGGAGATTCTATGAGGAGAATCTCGAAAAGAGTGACACTAAGGGGGAATGCCCCCGAGTTGTGACAAGACTCAATCCATTGATACATGAGTAGGAAAAGCAAGAAATCAAAAGAATGAAAGTGACTGTATAGAATAGCTAGAAGATGCGCTGCAAGATGGAGCATTGGGAACAAGTTCACCTTCTTGGCAAGATTTTTTTTTTTTTTTTTTTTTGCTACCATGATGCCTATTTCCAGGTTTTTACTAATGGAACTTTTCTTGTTTTTGAATTTTTTTGTATTTTTCTTTTTTTTGAATTTTTTTTTTGTTGTTTTTGAGATTTTTCACTTTTTTTTGGTGTTACCAAGGCACCTATTGCTAGGTTTTCACCAGGGTAACAATTTTTTTAGGACTTTTTCTAATTTATATGTTTTTTTCACGACATTTAGATATGTATAAAGAGCTTGTTGATATGTCAAATCAATTGTAAAACCACTTTAGGTGGAGAGTGTTGACAGGTTCTTTAAGCACTTCTCCTTCAGTTGTGGAAAATTGATAAGTGCCAGATCCATATACTGCAGTAATGATGTAAGGACCAAGCCAGTTTGGTTCAAACTTTCTCTTTTGCACTCACAGTTGTTGATTCTTATGTTTATTTTTTAGGACAAGGTCACCCAACTGGAAGTCACATGGCCTAACCCTTTGATTGTAGCTTCTTTCCATTCTTTGTTGATATGGTCACAGATGATCACATGCCACTTGTCATTGTTCATCTAGTAACACAAGCTCTTGAAGCCGAGCTATCCTATAGTCATCATCAGTGATAAGGCCTTTCATAGAGATTCTCAAGGTAGGAATCTCAACCTCTATTGGAAACACAACATCTTCCTCATACACCAACGAAAAGGGAGTTGTGCCCATTGGAGTTCTAATGCTTTTCTTATATGCCCATAGAGCTGGATTGATCTGGAGATGCCAGTCTCTCCCTGATTTGCTGACTACGCGATGAAGAATTTTGAGGATTACCTTATTAGATGCCTCAGCTTGGCCATTACCTTGGGCATAATATATGGAAGACCAGTGTTGTGTGATTTTGAATTTCTTGCACAATTCCTTGAGGTCTTTGTTCTTGAATTGTCCTCGATTGTCAGTAATGATTGAGGATAGTACACCATATCTACAGATGATGTAGTTTGTGATGAAGAGTGCTATAGTTTTTCCATCAGCAACTGTGAGAGGTACTACCTCTACCCATTTCGTGAAATAATCTATAGCCATGATGATGAACTTATGTCCATTAGAAGAGGTTGGGTGAATCTGCCCCACCAAGTTGAAGGCCCATTGTTGAAATGACCATGTTGTAGTAGAGGGAATTAGCTCTCTAGCTGAAGCATGAATGAGATTCTTGTGTAGCTAACACTACTTGTGGGACCTAGCATACTTAATAGCTTCTTGCTCCATTTTAGGTGAGTAGTAACCAGCACAAAGGAGTTTTCAAGCTAGTGTTAGGCCATTGGAATGAGATCCACAAATGCCCTCATGAACGTCAATTAGTGTGTGTTTAGACTCGTCGAGTTCTAAAAACCTAAGGAGTGTTTTGTCGAGACCTCTCCTATACATATCATCATCAATAATGACATAATGTGAAGCATTACAAATTAGTTAACATTTCTCATTCTAGGTCAAACTTTTCAAAATGGTTTGATTGCGAAGGTAGGAATAGATATGATGGTAGTAGGATGATTCTTGTCCTATAATAGAACAGATCATCCTGGAATTAGGGGTGTCATAGCCTGGGTAGTGTAACGCTTCCACCAAGAACTCATGTCAGAGATCATTTTCAGGCATTTGTAGCAAGGAGGCCAGAGTGGCTAGGGCATCAGCCACTTTATTATCTACTCGTAAAACTTGCTGAAAGGTGATGTGTGAAAAATACTTCTTTAAATCATCAACCATGCACTTGTAAGGAATTAATTTCTCATCCTTTGTTTGATACACATCATTTACTTGGTTGATAACAAGCTAAGAGTCACCAAAGATGTCTAACTGATCCACTCTCCATTCAGCTGCAATTTTCATAGCATTGATCAAAGCCTCATATTTAGCCATGTTATTTGTACAAGGAAACAAAATCTTGTATGCTTTGGGCAATGAGTATCTCTGTGGTGTAATAAAGAATAATCCAACACCTAATCCCTATTGCGTAAAGGACCCATCGAAGAACATAACCCATGTATGGTGCGTGAGTGTTAGAATTAACTCATCTAGGAAATCAATGTTCATTGGTAGAAGACTCTGTATAGGTGCATTAGCTAGCTGATCTATAATTGCCTATCCCTTTATAGCCTTGTGTTCAACATATTAGATGTCAAACTCACTGAGTATCATGACCCATTTAGCCAATCTTCCTGTGAGAGCTGCCTTACTAAGCAAGTACTTTAATGGATCTATTTTAGCCACAAGCCATGTAGTATGAGCAAGCATGTAGTGTCTCAAGTTTTGGGAAGCAAAGACAACTACCAAGCAAGCTTTCTCAATAATGCTATAGTTCTTCTCATAAGAAACCAATGTTTAGCTCAAGTAATAAATAGCTCTTTCTTTGTTGTCATTGTCTTCCTGAGCCAACAGGATTCCTAGAGATGTTTTAGTGGCTGAAATGTATAAAAGCAAAGGCTTCCCATGAATAGGAGGCATCAAGATTGGAGGATTGACAAGATATTGTTTGATCTGTGTTAAGCTTTTCTCACAATGTTGGCTCCAATTGAATTTCACACCCTTATGTAAGTTCTTTGTGAAGGGTTGTGATCTATCTGCCAATTGTGAAATAAACTTGTGAATAGATTGAAGCCTTCCCTGTAGTCCTCTCATCTGATTGATGTTCCGAGGTGGTGGCATGTCCATTATTGCTTGTACTTTTTCTAGATCTACTTCAATTCCTTTAGCAAAGACGATGTATCCTAGCAACTTTCCTGATGTAACGCTAAATGCACATTTCTTAGGATTGAGTCAAAGACTAAATTTTTCCATATGATCTAGGATGGGTCCCAAATCTTGCATATGAGTATTGCATTTAGCACTTTTGACCAAGGTATCATCAACATAGTCCTCTATGGTTCTATGCATCATATCATGGAATATTGTGGTAATAGCCCACTGATATGTAGCACCAACATTCTTTAAGCCAAATGGCATCACATTCCAACAAAAGGTTCCCCATGCACATGTGAAAGCCATTTTCTCCTAGTCTTCTAGTGCAATTTTTATTTGATTGTATCCAGAAAAATTGTCCATAAGTGAGTACATCTCATAGCCAACCGTCATGTCCACAATCATATCAATATTAGGGAGCAAAAAGTCATCTTTAGGACATGCCAAATTAAGATCCTGGAAGTCTGTACAAGCCTTGATAGATTTATCATGCTTGGAAATTGGAACAATATTGGACATCCATTTGGCATAATCAATTGCACGAATGAAACCAACTTTTAGGAGTTTCTCCAATTCTACTTTGATGACCAATGCAACATGAGGGTGCATTTTACAAAGCTTCTATTTAACTGGTTTGATGCTTGGTGCTATGGACAAATGATGCATGATAAGATCAAGATCCAATCTTGGCATGTCAGAGTATGTCCAAGAAAAATTTATCTTCTTTTCTTTGAAAAAGGCAATAAATTGTTCCTTCTCTTCAGGTGACAATGACTGTGCCAGATGTATCAAATGAGGATGTTCTTTTATGCCTAGATTAATTGGCTGCATTGGCTCTATTAACAATGATGATCTCTCTTGGAAGTGACTAGGAAGGACATCAAATATCTCATTCATGGGCAGCTCAGAGAGGTTTTCACCCTTGGATACATCTTTTTGGTTTTAATTTTTTGGGATTTGACACTACCACAATGTGTTTTTCACCATCAAACCTTGTGTATTTTTTCTTTTTAATTGTGTGACTAAGATATTTGATGTTAGCCTCAGTCATGTTGTTGGTCTACTCATTGGTGGAAGACATTATAGGTTCGATAGCACCAAGGTAACAGGTGAGAGCATAGTCATTCTGGAACGTGGGGACTTTGTTAGATGCATTGGGGTTCTAGTCTATAAGCTCAAGATGTGTGAGTGAGAGAGTAGTGGTTGGTTCAATTGCATCACAGTATAGTCATTAAATGCGTGGACCAACAATTCAAGACCTACGACGACTTTGTCCATAGGTGTGTTTAAATGCTTTGAAGTACAAATATTAGTAATTGACGACTCTAGGACATTAGTTAGATCAGACTCCCATGACCTAACCCTAGATGTTTCACCCACTTTGATTTGGTTTTCATAGACATGCACTTAGTCAATATCTTTATCAGTAGTAGATTTTGAAAGAGAGTCAAATTCATATTCATGAGAATCGGTGCTACATGGTGCGAGACTATAGAACTACCCAATAGTGATAGGGACATACTCTCCTTCAGCCTCTGAATTTTTACACAAATGCTCAATATGGCATGACTGACTAGATTCTCCCTTTTTTGAATGATATTTGAGTTGCTCAGTATCGTCCTCAGAAGAATCACTAGTATCATCCACAGTGCTAAAATGTGGCACAAATTCATCTATCTCACCAAAGAATTTAGTGAGATCATAAGGAATAGGATGAGGGTAGGAATCCTCATCATCAAATTCTTCCTCTTGAGTATCTGACTTAGCTTGTGACTCATTTTTAGGTGAACTCTCAAGTATGGGTATGAATTTTTTTGATCCCAAATAAAAAGGGACCTTCTTAAACCCTAGGCCAGTTGTATCATTGTTGCTTCAAGCTTTTGCTTTGATAGGATCAATGAGGCCATTGTTATTTCACCCAATAGGGTTGGTTACCTTATAACCAAAATGCTTCATAAGCCTAAGTCCAAGCCCATATTTCTTAGCAGTAATTTCTCGAGCTTGTTCTGTTAGGTCCACTGGAGCCTCTTCTATATAAAGCCATGCAGAAATGGCTCTATTTTCACTTTCATCTTCTAAGGGAACTTTAGCTTTGAAAAAAGTGCCATTATACTTGGTTTGAGGTGTCAGCACGAATGAATTCTTTTCCTCTGAGGGTCTCCCATAATGTTGAGGAGACTCTGGGAGAGATGTCAATGAAAACACTAGTTCAATGTGATACTCTCCCATGCAAGTTTCTTTTAGTTTGAATGATTGCTCAATTTTTTTCAGCTTATTTTCATGATAATTAGTGGACTCATGGTTAGCAAGGACAAAAATTTTAGTAGCTTTGAGCATATTATAGGTGTAGATAGTAGTGGTAGGAATAGTAACTTCAGAGCCATGAAATGGGAACTTGATGCATTGGTGGTAAGTGGATGGCACAACATGCATCTCATGTATAATGCTCAACTAAAGTAGTGAGAAGGTTGTGATTCACCATCATGGCTGGAATCTAGCACAAAAAAGATAAACCTAATCGGGAAATATGAGCCCAATCTGCATCATCAGGACTTCACAATAACTCCCCATATGCTGGATAATGAGACCTGAATGAAACATCACCAAAAGACTCCTGCACACACAATAACAAACAACAAATGAAATTATTAGTATCAAGTCAAAATGATACACCAAAACCAATTAAAATACAATTTTTGAGTGCAAAAATAAAAAATGCATGGACCAACAAAATAATGAGGGACACAATTCATAGTATAGTCATTAAATGCATGGACTAGCAATTTGAGATCTATGACGACTTCATCCATAGGTGTGTTCAAATGCCTTGAAGTATGAACATTAGTAATTGACAACTCTAGGACATTAGTTGGATTAGACTCCCGTGACCTAACCCTAGACGTTTCACCCACTTCGATTTGGTTTTCATAGATATGCACTTGGTCAATGTCTTTATCAGTAGTAGCTTTTAAAAGAGAGTCAAATTCATATTCATGAGAATCAGTGCTACATGGTGAGAGACTATAGAACTCCCCAATAGTGATAGGGACATACTCTCCTTCAGCCTTTGGGTTTTTACACAAATTCTCAATATGTCATGACTGACTAGATTCTCCCTTTTTTGAATGATATTTGAGTTGCTCAATATTGTCCTGAGAAGAATCACTAGTATCATCCACAATGCTAAAATGTGGCACAAAGTCATCTATCTCAGCAAAGAATTTAGCAAGATCATAAGGAATAGGATGCAGATAGGAATCCTCATCATTAGATTCTTCCTCTCGAGTATTTGACTCAGCTTGTGACTCATTTTCAAGTGAACTCTCAGGTACGGGTATGAATTTGTTTGATCCCAAATGAAAAGGGACCTTCTTAAACCCTAGGCTAGTTGTATTACTATTGCTTCGAGCTTTTTCTTTGATAGGATCAATGAGGCCATTGTTATTGCACCCAATAGGGCTGGTTCACTTATAACCAAAATGCTTCATAAGCCTAAGGCAAGGCCCATATTCTCAGGAGTAATTTCTTGAGCTTGTTCTATTAGGTCCACTAGAGCCTCTTCTTTGTAAAGCCATGCAACAATGGCTATGTTTTCACTTTCATCTTCTTAGGGAATTGTAGCTTTGATAAAGGTGCCATTATACTTGGTCTGAGGTGTCAACATGAATGGCTTCTTTGCCTCTGAGGGTCTCCCATAATGTTGAGGAGACTCTCGAAGAGATGTCAATGATAGCACTGGTTCAATGTGATACTCTCCCATGCCAATTTATTTCAGTTTGAACGATTGCTCAATTTGTTTTAGCTTATTGTCATGATAATCAGTGGACTCATGGTTAGCAGGGAAGAAAGTTTCAGCAACTTTGATCATATTGTAGGTGTAGCTAGTAGTGGCAGGAATAGTAACTTCGAAGCCATGAAATGGGAACTTGATGCATTGGTGGTAAGTGGATGGCATAGCACGCATCTCATGTATCCATGGCCATCCCAAAAAAATGTTGTAAGCCAAGGGAATGTCAAGCACCGAATAGGTGAAATCCCTTTCAACAGGACCAACACAAATTGATAAAACCACAAGACCTAGAGGCTTTCGTTCCACTTCATCGTATGCTTTGATAGTGATCTTTTATTGAGGATCGATAGAGTCCTTAGAATAATTCAATTGTCTAAGTAGAGCAACAGAGACAATATTTAGGCCAGCACTATTGTCAATCAGTACCCAATGAACATGTGTCTGGTGGATCATAACCTCAATGTGTAGAGACTGATTGTGTGGGTGATTCAGCGAGTTGTCATCCTCTTCAGAGAAGGTCATAGGATAAGGTGAGGTCAGGTGACCTACCATGGATTGAAATTGCTCAAGATCAAAGGAACATTTGCCTCAGCGAGAGCTTTGTCCAGAATCTGCCTGTGAGCAGGCAAGATTTTAAGCAGCTCAAAGATGGAAATCTGAGCATTAGTCCATTTTAGCTGATCAAGAACACTATAAATAGATGCTATCAAGTTCATTGCGGGTTTTGCACCTTTTCCAGATGGACAAGCAAGGGCTTTGTCTTTTTGTTGTTCAGGATTTGAAGTAGGAGGTGTAGGGCCTTTGAGCACCAACTTGGTGTAAGAGCAAGTAACAGTGTTAGCATAGTGTTGTGAAGGTACATTATCCATTGCATTGGAAGTAGGGCCCCTCAAGAAAAATGGTTTCTTAGGTTTGTGGTTATCCTACTTGCCCTTAATGGTAATGATATTGCAATATTCAGAATCTGCAGGTTCAACCATATGAATGACAATGTCATCATTGGAATAGGTATAGTTGACCTTGTTGTAGGGTTCTAGCTTTGAAGTCTCTCCTTTTTCATAAGATGGGAAAGGTTCTTTGAACACCTTTTGGTCTGAGTTTTTACTATGTCCATCTACCACAAGATCACCAGCATTAATCATGTCTTGGACTTTATGGCACAAGTTTATACAACTGATAGTTTTGTGTCCCTTGTTTTGGTGATACTCATAGAATGAGGTCTCATTCTACCATGGTGGATGTGGATGTGGATCATAGGGATGAGGGTTATCCATTGGTGAAATCAGCTTGTGTTGTAGCAATGTTTTGTAAACCACATCTAGGGGTTCTCCCAAGGGTGTATATTATCGATTGGAGCATGTTTCCCATGAGTTTCTCAGTTTTTTTCTAGATGCTTTGTTGTCAGCAGGAGGTTTCTTAGCATTTTTGGCCACTTTAAGACCATATGTGAGATTAAATGCAGCATTAGTAGGTTTGGGTGTGACATTGTCAACAACTCCATCATGTACAATTTCTTGATTCTTGTTGACATGTTTGGTTTTATCCCTGTTGGAAGTGGAACCTTGTTTTGTGTCTCTTTGAAGAGTGAGTTCACCTTTTTTTACCATAAATTCTTTGATATGGATAGCCTATGTAATAATGTCTTCAAAGGTATGTGGACCTTGAAGTTGGACTTTGTATCCAAAATCAAGTAGGAGGTTATTAGTGAAAATGTCAAGCTTCTCCGTTTCTAGAATTTTGCAAGAATACTTTGTGTATTGTTGTCTCCACCATTAGAGGAATGTGAGAAAAGGCTCACCAACTTTCTATTTAAGGTTGCATAGATCTCAAATATTGACAGGGTGTTGTATGTTATGAGAATATAGAGATTGGAAATTTCATTGAACATCTTGATACCAAAAGGTAAATGTGAGAACCACTCCAAAGCTTGACCACCTAGGCTCCTAGGGAATAAATGCATGAGGTATGTGTGATTGTGCATAAACTCCATGGACAAAGCACCAAACCCCTACAAGTGATCTTGGGGATCAATAGTACCAAAGTACTTGTCATATTTGGGTAGCTCTACACCTCTTGGAAAAGGCAGCATGTTTATGCTTTTGTCAAATGGAAATGGACAAAGAGCGTCCAATGTGTATGTCTTTGTGGGTTTATCTTTCTCATGCATCATTTGAGCCAATTGCTCTTGCATAATTTTCAATTGTTTTTGGAGCTTAGAAGTCTCAGTTTCTTCCTCAGGTATGATAATGGTTTCCACATTGAAATGAGAAGGCAGTTTAGCTCCCTCTTGGGCAAGTTTGATAAATTACTTTTCTTTTTCTTTGTTGAGTAGGATTCTCATGACCTTTTGGAAGTTTTTGTCTCTTTGACATTTTTCTATGTGTTCAAGGAGTATTTCCACCTCTTCCTATTCCTCATCGATGTTGTGCTCTTTCTCTTTCTCTTTGTCATTCTTTGGTGTTTCTTGATGTCTATTATGACTACCATGTTCAGGTTCATGATTAGTCATTATAGGAACGTGTTTAATTTTAGTGTTTTGTGTGTCAAAAAGGTCCTCTAAAAAGGGAATCAGACATCGTGTTTGGTAATGTAGGACCTCTTCCTGTCTTAGTATCCTCTTGGTACAAAGGATTCCTAACTTGTTGCAGGTTTATGGAAAATGTTCGTTGAACTCGAGATGACTTGGAAGGTGAGGGAGATCATGAAGATGCTTCACTATCCAAACAAGATATAGACTACACAACAAAAGGTAAGTGACCTCTGCCATGATTACAACCCTTGGCATGACCATGCCTAAGTCTAAGAGGATAAAACATGTTGTCACTTCTGGTTGCAACAATCATAGACAAGGACAAAAGGCTAGAACCTGGATAAGGACTACACTAAGACTGAGTCTCAAAAAGGATGAGATAATAACAAGAATTCTATCCACCTAGGCACAAATGGTCTGATTTAAAGGCTAGAATAGCTAGAGATTATGACCAATGTGACACAAGGTATGAAAAATATTAAGAAATGAAGACCAAAGATAACTTAAGAGATGAGACCAGTCAAAGTACAAGATGCAAGTCTTTAGCTAAGTGAAGTGTCGCTATTTAAGGACTATTTATAGATAGAGGGCAATAAGAGGATGTAGAAAAAGATAGAATGTAGGGTGCAGATTGCTAAAATAAACCCAAATTGGTAATGCTGACACAAAGTCTTGCACGAGAAAGTTTTCAGGCCACACGAAGAAGTTTACAGGCTGCGTGAAGAAGTTTTTGGCTCACATGAAGGTCAACAACAGTGTTTAATTTTGCATGAGGAAAAAATGACTTCATGCAAAGATGCATAATAGCAGTTTAATTTCATGCAAGGACAAAATGACTTCATGCAAGTAGATTTCACGCGAGACCCAAATGATTTCATGCAAAAAGGTAGAACAGTTTCACGATAGTGGCTGACTTTGACAAAGTTTTTGGACTTTAAATTTGATCATTTTAGTAAGCAAGCAGATAAATAGGCACGTAGAATAGCAAGCAGGTGATTTCAAGCACGTCTGAAAATAATGAGCAAGGGAAAAAGTAACCTTGCGCATGAACAATCAAGTGACTTAGTTTGTGCTAATCCCTAGGAGAGTTATTTGTGTATGTTTTCAAAGAGTTTTGTAATCATGCACACATCCCTAGAAAAGAAAAGTTGGCCTCTCTAAGGTTTTTAGTAATGGTTTGACTCTATAACTTATATGACTCATAGGGGTGACCTCCAATCTTGGTGCACCAAGGTTTGAACACAGTCTGAGAACTTAATCTTCAAGATCTACTAGGGAGATCTAACAACCCACAATGAACCACACTTGTGGAGATTTCTTCCACAAGGACATTTATATAGCAGTTGTCACTACCACATCAAAAATGGCTATTACCACTCGAGGTTTTGTCAATGCAGTTTGTCCTATATAGGGATTTTCTGCTACGGTTAACCCTCTCTAAAGGTGACCAACTCATAATAGTGTACCACAAGGGGAGTTAGCTTCCAGATTCAAGGTTTTGACACCTTTTCACCTTTAGCCCAATCAAAATCGATAGATTAATCCAACATGCTAAACTAAGAGTATCTCTTAAAGATCTATGATATCAACTCCCAGTGATCTATCAACCTATTCGAAGAAAGGATGCCTCAATCAACAAGTTGAAGATTCATCTATCTGCAAGATGCTTAAAGTATCCTCCCCACCTACAAGGAATCCATTATAGAGAGGAGTTTCACTAGGAACCCACTCTCTCAAGATCCACGAGTAGTTTTCATGGGGCCTAATTACTATGTGTGTATAGATGTTAATTCCTGAAAGCAAATCTATCCAAAAGCGATCAAAGAGCACAAGGTGGTACACTTAATGCTTTAACTAATGCAAGCTGAGTCCAAAGATGTGGAACATTTAACCCCTCACACAATCCAAAATGAGTCCACAACTTAGAAACCAGTGAGTTCTAGAAAGCACAAAAGGGTTTCCTAGTGGAGCATTTAACACTTCTTTCTTGTAGACCCCTCCCCTTTAACATGGTGTTGATCTTGCAACCACAAGGTGAAATGAGGGGTCGATGGATTAGCGAGTCCAACAACCCAAGATAGCTAACTAGATCTATCACTAGTAACTAAGCCTGCTAGATGAAAACTAATGAAGATCGCAACCTAGTATCAAATTATGCATGTATTTTAAAATGAGAACATGGAAGGAAACACACAAGCTTGACATAAGAGATGTTTGTTTTATGTCCAAATGAAATGTTATCAGTCAAAAAGAATTACCTGGTAATCCTCACAATGTGCTTAGTAGATATTTTACCTATTTTTAGCAATTTATCATGCTTTTCCAATTTTCCTACAAGCTGCTATTATGCTTATTCCAAAAAAAAAATGAGAAAACATAGAAAAACTAGAAATAGTGAGCAGTTAGCACAAAAACTAGAAAACACAAAAACTAATGCGAAAAAAAAGCCTCTTCCAGCAGAGTCTCGTGCAAAATTCTTGACAGTCTGTGTGAGGTTATTTCTATCTTGAATGAAACTGTTTATGGCTCGCATGAAGAAACAAGTGTCGTACAAAATTTTGCATGCTCAAGCACTTTCTCGCATGAGCGCAGAGAATCTTCATGCGAAGATTTAGAATCCTCGCATGAAAATGAACAGTTTTGCAAGAAGATTCTCGATTCTGTATGGAACAGTATGGATAAAAACTTAAAATTTGATTAAAAAATGTAGAGAAGCCCTGAGAAATTGATTTTCTCAGGCCCCACGGTGGGCACCAAAAATGTGTGCATGAATTGTGGGCTATACTAACACACACACTTCAACATGGTCTTTATATGCGGATTCATCTCGGAATGAACATTGGATTGCCCATCCGAAAATTAGTCGACAAGGTGACCTATTGCCTTCTATCTAAAGGCATTTTGCCTATTGAATGTCCTCAGATTCGAGGCATAGGCAACTAGACCCTCTAAGAATGAAGGATTTGGATGCAGTTAATCTAAATGAATGTGCAAAGTAAGTTATAATGATTATGCAACTAATTTAAGAACTTGTGAAAGAATCTATATTAAATGTATGCATATTAAGAGCTAAATGAAATTAAACTAAGAATGTAAATAAAATGAGAATATGTGAGCTAAAATGAGTATAAAATGCAGCAACAATTAAATAGCCTAAAAATTCAACTTTCATAATGAGAAAATGAGGGTCTCTTAAATAGACTTTGCTAGAATCTATCAATGGTTGAGATTGATTTCAATCAACGATCGGGATTGAAGATGAAGTTCAGTCATAAAGGAAGATTCCCAAATTAAAGGGAGTTAACTAACTCGGATCTGAGTGTAAGAGTCAGTCAACTCAAATAGACTTCAGTGAGAGAGCAAGTGATCTGGGTCAGTTCTAATTTGATCAGCAGTGAACTGGGAATTTCCTTTTCGAACTAAAGAGACATTTTGGAGAAATATTTAATTCAATAAAATGAGATATGACCTCATAAATGCATTTTCTATTTAATTAAATAATCATATTTAATTAATTAAAGAAACTTTTTTCATTTAATTAAATAACTTAATTTAATTAATTAGGAATGATTTCCCATTTAATTAAATAATTTTATTTAATTAATTAAAATAGGCATATTTATTTAATTAAATAAATTTAATTCCATAGTACATTAGCCTTAGGATATAATTTAATTTAATTAAAGTATAAATACTTTAGATTAAATTGAAATCAAATAGGTTTAATGCGGCTAATATGAGAAAATATTTTAGGAATTAAATAAAGAGTACGATGAATGTAGATTTAGGTTTTCTACATTTGACAATTAAGTCAAGTAGCGAGTAGCAGAATAAGGATTGCCTAGTGACTTGGGACTTAGAGTTGATCAGAAATAGACCAGAATTGGTTGAGATGGCAATGAGTCAATTTTGGGGTATTACATTTTGCCTCTCTTTGAATGAATGTGTGAGTAGCATGTTTGATTCAAAGAAAATCAAAAAGCATGATGCAAAGATGAGATTGGTTCCAAAGTTGAAGACACAAAGACCAATTGATATGCTTTTAAGGACCATCTCTAGAATAGAGCTTAATCTTAATAGATCCAAGCAGAGCACCTAGATACCTAAGATTGATAGCATTTAGAAGATTATCTCCAAAATGGAGCTTAACCTTCAAGGATCTAGACAGAACATCTAGATACCTAAGATTGATAGCATTTAGAAGATTATCTCCAAAATGGAGCTTAACCTTCAAGGATCCAGACAAAACATCTAGATACCTAAAATTGAAAGCATTTAGAAGATTATCTCTAGAACAAAGCTTAACCTTCAAGGATCCAGATAGAACACCTAGATACCTGAAATTGTAAGCATTTAGAAAATTATCTCCAGAATAGAGCTTAACCTTCAAGGATCCAGATAGAACATCCAGAAATCTAAATTTCAACCTTCATTCCTTCTAGAAATTTTTTGAACCAAACAATGTTAGAACAATTTATTGTTGCTACCACATACTCTACTTCTACTATAGATTGGGTTGTGCAATTTTGCTTCTTGCTTGTCCAAGATACTAGCCTTTTACAAAGAAAGAAAGCTCCACCACTAGTGTTTTTTCTGTCATCAAGATTTCTTGTACCTTTAGATCTAGATTTCCTCTAAGTTTTTACCATAAACCATAGCCTTCAATAGCTTTTAGATATATAAAGATTCTTTTGATTTCCATTATGTGATTTTTTGTGGGTTTAGCTGAGAATCTTTCCACTATCCCAACTACTAAGGAAATGTTTGGCCTTATGTTAACTACATACTATACTTTTCTAATCATTGATCTATATAAGTTTTGATCTTCTTCATTGGAAACCAGTTCAAGCTAGATAAATTGAGTCTTGTACAGATAGGGGTACCAACTGGTTTTGAATCTTCCATTCCAAACTTCTTGAGTATCTCTTTTATATACTTTGATTGATTGATATAGATACCATTTTTGTTCTACTATATTTACAATCCAACAAAGAATTTTATTTCACCAAATATGGACATCTCAAAATATTTATTCATTTGTTCTAAAAATGCTTTACATAGGTCATCATTTCCTATAAATAGAGTATCATCCACAAATATCTCTACCAATACAATTTTGTTATCTGGTCCTTCCTTGATTTATAGATTACTATTATCATTTGTTCTTTGAAAACCAATTTGTATCATGTAGTTATGTAGTCTTTCATACTAGGCTCTAGGAGCTTCTTTGAGACCATACAGTGCTTTGTATAATTTACAGACCATGTCCCTTTTCTCAAGATCAACAAAATCTTTTGGCTATTCAATGTAGACTTCTTCATCAAGAATTCCATTCGGGAATATAGATTTAACATCCATTTGATATACATTGAATCCTCTATGAGTTTCATATGCAAGTAGGGTCCTAACACCGTCTAATCTTGTAATAGGAGAAAAATTCTCACCATAATCAATTCCTTATTCTTGAGAATAGCCTTTAGACACTAATCTATCTTTGTTTCTGGATACTTGTCCATCTTCATTCAGCTTATTTCTGAATACACATTTTGTTCCAATCACATTTTTATCTTTAGGCCTAGGAATAAGAGTCCAAGTTTTGTTCTTTTCTATCTATTTTATTTCTTTATTCATTGCCTCAATCCAACTTTCATTTTCAAGAGCATCCTCAATAATTCTAGGATCAAAATTAGCAAGTAAACATGTACCTTTCACTTTGCTTCTTGTCATAGTACTTTCTGATTTATCTCCAATAATCTGATCAGGTGCATGATGCCTTCTGACATACTTGGCCAATAAAAGTTCTTTTCCTTTTGAATGAATTGCACTATCTTCATTTTGAATTTCAAATTTAGGCTCAAGTCATTCAAACTCGATAGGCATTGACTCGGTAACTTCAAAATGTGACTCAGGTCCCTATGACTTAGTCTGTACTTCTTACAACTCAGTAATTATGGAAGACTTGGGAGGTGAAGTCTCCTTATTCTTAGATGTGCCTAGCAATGTATTAGGTTCAAAGTAAACAAATCTTTTGTAATCTTTTGGTTCCTTTTTTCTTTCTTCTTCAGTCTTTTCTACAAACTCATCAATTCTCACATGTACACTTTCTAGATTTTATGAGTAGACAAATTCAAACATTTATATGCCTTACTTCTATAGGAATATTCTAAGAATATAGCTTCATCACCTTTCATGTCAAACTTTCCTTTTCTAAACTCTTTAAAGATATAACATTTACTACCAAATACTTTTAGGTAACCTACATTGGGTTTGTTGTCATACCATAACTTGTAGGGAGTTTTATCTGAGTCCTTCTTCAACCATACTTGGTTCAAACTATGAATTGTAGTGCTAATGAATTCATTCTAGTATTTGATAACAACATTCTTTTTAACCATTAGAGTCCTTGCACAATCCATGATGGATCTATTTCTTCTTTCAGCTATTCCATTCTGCTCAAGAGTGACAGGGGTTGATACTTTCCTTTTGATTCATCTTTCAATGCAAAAATTATTGAATTCATTGAAGATGAATTTATCACCTTTTTCTGATCTTAAGAATTTCAATCTTTTTCCTTTTTTTTTTCTACTCTTGATAGATACCATTTGAATTTCTCAAATGCTTATCCCTTTTCTCTAAGATACATAACATTCATCATTCTAGAGTAGTCATTAAAAAAAAAAGAATAAATAATTTTTCTCTACTATAACTTTCTATTCCAATAGGACCACACAAGTCAGAATGCAAAATTTCCAAGAAATCTTCAGATTGATAGTTTTTTCTCTTAAAACTAGTCTTTCCCATTTTTCCATTCTAACAATTTTTGCATAAACCAACATTTGGTTTCTTCAAACTAGGGATACCTCTTTTATGAAATTTCTTTTCTTGACCATATTATCAAATTTTACATGGCATAGTCTTCTATGCCATAACCAACTTTCTTCCATTAGAGAAATAAAACATGAGCAATCACCAAGATTAAGATAAAATAGGTTACCTCCTATTTTTTTTCCTAATCTAATTACATTCCATTTTTCATCTAGTAGTCTTACCTTTCCATGCATAAATTCTACCTTGAATCCAATGTTGACTAGTTGTACCACACTTAGTAGGTTATGTTTCAATCCTTCAACACAATAGGCATTTTTAGATACAAGTTCGTTGAATAATGAGATGTGACCTTTCCATTTAATGAAACAAGGTTCATTGTCTTCAAACCTTACACTACCTCCATCATAGTGTTCAAAATGTTCAAATTTTGTTTTTTCTCTAGTCATACGATGTGAACATCCACTATCTATGATCCATGCAAGAGAAATAAGTGTCATCATATCTTCATCTTCATCAAATTCATCTTTTATAGAAATGTACACTATTTCATCTTCACTATTATCATAATTTTTTGCGATAAAAAAGGTCATCTTACCTTTGTCTTTGAAGGTGATGGAACTCAAAATTACATTCCCATTTTGAGTGTCTACTCCAAATTTTGAATCACTTTGAGTCCCCTATGAATGTTTTTTGTGCATATGTAACTGATTGACCTTTGAAGGATTAGGAGGCATTTTAGTTGTTTGATACCCTTCATTTAACATATGCATATATTTTGTATTGATAAACTGACATTTTGAGCCATTTCGTGAAGTTTTGAGCAATTTTCAAATCTGCATTGGAAGCCCATTTTGCCTTTGAATATCTTTAACCCAAAAATGTTTTATGACCCACCACTTTGGGCATATTTAATATGCATATCAAAGAACCTATGTTCCAAGTTTCAAGTCATTATAGAATCTCTTTGATTAGGCCTTGTTTGATGTATCATAACTTTTGACCAGTTGATCCAAATAAGAAATTTCCTTTTGTATCATATTCTAGGGGTTAGAAAATTTCTATGTTCTTTATTTGAGATCATCATGAATCTATTTGATCAGTTTGCTAAAATGATTAAAAACCTAGTTTATATTTTTTTGTTATGACTAAGGTATCTAGATTGATTTTTACCCCTGTTCAACATGTTATAACTTTGATTCTATGATTAGTAAGCCTAAAAATATTGTGCCATCGCATTGTGTCATAGAAATCCTTGAAGTATACCAATTCTCAAGTCATGATGAATCCATTTGCATACTTTCTTATGTCCATATGTTTACCAAAAATTACTTTTTGACACATTTCCCAGTTAAAAACTTCCAAGTGCTTGATTTCAAAAATTCCCCAAATTCGTCTTGTTATTCATCATAAGCCCTAATTATGTATTCTTATCATTTGAATTCCAAAGAACCTATATCCTAGTTTTTAGAACCCCAAGTGATTGATAACCCAATTTATAATGCCAAACCTGAGCCCAAATTATGCTTTTTAACACTATTTTCTTGCAGGATGATAGAAGTATGGATGTTCGATGACTAAAATATTTTGAATGGAGATTTGTCATGGGTTGAGAATTTGAGTATGGTAGAGCATGTAGGATTGAACACTCATGCCAATTTTCATGGCTTGGTTACTTGATTGAATCTATTTTTGAGGCCAACTAGTGGGCCTCTAGACACAAATTCACAATTTGTAGATTTGATTAAAAGTGAGTTTTAAATAATGAATCGATGATTGAATTTGAATTATGTATGTCTGAGATGTCTAATGGGGTCAAGGGACAAATATGAGGATGCTAGTTGTTTGGAAGGAAAATTTTTTTTAGCCAAATCCACTTTGGGGTCCAACTATTTTCTTTAGGCATGGGTGATTATGCATATTAAATAAACATTATCATAATTCAAATTATTTGAATGCATGATCAGAGTTCTCAAATACAAAGAGGGATTCAAATGAAGAAAAATTAGAGTGAATGGAGACAAATCATGTAGAGGAAAGAGATAGAGGTCCATAATCATAGCATCAAAGGAGGAGGCAATCCATGACAAACTACAAGCATAGGATTGGGAGTTGCAGCTGGGTTTCTAAGTGAGTGTATCATTAAGTCATTGTATTCTGCAAGACATTCTATAAATCATAAAATTGCAATCATGACACTCGTGGCCTACCTTTTGTATGTACTTGCTAAATTGTTTTATCTGAGTGGCATTTTAATATATATGTATACTTTTATCTATGGAGATGAATTATAAAATTTGAATTAAAAACAAAAAAATGAAAAAGCTCCAAAACATCCATAAAGGAGCAAGCTGCAAGGAAGGGGTAGGGAGATGCTCTCCACATGAAAAGACATAACGACACCCACATTTTTAAAGAAGGCTTTAAATACCAATGCAAGCACATAGCTACAGGTAAAAAGCTTAATCCACAATTAAAGACAACTCAAAGCCGATAGGGAAAACCACAATAGGTTCAACAACATCTACAACATCCACATTGAATAAATCATAGTGTAGGACCAGGAAATGGGTTAAATGCATAACATACTATGAACAAATCACAAACTCAATCAACATATATTAGCATCCACTAGTCTACCATGAAAGCCAAACTAATCAAAAGAAAGCAAACATAATTAAAAAATTCCTTTTCCGTTTGTAGCTCCCATGTCCTTCTTTCTTCTCCAAATGATTGTAGCTCCAATTTTCCTATAGTGCACACAAGATTGAAGCAAAAGCATATGATAGGGATAAAGCCATGAGAATACTTGAAGTGTGATATTAGTGTGAGAGCAAGAATGCAAAATGAAAAGAAGTAGAGACTCAAAGACTCAAGGATTCAAGGACTCAAGACTTAAGCATTAAAGTTCAAAATGAGAGGAAGGGTGTCCATTTTATAATTGATATGGAGGGTGAGAGCATTGGATTTTTCACCCATAGATATACGATGTGGCAAGAGATTCCTATGATGCATATGACAAAATATGCCAATTGTAAGATTCTATGACACATGAAAGTCAAACTTGGCTAAATGTGTGGAAGAGAATCTATGACACATCATCAGACACCTCAACCCACTTAAAGCCAAGAATCTATGACGAAAAAGCCAAATAGGGATGTGTGTAAGAGGTAAGAATATTTGATTATGAAAAATCTTAGCCAGGTGTCAAAGGAGAATACATGAGGTGTCATATCCAAGTGTCATGATGATGCAATATTTTATGAAATATTTGAATTAAAATTCCTCTTATTCCACAAAATAAGAATTAGTAGAAAATGTAATTAATGATGGAAAATGGAACTTAGGAAATTAAGAATTTCCATGGTTTGCGAACGATGAACCAATTAATTAATTGAGGATGATAATTAGGAAGAATAATTAGAAAGAATAGGATTAAATTATGGGTTATTTAATCCTATAGAGAAAATTAGTAGATGATTGGCCAAATTGATTAGATGAATGTGACTGTATCCTTTGATGAAAATGTGATGATGATATAGATCGAATAAGATGATGACCAATAGATCAAAGCCATGATCAAATTTATTGATTGAAGTTGATAACATGCCAAGGACACATAACATGAATTGGTTGATATGTAACATTCAACCGACATTGCAAATGCTACAGGATTGAAATTGATTGATAAGGTTTGATCATAATAACATCGATGGACACTGTCAATATTATTAAAATGGTTGATGATGCCATGATTTGAGATTGAAAGCCTCAACAATTTCAAAGATTGAATGACATGAATGATAGTTTGACCTAGCACTGAGAGCCACAATAGTACTATGGTCAAATTGATAAGATTGATAGGTTGATAGATTTCCAAGGCATTGAAAGCCACAACAATACCTAGGATAAGATAAATGATGATTGATTTGGGATGTCTAATATATTTTGGGTTGATTAGGACTGATTTTGAGTGATTCTGGGTTGATTTGGGGTGATTTTGAGTTGATTTGATATGATTCTGAGTTGGCATGACATCGATGTGAAAGAGGATACAAATGAAAAAATATGGTCAATCTGGCCAAAAGATCAGAGTTAGTAGAATGAGAAAATGGGACAAATTAGTATTGAGAAGTCATGAAACCCTAGATGCAAACCATTTTTGAGCGTCTACACATAGCATCTACAATATTGAAGATGTAGAGACTCACGATTAAATTAGTGAGGAATAGCTATGATGAGAGAGGTTCTCAAGTTGGATATTTTGATTTTGAAAATGATAATCCAATAGTCATAAACATGAAAGATACTAGCATTTTTGTTTCAAAATATTTGGCCATGGCTTTTTTTTTAAAATGAATTATCTGTGACAACTTTCTATGAAATTATTAAGACATGCAGGGAAAGCCACAATAGAACATCAATGATTTTTCTTTGCAAGAAATCTACCTTTGAAAGAAAGGGAGACATTTAATTCAAGAGGCAGAGGATTTACATGGAATGAAGACAAGTCACCCATGTATGGCAAAGGTAGAGATCAAAGGCATGAGATGAACATTTTTTTCTAGCACCAAATGGAGAGCAGTTCATGTGATGAGCTAGGGCATGGAGAATGGATGTACGCATTTGAGTCATTTTGTAACACATTTGTAAGGTGGGAAGGTCTTTTTCTATTTATTATACATGATGCCTCAATATTGAGTTGTCTTAAAGGTGACTGATTGGAAACAAGCATGGCTCATGCATGGACCCTCCCATCTGGCCAGTTGGAGATGCAACATAAGCATTGTTTGAATAGTCAATGCAGGAGGAAGATGAACAAGTGGTGAGGGGAGTAAGAGAAAATGAAAATATCATAAGATCATAAAATCTAAAGATTTTAATAATTTTAAGATTTTATATAGTTTCAACTATGTAATTTTTCATACAATTCAATTTTATATGACTATTCACAGTTCGAGAGTCAAATTTTCAAATTGGTCCTAGGGGCATGATTTCTATCCAAAATGTGTAGTATAATATACTGTTGGAATAGGGAAGAAGTGAATTTTCTATTTTTGTAGTCAGGTTTTGTGTAGGTGTTAACCAGAAGTTGCTACAAGAAGATTTGTGTTTCTAGGGGCTTCTCAGTGAAATTGGCATAATGTTAAAATGTAGTTATAGGAATGACAAAAACACATGGTAAAAGGTCTGTTGGGTTAATTTTGAGAATATTAGGCCATTCTAGTATAATTTGGCTCCAATTTTCAGTTATGATGGATATTTGTTATTTTTAGTTAAGCAAAATTTCAGGATTGAAGTTGGAGTCCTAATTCAAGAATTAGATCATTTTTGTGAAATGAAAGGGAAAATGAAAATATCTCTAGGATAGGATTGAATTATTTCATCCTATATACATAATGTCTCTCTTTCATTATAGATGTTGAAAAATATTATAAATTTTGGAATGAAAGCATTTAGCAGAATTGGCTTTGGACTTTCTAACTAATTGTCCTTTGTTTTCTTTCCTTTTTCTTCGAGTGAAAGTTTGGCTTTGAGTGTAGACTAAACATTTTTAGAAGTTAGAACATAATTGTTAAATTTTTCTTGCTCAAAAATGATCAATCTTCCTACTAGATCATCCAAGCCTAGCTTTCTATTTGAATCACATCTCTTTTCTTGAATAGGAGATACTTGGATTGCATAGATGGGAAGCAAAGTTCTAAGAACTTTACTTACAATAGTTTATTCCTTGATTTATCCTTCAAAAGGTCTAATTGCACTGACACTAGCTTTGATTCTTTCCAAATATTTGGCAACATTTTCATCTTGTCTCATTCTCATCTGATCAATTTGTCCTCTAAGGCTTTCTACTTTCGCTCTTCTTACATTGTCATCACAACCATAGATATCCTTTAGCTTGTTCTACATATCAAAAGTAGTTTTATAGTCTTTGATCCCATCAAATTTATCATAGTTGAGAGTAGACTCAATATCAATCATCATGATGTTATGGTTCTTTTTCTCAGCAAGATCTCCAATAGATAATGTACTAGTAGGACTTTTGTATTCTTCATCAAGGTATTTGCAGCCTAAATCACTAACGGTGGCTAGATGAAGTCTCATGAGTCCCTGCCATGCTGAAAAGTTCTCTCTATTTAGCTTTGGAATCTCTCCCTTGTAAGACATCTTGATCTTTAGCTTAGCTCCTTGAAACCTTTCTTGTAATCACGAAATGCTTTGATACCAATTGTTGGAAATACAGAAGGAGTAACTGAGAGGGGGGTGAATTAGTTACTACTAAAATAAATCCCAGATCCCTTAGATTTCAACAATAAAATTTAGACTAAAAAAAATGATTGTCGTTGATACTCAATAAACACACAAAAAAATTTGTAACTTGGTAAATGTAGAGTATGAATTGCTTTTGTGAAACTTAAGATGTTATCATTAATTACTTGTAATCATGAAAGAAATAATATGAACACATGAGACACTAGGATTTAACATGAAAACCCAATTTGGAAAAAAACCACCAATGTAACTAGTTACTACTTTTCACTCTTTTGAAGTGAGCCCTGTTAGGAGACAACCCTATTAAGGGTTACAAAAAACACTATTAGGTGTGACCTTGTTAGAGGATTTAATCATATTGCTAGGAGTGGCCTTGTAAGAGGTCTTAAAATGATTCAATGGAATTGCCACCTTGTTAGAGGATTTATAACTGTCTATTAAACCAACTCTATTAAGAGATTTTAGATAATTGCTACAATGGTTAGAGAGTAACAATGAAATGACCTGATTGTTATGCAACTAAATTTCTAAATCCAAATCTCTTTTTTGCTTAAACTTGATCCTTGCTGATTGAATATTACTTTTCTGCTCAACAAGAATACCTACTTATCCCTCAAGTTCACTCCCTCTCTTTTCTTTTCAATTCAACCAACACACTTGCACACACACTACTCAACTTGACCTTTTATTTATACCTTCCAAATTCTCAAGTTATCCCAAATTCAAATTAAAATAACCAATATTCATCATCATAGTTAGCTAGAATCCATACATAAATTAATTAAGCACCATATGCCAAAATAAGAAAAATCCTTCATAAGCTGACCCTGCTTAGTAGAAACTAACTTTGGAAAAAATTTCTATGTTAGACAACAGAAGCTTAGTTAACATTATGAACTTTTAGGAATCCTTTAGCAACCAAGTGAACTCGATGAATACTAACTCCGCCCAACTTTCCCTTTGTTAACTAAGTGAGCTCCATTAACACTATTTTCTGCCTAAATTCCTTTGATGCCTAAGTGAGCTTAGTAGACACTATCATCTATTTAGAGTAAACCTATGAATGCTCGATAGACAAGGAAAACTATCTTCACTAACCAAGTGAGCTCAATAAGTACTGACTATCAATTGATATGATATTTGTGCAACATCAAATAAAACACACAATTAATCAATTGTATCCAACATTCATAGTGAGAAAACCTGTTAGTTATTAATAACTGATGTTAGAAAGAATATCATAGGTTTCATAGTTAATAATATATACTAAACACTGAGAGGAGTCTATAATGAACTGCACATTGCTTAATATGATCAAGATAAGGATATATAAGAAGAATAACCTCTCTGTTATATAGAATCAGTATACAGAACTAGTGGTAGATATGAATTTAATGCAAAGTACATATTGCGTAAGATTTAAAGGACTTGAATTGATTTGCAAACATTATTTTTTTGTGCAAAATCTTGTATGCAAGATAGAATCAAGATTTGAAGTGTTAAAGAGGTTTGTAAACATGTGAATTCAATGAAAACCTTAATATGTAAAGGTAAGGTATTTCCTAAATTTTTTGAGCATATCTTTAAGAAATGCCAAGACAAGAAGTTTTTAATGTTAGCAATATAACTAGATAAAATTTCAAGAAACACCCATTTGCCTCTTTACTTGATGACCATATTGGAGCATTTTTGCAAGTTCCAAAAAATGCTCTTCATGTCAAAGATATAAGAAGTTATATTCACTGAAAAATTGAAAGCATAGGTGATATAGTGATTCATAAAGAATTGGATAAAATGTGCGAAAAAGATTTGTCACTAAAATAAAAAATGGATACCTAGAACAATGGACCTTTAAGCATATGCTCTACATGGGCTTCGACAATCATGAATGAACAAGGATAATTATAAGTAGACTACATGATGATCTTCTATGGTTGGGAGATTCTATCACATGTATTGATAACAACATAGTTCACAAGGTCACGAGTTTAAACAATAAAGGATGCAATCTAGTGAACATAAAGAATGTGTGCAAGATAGTTGAAACAAATCTCAACACATGTTTTGATAGAAAAAACATGAAAGTTTACAATATTGGGGATGATGGAGTAAGATTGATTTACAAAATTTTGTCATAAAAGTTCAACCATGGAACTAGGATAGATTCAGTCCCTACAGGATTTCTTCATCCAGCTTATCTAGTAGTTAAGGGTGAAGAAGTTAACCTATGTGACATTATCCAAACATAGTTGTTGGATAATATATCAAGAATAAAGAAGTCTAGGAGCAAAGTCTTTTGGTTTGAATCCCTTCTAACTCACATATTCTTCTACACAACAAAGAATTTTCCTGGTATAATAAATTGGGATGGAAGTGGGTGCGCAATGCAAAAAATCACTCGTGTATATAGAGCCAGACCAAAATAGTTAGAGATAGTGATATTGATAGAATAATGAAATATTTCCAAGCTGAAATGAAGCAAACATATAGGACACCTCTTGCACTAGTAGAAAAATACAAGGATGAACTATACTTTATGGTAGAAACAAATTTTACATGTATGGAGGTAGTAGTTCCTTGACTTAAATTCACTGAACCTATGGGTTATGAAATGAGTGAGGACTAATTTAAGGATATGTGTAGATAATCCTTCACTTAGAAGTTGATTCAGAATGTCCTAGATGGGGGACATATATTGAGAAGATGAGAGAATTTAAGGCAAGTTAGATAATCAAGGACTCCAAGAAGAAGGTGGAAAAGGTGATTGATTCTATTTTGAAGGAATCAAGAATGTCTAGAAAGGAATTTGATGAGGTAAAAGGGATAGCCTTGGAAATGAAGGCTAATGGTCAATCTAAACTATTGACCCTACACCTATTATAGTGGCCAAACCTACTAAGGAGGTCACAATTGCCTAGAAAAGTGTACAAGTACCTACTATGCCATATGCAATAGTTGTGTAGTAGCAACCTCCAAAGAATCTAGTGAAGACTAAGGAAGTGCCAACACCTAGGAAGTCTACAACACTTGAAAAGACCAAAATGCCTCCTAAGAAGAGAGTTAAACAGACTAAAAGTGGTCCAAGCAAGAAAAGAAGAACCTTGCAGATTAGTTTCTCTAAATCTAAAGAAGAAACTGGTGATAGACTAGTAGAGATAGCTGATCAAGAAGAAAAGACATCAGCAAGAAGAAATGCATGGAAACCTAAGGTAGAGAATCTTAACATGAAAATTATTAATGACAATAATTTTGTATAATTAAATAAACACTATGACTTCTATAATAATATGGATAGGAGACAACTAGAGAATGTTGTAGTTAGAAATATGATCTTAAAGTTAGAACATTTGATAGCATAAGAGGTCAGACACTTGAACATTTGTACAATAGACTGAGAAATAGAAAAAGTAGAGTGATAGAGGAAGACAAGGAAATAAGAATTAATATGGTGAAAATTTTATGTACTTTAAATAATGAGGAAGAGTTAGTAGAAATTATAAAAGGAATAGCACCACTATTAAGAAATAAAAAGAGATTCATTCTCCTCATGGGAGGAATTTATGAAGAAGTGAATGTAGAAAATCAAAAGGCTATAGTCACATACATGTCTACTATGCCAAAGAAGAGTGTGCAACTAGAGAAGGCAAGCCCTATGTCAAATAAGAGTGCATGGCTAGAAAAGGAAAGCCCTATGTCAAAAAAGAGTGTGCAACCAGAGAAGGCAAGCCCTATGCCTAAGTTGTTTGAGGAGTGTGCATAGATAAAGGAAACAAGTACTACTATTGTTAGTCCACCTCATAGTTTTGAGCAACCAATTTTAAATGATTAACCCCATATTACCATTTCTAGTGAATCTACGCAAGTCGATAGCACCAATATGACTATTGATAGAATTGAGGACCCATTTAAATATTTTGGTGCTAGCATTGTTGGCAATATTGTAGATTATGATAGCTCATCTGATGAAGAAGAAGAGTACGAGCCAAAGGAAGAAGATGCACCTTCTAGAAAGAAGATTGACTTTAGTATTGAAGTAGCTACTTGATATGTGCCCTTAGGAACAATAGCAACAACACCCTTTACATCACCTACTCAAGTAGTAGTAGTCACAACAATAGTAGTACAGTTAGATGAAGAAGATGAAGATGAAAACCTCATATCTTCTTTGAGTAAATTTCTCAAAAAGAAGAAATTAGTCAAATCCATTGAAATGAATTTAATTTTACTTTTGGATAGATTGGAAATGATAGTCAGTCCTATTGACACACTGATAGATATCCAAAAAAGAGCAAGAATTTTGTGTAACACTTTTTATAATGAGTTCACAACACTTACTAATGTGGCTATATTTCAAGCACAAATGAAGCATGACGGTAAAATTCTTAATACCATGTGTAAAATTACGAGGAATGATATATAAACTTTGAATGTATGCATTGAGGCATTGAGATAGAGTATAGAAGAAGGGAAATAAACTTATGCTAAGAGAAATTTGGTATACGTCCATCTTGAAAGTTTTGATGAACAAATCAAAGAAAAGGTAGTTGAGTTTCAAACACTCACCAACAACTTTTTGAAATAGAATTAGAAGTTAGATACTATTGAGCATATGATGTAGAGACTTCATGACAACATTAGGGATACTCAAGTTAAAAAAAGGGAAAGAAAGTTCTAAAAAGATTCACTCTTTTGAGAGATCACTTATCCCCATAGATTACATTGTTATAAAATTAGTTGGAGGAATGCTTGGTAGTAAAATTCTCATATGACAAGTTTGGCTATAGATTTGAATGTAGCAGAGTTAGCCACATATGCTTTATGTGTGATAATTAGTGTATCTGATGCACTAAAAGATAGTTGGAATAAACACATTGAGAAATTAAATATCAACTTTAGTGATCATTTTTCCAATTTTTGATACAGCTATTAGATTTTGAAAGATTTTTCCTTTTTTTGGAACCTTTGTCATTGATTTCAAAGGGGGAGAAATATTGAAAATTGTAATTGTAAGGGGTAGAAATAAGGAAAAGTGTAATTAATAAATTATATTTTGAAGTATAGTAGTAAGTCTTGCTTCAGCCAAAATATGGAGTTAGAGTTATAAGGCATGTAATCCTTTCAAAACATGAATACAATGTTTTTACTATGTTATGGTTATTTATTTTGGTTGGTATGACAACATGTTTGGGACTTAGCCAATTTTTCCAAAATGTTGCCATCAATGCCAAAGGGGGAGATTGTTGGAAATTTGACCAATCAATTAGATAAGGTGAGTTCTATGGCTATCATCTATGGAAACATTTTTTTTATAGTTTAGTTATGCTTACTCATAAAAGAAAATTTTCTAAGTATTAGACAACATTATAGCAACATGACAATATTTGATGATAGTAAAACATTCCCTTAAAATATTATCTTGTGAGGTTAACAAGAGATGCATGATATCATCCTAATGATGCATACTAGTACACATGTCTATATGATCAACCGAGTTCAAGTTATGAAGCAATTAGTGATGCAATGATGATACAATGCAAAATAGAGCATATTATCATAATCAATTAAATGACTTGAATAATTATTTTAATTATTAATTCTTGATGAGCCAACTCTAAGGATGATATGTGAGCCAACTAAGGAAGAATTATTGATATGCTTGGTATAAATAAATAACTTCATTTGTGAAGTAATGTGAATGTTGTGAAATACAAGTAAAAAGTAAATGTGAAGCAATGTTATGTGAGATATAATGTAGATTGATATGTGTGTAGTCACTCTTTGTATGAAGAATTGACAATCAAAAGATTTGTGAAGTACAACAAGTAATCCAATATTGTATGTGTATCTATTTCCTTAGAAAACTTATTATATAGTTGAATGTTACAGCAATGTGCTCTTCTTGCACACATTTGTATATGATCTACCAACTTCTAACAAGGACTAGTCTCCTAATAAGGACATGAGACATTATACATTCTTCATAGACTCCTAACAAGGTCAATATCCTT
The DNA here is from genome assembly GCA_028749045.1 of Cupressus sempervirens. Taxonomy (NCBI): domain Eukaryota; kingdom Viridiplantae; phylum Streptophyta; class Pinopsida; order Cupressales; family Cupressaceae; genus Cupressus; species Cupressus sempervirens. Next base: position 133,852,490 of record CM053789.1, on the reverse strand, counting down.
AACCAGATCCTTTATATAGTGAATCATCTTGTGGGTTCCATGCCCACTAGGATTTTCCCTTGGCTAGGGTTTCCCTAGTTAAAAAAGATAGTGTTATGAGTTCCCTTCTTTTATGGTTTTTTATATTGTTTAGTGCTATTGGTTTTTTTTCTTATGAATGTGAAAAAGTAATTAATAATATTCAATTGTGGGTAAAATAATTTCAGTTATATAGATGAGAAAGATGTAGGACAACTTGAAGCACTACTAGAAAGGAAATTTCATAGAGGCAAAGGAAAATTCAAAGGCAAGTTACCTACAATGTATTTTAATTACAATGATGTTGGTCATATTTCTACTAGATGTCTAGAAAAGAAGAAAAATAGAAGTGGAGATAGATATAGAAGTAAAAGAGACGAGGACAAAAAATATTACAAAGACAACAGTAAGAAGTCTTGCTACATTGCAGAGGGAGACACTAGAGTTGGATCTGATGATGATGATGAAGAAGTGGTGTATGTTGCAATGAAGGATTAAACTATCAAGGATGACACAATTACACCAGTATCTTATGTGAATGAGAGTAATAGATGGATCATTGATAGTCAATGTTCACACCACATGACTAGAGATAAATGTAAATTCATGACCCTAAGTTATTATGATGGAAATAGTGTAAGGTTTGGTAATGATGCACCATGTCCGATAAAAGGAATAGGATCTATCAAACTCATAGAAAAGATTTTTTTTTGATAATGCTTATTATGTTGAAGGACTTAACTATAATTTTTTGAGTGTGTTATAACTAAATAACTAAGGTTGCAAGGTTGAGTTTGAAAACAAGATAGCTAAGATATATGTCACTGATGGGAAACTAATTGGAAAAAGTGATCAAACTAGAGATAATATATTATCTTAATATAAATGATGGTACTTGTCTTCTTTTAGAATTTGATGATGTGTGTTTATGGCACAAGAGGTTATGCCATGTTAACTTTGATAACTTAGTAAGTATCAGTAACATGGGAAGAGATAGAAGTTTCCCTAAATTGAAGAAATGTGACAATTTAATTTGCAAGTAGTATCAATTAGGCAAGATGAAAAAATTTAGTTTCAAAAGTAAGACTTGCACCTCTAAAATAATTCTTGAGATTGTTAATACTAACTTTTGTGGATAAAATAATGTGAAAATATACAAGGGTGACACATAAATTATCCTATTTGTTGATGAATATTCTAGGATGATGACAATTATGTTTGTAAAATAAAAAATTGATGTTTTTTAAACGTTTATGTGGTACTTAACAAGTGTTTAAAAGTTGATAGGAAAAATCTTAAAAATTTTGAGATCTGAGAGAGGTGGAGAATTTACATAAAATGAGTTTGAGATGTTTTGTAATGATAGAGGAATCAAAAGGTAAATATCTACACCTAGGACACCTCCACAAAATGGAATTACTGAAAGGAGGAATAAATTTGTAATGGAATCTACTAGGACACTCATGATGGAGGAGAATGTTTTTTTGAAATACTAGAGCGAGACTATAAGTACAATGATATATACCTTGAACTATGTGCAAGTCAAGAAAGGTACTCATTCAACACCTTTGAAATATGGTATGGATACTCACCCAATGTAAAATATTTTAAGGTATTTGGATTTAAGTGCTACATTCTTTAAATATTTAGGAGTGGTAAATTAGATACTAAAAGTGAAGAAGGTATATTCCTTGACTATTCCACAAGAAGTAAAGCTTATAAGTGTTTAAATGATAACACTAAAAAAGTTGTGGAAAGTGCAAATGTGAAGTTTGATAAATATAGAAAGGTTCATGTAAAGGAACCATAGGAATACAAATCTTTTGTATACTTTTATGAAGGTATTTCTATTGATGAAAATCATATAAAAAAAGTTGTAAATTAGTAGAAAGTTTCACTGACTCTTGAGTCACATACAATGAATGTTGAGTTGCAGAAAGAAGCTAAGAGATATTTTGATTATGAGATTAGTGTACATGAAAGAGATGATGAATTATCTAATAGAGAAGTATGTAGTGATTAAAAAGTTGACATATCTAATGAGAAAAGTAAAGTAGAACCAAAATTTTCAAAGTATGTCAAAAGACATCACACTACTAAACAAATTATAGGAGACAAAGATGCTAGACCAATGACAAGGAATAGACTGAGAATTGATACATGATTTTGAGAATGCATAAGGCTAAGATAGTGAACAATTCCATAGAAAATGTGGACTAGACCAAAATTGTGAAAGAAAAGATTTAATAGATTGAGAAGAATAAGTCATGGAATCTAGTTCCTAGACTAGAGGATAAGACTATGATTGGAACCAAGTGGGTGTAAAGAAACAAGTTATATGAAAAAGGTGAAGTCACAAGAAATAATGAAATATTAGTTTGCAAGAGTTATGCTCAAGAAGAAGGAATATACTATGGAGAAACATTTACTCATGTTGCAAGATTGGAAGGAGTGAGAACTTTTCTTGCTTAATCTACATACAAAGGTTTCAAAGTTTATCAAATGGATGTGAAGTCAACATTTCTAAATGATATATTAGAAGATGAGGTCTATATAGAACAACTACAAGGATGTTTTGATGTTAACAACAAGAACATGGTATGTAGACTACACACAGATTTATATGGTTTAAAGAAAGCCCTAAGAGCATGGTATAAAAGGCTTTACAACTGTCTCATGAAGATTCAATTTGAGAAGACTGGTGATAACAACAATCTATACTTGAAGACAAAAGGAGGTAAAGGTATTTTACTAGCTGAAATTTTTGTTGATAATATCATATTTGAAGGTCAAGATGGATTATGTAAGGTATTTGCAATTGAAATGAAGAATGAATTTGAGATGTCTATGTTGGAAAGATCAAGCTCTTTGTTAGTTTGCAAGTATATTAGATGAAATATGACATATACATCACTCAATATAAGTATGTGAAGCAAATATTTAAAAAAATTTGAATGGAGGATTCAAAAATAGTTAGCACGCCTATGGTGATAGGGCACAAGTTTTCAAAGAATGATGATTTAGATTATGTGAATCAAACATGTATAGGCCTATGATTGAAAAATTGCAATATGTAGTAAATAGAAAACCTACAATTGTATTATCTATTGGGATTGTTGCAATATTCTCTACTAATCCTAAGGATAATCATTTGATGGTTGTTAAGAGAATAATGAGACATCTAAAAGGAATACAAGGCTATGCTCTATACTACAATAAAAATGAGAAGTTTTAGTTGAGAGCCTACACTGGTGCTTATTGGGCTATAAACATGGATGATAGAAAGAGCACCAGTGGAGGATCATTTTTCTTAGGAAAGAGGTTGGTCATCTAAACTAGCAAGAAAAAAAATTTCATATCTCAATCTACTATTGAAGCTTAACATGTGGCTATTGGACTAAATTTTACAAACATTGTATGGATCAAACAACTTCTCAATTATATGAAGGAAGAAATCAATGAAATTTTGATATTTTGTTGTGATGATACAAATGCTATTAATATATCAAAAAACCCTAAGATGCACACAAAGCCTAAGCATATTACAATCAAGTATCATTACTTGAGAGAGTTAGTTTGAGACAAAGAATTGAGGAGGGAATATGTGAATAAAAGAGAGTAGATATATCATATCTTTACCAAAGAATTACCTAAGGATGCTCATGAGTATCTAAGAGGTAAATTAGGGGTGATACCCCTCTCTAAATATGTTGAAACCACAAATATTGATGATACTTCTATGGGGAATTATTTTGGAAACATGATTAGATCATTATCATGATGATATGTTATATTCATGATTATGTTTGTCATTGATGTCAACATAGTAGTTTTCCTTGGTATCTGATAGAAGAACATCGATAAAGAACAAGTTGGTATAGATAGATAGTTGAGCATTTTAACTAAATGATGTTAAACTGAGATACTAATAAGTGTCTAGTATATGTAGCAAACCTAGGAAGCATAATAAATTAGTTCTATAAGAAGTTATGCAATATTGGTGAAGACCATTTTGAGATAGAGTTTACAAAATCATGTTCTCGTAAACTTGTTATATCTCTTAGTAGATTTGTTATTCTGAGAAGCTAAAGTTAAACATCTATAGAAGACATTCTAGAGATGGCATGGCTAAGCTCACTTGTCATAATATTACATGTATAGAAAATTATTCAAGTTACAAGGTGAAATTTTAATGTTATTGCTAAGTGTAACATGTTCTTAATGAGGTCGTCTAATAATTAATTGAAAAGATCATGTAATAGATGACTTAGGAAATTGTTTTATGGATTTAGTATAAAGGGAGGACATTTTCCTTTATCATGTGTGCAATGAATTAATGATTGCAAGAAGTAGAAAGAGAGGAATGTTAAAATAAGAAGAGTAGAGTAAAAGTGAAGAAACTTTATTACTGAGGTTTTATTATGTGATCTGGAGTTCGATATTTGGAGTGAGGTTTGTGACTTGTTGTACAAGGTTTGACAATGATTGGTCTAGTTGACAGGATGAAGCAAAGAATTTAAAGTATAGTAAGGACAATTATTTTGCAAGCAGTAAATGAAAGATTAGTTGGACAGTGAGTTTAGTGGTCTTGCCCTAGAAGATGTTTGGATAGTGGGTCTTTCTTCCTTGTACAACTTGTAATAGATTTGTTATCTTCTAACAAGGATTTAAAGTCTCCTAATAGGGACTCATATGTACTAAATGTTGTAATAGACTCCTAACAGAATCTATCATCTAACAAGGAATATTTATATTAGTACATCATCTTGTGGGGATAATTCCCACCAAGGTTTTCCCTTTGATCAAGGGTTTCCCTAGTTAACAACTTTGGTGAATTTGTATATGTGCATTTTAGTATGGTTGTTGTTTTCTTTGATTAAATGGTTAAGATTATTTAAGGTTGATAATTATCGAATAACTAATTCACCCACCCCTAGTTATATTGGTGGACTATTGTTTCTAATTATTGGTGTCAGAGCATCAATTCCTTAAAGATAAAGTTTAACAACTTTGAGAGATCCATGGAAAGCATATTCAAAAAGGATAATCCAATGTTTGATGGAATAAATTATGATAGATGGAAGAAAATGATGAAGATAAATCTATTTTGTATGGGTTGAGGATATTGGATCTTGACAAAAAAAAAAAAAAAATCATTGTTGAAAAAGATTTGGAAACTTATACCAAGGAAGAGAGAGAACTTTTCATGTGTGACATGAGAGCTAGAGAAGCACTATTGTCTCCACTTCTTGAAATTGATTATGACAAGGTAAAGTCACTTAATAATTCTCATATGATTTGGAAAGCTTTGAAAAATACTATCACATTCTTATCTACTGGTCTGGGGACAAATTCCCATGTCTCATTCTTTACTATCTAATCCAATTCCTCTTTCATGGCTTAGCTTCATTTGCATTCTTCAATTCAACTTCAGATATCAAGCATTGTTCTTCATTAACTCTTCTTCTTCTCATCATACCTTTTTCTTTACTTTTGATGATTTATTCAGATGGGTGATTCTTTATCATGTTCTTTCCTAAACTAGGAGTTTTTATCTCAACTCTTGGCTCTACTAAAGATTTTGAGCTTATTTCCTACCTTTTCTTGCCTTCATTCTACACATAATTATTAGTTTCAAGAAAAACCTCATCATTTCTTGGCTTAGTAACAACATCATCATTTGAATTGTAATCAATTATTCTCTCTTATACATTGAAATTGTCATCAATTCTTACATTAGCACTTTCCATAATAGTCTTAGTTCTTTGATTATAACAGCTATAAGCCTTTCTTTTCAATGAATAACTAAGAAACATACCTTCATCGTTTCTATCATCAAACTTACCAATGCCATCACCTTTCTTAATGTAACACTTACTTCCAAATATTTTGAAATACTCAACTATAGGTGAGTGACTGAACCACAATTTGTAAGGTGTCTTATTTGTATCCTTCCTAACTTGAACTCTATTCATAGTGTAGACTATTGTATTCACTACTTCTCTCCAAAATGTCTTCGATACATAATTTTTTGCTAACATAGCTCTAGCTACTTCTGTTATGGACTTGTTTCTTCTCTCTACAATGCCATTCTATTTAGGGTTCTTGGAGGTGATAGCTGTCTTCTAATTCCATTTTCCTCACAAAACATGTTAAACTCATTTGAATTAGATTCACCTCCTCTATCTAATCTTAAACATTTAATCTTTACACTAGATTCATTTTCAACTCTATTCTTGAATATCTTAAACTTGTCAAATTCCTCAGATTTCTCTTTAAGAAACACAACCCACATCATTCTAAAATAATCATCAACAAGAATAATAAAATACATTTCACCATAAAATCCTCTTGACTTTGTAGGACCACTGAGATCTATGTGTACAATCTCCAACTTCACTGTAGTGGTAAACTTATTTCTAGGAAAAGGAGTTATGTTATGCTTTGCAAAAACACACTCCTTGTAAATTGTATTAGTAGGCTTTACAATCTTCAAAAAATCTCTAACAACATACATTTTACTAGTCCTCACAATACTATTAAAGTTTATATGACAAAATCTCTTATGCCATAACCAAACATGTCATTTTAGTAGGATTTAACTGAAATTCATTACCTTTGTCTAACACTCAAAATATTTTATTTAGAGCCATCAATAAAGTATACATCCTTAGTATTAGTTTTACCATCAAGAGTTATAGATCCACTACCTTTTACTTGGCATGCTGCATTGTTTCCCACTGTAAAAATTCCTCCATCCTAACTTTTGAAATAAACAAACTTGTTCATATCACTAGTCATATGATGTGAACAACCACTATCAATTACCCAATTAGATTTCTTCTCAACCTCTGATACCAAAGTTGTCTTCTCTAAAATTTCCTCTTTAATTGCCACAAATCCAATTTCATCATCACTAGATATTAATGCTTGATCATCAAAATCATTATCTTCATTTGCATATAAATAATTTCTATCTTTTTTAGGCTTATGAATTCTCTGATACTTTGTCTCCCTTTTAGGATACTTAGATGCATAATGATTATAGTCATTACAAGTCCAACACTTAAAGATTTTCTTACCTCCCTTTTATCTTCTTATCAAAAGGGCTATTGCTTCATCAATCTTTCTTTCTTCCTCAGATCTACTACTAGTAGCAAAATATCCTCTACAACATTTTCTCCTTGATAGGTTAGGTTGAATGTTCAAGGGACTAAACATTTTCTCTATTCCATTTAATTCTCTAGACTATCTAAGTTCATTCTCAACTACTTCAAGTCTTCCAAGCAATGTCTCCTTTGTGAAATCTTTGGTGCATAATATCAACAACTATATCATTTGAACTGCTAGCTCGAATGGTGGTGTTAGAGTTTTCAATATCTTCCATATAACCTCATCATCTTCTTTGGTTCATCCTTGAGCTTTAATACCTTCAGTAATTTCTGATATCCTACCTATATGTTCTTATAGATTCATCTTATATCATTTTAGCATCTTAAAATGCACAAATCCAACTTTGTAGCCTCAACTTCTTAGAATGTGCATCACCTTAAAAACTATTTTCCAAATAATTCCAAATAAAATGTGAAGTAAGAAGTGATTTTACCTAATTGTAGTCAATCTTAGGAAGTGCAGTCAATAGTGCTTCTCTAGCTCTCACATCACACATGAAAAGATCTCTTTTTGTCTTGGTGCAATTTTCAAAATCTTTTTCTTCAATGATTGTCTTCACTAATTTTTTTAAGAACTAATATCCTAGAACAATACAAAAAAAATTTATCTTCATCTTTTCCTTCTAGATGTCATAGTTTGTTTTGCAAAATTTAGACTATCTTTCTTGGAAATGTTCGCCATGGATCTCCCAAAGTTGTTAAACTTTCTTTTTAGGAACCTGATGCTATGATACCAATTGTTAGAAATAACATCCCACCAAGATTACTAAGATGGGGGAGGGGGTGAATTATTTATCCAATAATAAAACCACTTATCTTCATTAAAATAAACTTAACCATTAAATCAAAGTAAATAACAACCATACAAAGATGCACATAGACAATTACACTAGATATGTTGACTAGGGAAACCCTTGATTAGAGGGAAAATCCCACTGGGAATGATGCCCATAATGAGTCCTTGTTAGGAGAATTTGAATCCCTATTAGAAGATTCCAACCCTATTAGGAGTTGTAGTACAATATATGCAAGAATAGCCCACTACCAAAACATGCAATTTCAACTACAAGAGTAGCTCACTACTCAAACAAGTAATTTACTTGTATCTTCTTTCCTCTATAATTTCCTCTATCCTATTAACCAAAGAAATCACTATCATACCTTGTACACTAGGTAAAAAACCTCAAATCCAAATATCAACCCTTAGATCACTCAAATAAACCTTGGCAATGAAGTTTCCTTCACTTTTGTACTGCTCTGCTCAACTTTGCATCCTTTGCTACTTTTTGAACATTTAAAATTCACATATGATCATATCTACATATATCATGATAAAGTAAAATGTTCTTCCTTTATATCAAGTCCATAAAATAATTTCTAAGTCAACTATTAGTTCTTCTCAACTAATTATTATAGGACCTCATTAAGAACATGTTACATAGTGATAACACAAATCTTCCACCTTGAAACTTGAATAACTTTATACACATGAAATATTAGGACAAGTGAGATAAGGCATGACATACTCAACATGTCATGTTCATCTCCTCAACCATGATCATCAAGATATCAACTCTGATTTTAGATATACAAATTTTACTAGAACATGCCTCTATAAACTCTATCTCAAAATAGACATCACCAAAACTTACATAACTTCTTCTAGACTTCTCCTCTCTACTTTCAATGTTAACTACATATACCAAATACTCAAAATTATCTCTCATAACCTCAAGTGGTTATCATTCTCAACTAGCCATCCATACCAACTTAATCTTTCCACTATTCTTCTATCAGATACCATAGAAGACATCAAACATGCTATGTTGACATCAATGAAAAACTCAGTCATGAATGTAACATATCATCATCAAACCAATCTCTCCAATCTTACCAATTTTCCAATAGTAATGTTCCCTTCTTATTCAAAATAATTTAGTCCACTACTAAGTCCTTTGTAATATGTTGAATAAAGGATTTACAAAGCTAGGCTCAAAATGTGATGTAAACTTAAAAGTTGAGTGCTTAAGGATTGTTTAAAAAGATTAATTTTTGGGCATGTAAGTGATATGGGATTTTGATTTCTCTTGTTTCATGTACTGAAAAAATGATAAACTAGACATATTGGTGTTCCTTCATGTGGATGTTCTCATTTTTATTTTCTTAGTGTGATCCCTCCTTTGTGTTTAACTATGATAGTTACTACAACTAATTCTGACCAGCCACCATTACATCACTAATTTAGTTAATCATTTTCCTTCCATCCTTTGGAGTAATATTAAGGCTTCTCCATAAACACTATTAAGATCACAAAACCATTACAAAGTACTCCAATAATCATATCCATATCCTAACTAGTAAGGCATTACCTATCATAGATTGAGATGATATTTCTAAACTTTTCGAATCAATTTTCAAGTGTATTTTAATATAAACTAAAAGATGTATTCAATACCTAAGGTAAGTTTTCTTTGTATCTTTAATGTAATTTTTGAATGTGATTGTCCTAATAGTGATATGAGACTTATTGGTGAATGATGAGAGTCCCATGACTAACTATGATAAGTACATGTTTCAAAGTGAAAGGCTAGGGATCCATACCTTGGGGCATATTTTTACTAGGGTATACCCTAAAATTTAGATATCATTTATACATGAAGAAATGATTTCATTAAGTGCTTACCCTTTAATTAGACCTTTTTAATTTTTTATGTTTTGATTATGTTATCATTTGAATCTTCAAAGTATATATATGGATTTCTTACATTAATGAACAAAGAATTTATATCTGGTGTACATACTTTAGGACAATGATAGGTAGAAAGGTCTAAATGACTTACCAAAATTTTGATCTTTCCACATGGCTCACTCTTCCTATATGAATTCTAGCTTCTACTTGTTCTTGTTGGTATAAAGATTGTCTCATTTTTTCCATCTTTAGGTCTTTTTATATGCAAATTAATTATAGGTATAACTAAAATAGAGTTGCCAATTCTCACTGGGAATCTCCAAGTAGGTCAATGGTTCCATATGGCTCTATGCATCTTAATAGAACTCCATAAAAAAATTGGAAGAGGAAACCATTGATGAATAGTATTAAACTATCTACAACATTAATCTTATTTTCTTAGTAGCGTAGAGACCATGCAGGTTATTACCATCTTCCAAATGACTAGTCATGTCAAAATCAATCTATTATTGTTTCTTGGTAAAGTCAGGTATAGAGTAGCATTAATTCATTGAACATAACTAAAAATACTATCTTCAAAAATGTGTTCAAGAAATTTTACATAAAGAACAACAAAATTAGATTTCTTAGAATTTAGAGAAGTTGAGATTATCTTACATTTAACTCTACATCTAGTAGAAAACATGGATGTACAATGTCATCATCTTCCATTTATGAAACTGAAATTAATTAATCCAAACTCACAAGGAATTTCTCATTTATTAGCCTTTTAAATAGTGTCCATGGCCCTCAAAAGGTAGCACTAGCATTAGGTATAAAATGAGCATTCCCTAATAAGCATATATACTCTATTTTGTTGTGCATACTATCATATATTTATTGTCCTCTCTTACCCAAGTCTAATTGAAAAAAAATTATCCACCAAGCATGGAAAATAACTCTAAGCCTAATTATTATTTGAAGTCTTTTGTCCATTGGGGAGAATGGGTAATGATCTTTCAATTATTCTTTTCCATAGTCCCAAAAGCCAACAATGGTTGGTCACAATTCTTCTTCCTAACTCGATCTAGGTTAGCTACCTAGAGAATGTTTGATTAGGAATATGATATCCATTTTAGAATACATTTAGATAGCTTTTCTTGCATGAAGGGTTCTATCATAGATTTTTCAAACTAAGTTTTTATAATGGGTTAGTGCCAACTTCTAACTTAAAAGTATATTGGATAATATTCCATTTATAATCCTAGAGCTCCTTATATGATGCAAAATAATCCTAGGTCTACAAACCATATTGCATCAAAAAAAATATTGAGCATTTTATTTGTATGAAATTTTGAAATTTCTAGTTTTTTTAGAATTATTTTGGCTTTTCATAGTGGAATTTTTTTAATACAATCATTGCGTGAGAACTCAAACTAGAAAACTAATTCATCTATTTACTAACACATAAGCATTTATTTTCATTAGATTTTGACTAGATTGTCAACAAGCCATTTGAAGCATGTCGACATGTTTCTTTTGTATTTCATGTTTCTTCTAGAAGTTGAATTGCCTAATCAACTCAAGGACTCTATGAGACATGTACCATAATTTAGAACCTTATACAAAATGATACTCATTTGTGAAGTTTTATTGGTCCCATGGTAGTTCATGTTTGAAGCTACATTAATTTGGAGTAATATTAGTTTTTCATGGCACAAACAAGAACATTCATTATCAACTTTAGATTGAAAAAGGAGGGAAATTTTTTTTGAGCATAATTTGTGAAATCATTTGATCAAAGTACCTTCTCAACATCATATCCACACTAACCTACCAAACAACAAAAATAATTATTTTTTACTCCTTTTGAAAATATTCAAAATGATATTATATAGATGATCTTATGAAAAATATAAAGTAAAACATTCTGAAGGATTAGGTATATCTTAAAATCAACAAATATGTGTCTATCAATATACAACTAAGAGTGATCTAGGTATTGGTTCCTACTTTCTACTTCTGATATGGAATTGATAATATGCACACCATTATAATAGTAATAATATACTTTGAATATTTTGGTAGGCTATTTGATATGACAATATTATTATGTTGTTAAATAGTACTAATGTTGTGATGCAATGAGGAGGTGGTGATCTTGTTTCTTATTACCAAACTCTCAAGCTATTAGGCTAGGCTTCTTCCAACCTTACCTAAGCATATCATATGCTATCCCTTAGGATTCTACAAAATTAGAGACCAAGTCATTTGCCTATTCCTTATACCACCTTACCTATTCCAAATGCCTCTATTTATACCTTCACCAAAACCTAAAATACTTCCAAAGGCTTAAATTCATCACGAGTAAGGAGATTTCAAACATGCATAAAGTTTTATACACCTTAGTGGGCTTTAAAACATCAATTCTCACAAACTCTTCCTATGTGGACTCTTCCTTGCAACTCTACCTTAGGATTAGGGTAATAAATCCAACTCTACAAAAAATAAAGGTAGATTGAGGTACCCATTATTGAAACTAACTTAATCCAAAAATTATAGATTTTCACCTATCAAATAAATTATATAACCCGAAGGCCCTATTCTAGTTAATAGGCCTAAAACTCTCAAATAATACCATCAATGAATTTGACATTATCATTATCTTATTAATAATATTCAAACTATTAATTCTTGGGCTCCTTGTCTTTGAGTAGATGAATTAACTTTCAAATGTATCCTTGGTGAGCATTTCATTGTTAAGTGTAATTGATGACTCCAAAATTCTATATATCACCTATTCCATGCTTATAAAAAATGTTTTATAACATCCCATAGATGACCACCAACCTTCCAATACTATGAATCTCTCATAAAACTTTTGCCATGGTTTCTTTAGAATGTTGATTCATTGCTTTTATTTACAACAACATTTACTTGCTGATTTTGGGTTTTTAACTTTATAGGGGATTGAGTTATAGTGTAGACTCCTGACAGTACCATCTTAACAACATAAAAATATTTCACCATCTTCTCTACTATTGGAAATATTCAAGATATAACAAGTTACTGAGAGGGGAGGGGTGAATCAGTAACTTCTAAAATTTCAAACAATAAAACTGTATACTGATATATTCACCATTCATCCAAGTAACCTACTGTAAGCATGAAACAAAATCATTTGCAACACTTGAACACACAGATTTGGTGACCCAGAAACCTTCCAAATAGAAAGTAAAACTGGGGTGGGGATGAAACCCACAAGCTTCATTACTGCAGTATGAAGTTGGCAGGTTAAGGCTTACAATGACAACTTCTGGTGATCTGCCCTGTTAGGAGCACAAAGGATTGCTAGATCCACCTTGTTAGAGGATTTCCAAACATACAATAAAGTATGCACTCCGTTAGGAGATTTACAAAAGACTGTTAAGTCTACCTTGTTAAAGGATTTACAAAAACTGATTCACCTGTTAGAATGAAACAGTGGATCTGATTATAACTGATTGCTGATAAGATTCGCTATGCTCCAATTCACCTTGATGTGATAGATAAAACTTTTCTGCTCCAAAATTTGACCTTGCTGAATACCTTCACAACTCAGCACACATACTTTCGCACGCATGTATTTCTTTCACACTTTCGCAGTTTTATTAATTACAATTTCTATTGCCATTGCAATTTCTTTTCATTTCATTTCTTACTTCCTTACATCTGAATGATACAATACATTACATATATATACCATCCAAATAAACAATGCATGCAAGGTCGGCCAAAACAACAAGTGCAAATCTCTATACAAAGTCGGCCCAAGGTAAAAACTTGGGTTCACTGAACTGACTCGGTGTCCTTCTGATACTCGGCGTCCACTGCGTTACTCAGCATCGTCATGCACTCGGTAGAAGTGAATGCACGGTTCATACTAAAAACTTCGAGTAGTTCTAAACTCGGTAACCACTGGAGACTCAGTAGAAGAGATGTCACTCAGTGAATACTTCTATCTGAATTGTAGCTCGGTGATCAAAGGAAACACTTGATAGAACCTTGTGACTCAGTGATAGTTAGTTTCCTTGATATCCATCTGAGCTCGGTAAAAAAATAATTTCCTTGATAACCTCAGGAGCTCGGTTATCACGAAGTTCTCGGTTACATCTTAGTACATCTTCACTCGGTCAAAACTGATTCCTTTCTTTACCTTGAACACTCGGTAAACACTGGCTGCTTTGTTCACCTTGATCACTCGGTAAACACTGACTTCTTTGTTCACCTTGATTACTCGGTAAACACTGACTTCTTTTTTCACCTTGATTACTCGGTAAACATTGAGAACTAGGTAAAGCTTGGCTTCCGGTGAGAGCTCGATAAGCATTCAGAATCCAATAAGTGTTGTAACTAATGACAAAAATGTATCATAATGCCAACAATCTCCCCCTTTGGCATTAGTGACAAAAACACTTATGAGACAAAGTTTATCTGACATGCTGATGACTGATTCTAAATATACATAGCTTCGTTATATACAACTCCCCCATAGAATGTACATACATTATTTACATGAGCTGTATATCTCTTCCTTTGTACAATTTTTTTGAAAACACTTATTCACCCATAGTATACATATCCAACAATAATCTCCCCCTTTTTGACAATAATGCCAAAGAATAAAAGAATATATATACTTATATAGAAACACCAAAATGAGAGATGAACTCTGAATGTACCTGGAGAATAAGCTGGAGAGTCTTATCCCAATTCTCTTGCAAAATTTTGCAGGTGGAAAGAGCTACTTAAACTTCAGCCAAAAGTTCAATCACATGGTCTGCAATGGAGAAGTTATTATCATGGATTAATGTCTTTGAATGTGCAATGTGCTTCTGCATTGAATCCATGATGGGAAGGATCATGTTTTGGATATCTATCAATGTAGATCGGATCCTTGCCTCTTCCCTCAATAGCTCTGCCTGCTTCTCTGACAAAAATTTGATTCTGAGGTGATGAGATGAGCTTGAACTGGGGTCAAGCTTCAAGTTCTGTGTGCTCACCTTTAGATCTTCATCAATTTTATTTAGTTTCTCTCTTATTCCTTTAGTGTACTCGGTAACATCACAAAGCTTAGCAAAAAGAGATGTTACATTATTAAAAGAATTTTCCATATCTGCCAAAACTAAGGTTAATGCAACTTGATTTATTGCAATGTTCTGGGCAATGTGCCCCAATACCTTATTGTCAAATTTCTTTTCTGCACACTCAATTAGCTTTTCTTGTCCGGAGGCATCTTCATTGAATTTATTAACTGCCTCTTCCAATTGAATCAAAATGTGTTGAGAAGTATCAACATCAACACCTATAGCCTCAGTAATTATGTTTCGGGCTTCCTCAATTATCCTATATTCCTTATCCCTTTTTGATCCTAACTGCATGTGAGTAGCCTTTTTCTCAATAAGTTGACTAGCATACCTCATTTCTTCAATGGTAGCATTATCAAAGTCAATCTTTGGAATTACTATCTCTTTGTCCAAGTCAATGTCTTCAGGAATTTCCTTTCCAGTGATCATAAGTCTTAATGGTTTCTTTTGTTTGACTTCTGAGATGACTGGTTTGACCTTTGGAATAGACACAACAATAGAGACAGAAGGACTAGCAGTAAAAACTGGGATGCTTGAGGTTTGAGTGCCAATAGGAGTATGTACAGGGTCAAAAATTTGAGTGCTGGCCAAAAATGGTGATACACTCGGTAATATAGTATCTAAGCTCACTGTGCCTGAAGTAGATGGCGAAAAAATTGTAGAAAAAATTGGAGTAATCAAAATTGGAGAACTTGCAGCAATACCAACTGATGATGATGGAGTCGAGGAGGCCAACTCGGTAGATGAAAAGGGATGCAACTCGGTAGATGAAGTGGTAGTCACTTCCACTAATGATACCTGGAGCTGAGATATGGTAGGTGTAGATGGTAAATCTGGTGTAGATGAACTTGCTGAAGCTGAATCCAACCTTGATGATGTCACAGGTTTAGCTGGGGAGTGAGGAAGGGATGCAATAACTGCTGCTGCAATTTTTACCGTATCATCCTCCTTATCTTCCTCTTCAGCTTCTTCCTCTTTGTCTTCTTCCTCTTTCTCTTCCATCATTGCATGCAACTCTCCTGGTGTAACTGTGATGGATGGAGTGCTATCTGATTCATCACTGCTGCTGCTGTTATCATCATCCTTTATTTCTACTGGGTCTACACTGGGCTTATGTAGATGATAGATGTTTTTCCACATATTTGTAGCATCATTTACAACATGCTCTATATCTTTGATCAAAATCAAACAAGTGTGGAATCTAATCATCATTTTACCTTCATAGGTTTTCAATTCAGATTTTACCTCTGCTCTAGTGAGACTAGGCCGAAGATTCTTCAGGGATTGCTAATATATATCTTTTACCGTCTTGGTGGCTAACTCCCATCTTGGCTGTACTCTCTCCAGTAGTTCTTTAGAGATATGAGGAGCAATCTGGTCCGGGGAGTATTTCCATTTTCCCATTTTGTTAAGTACCAGTTCCTCAATTTGCATTTTCTCTGCATCAGTCCTTGTCTCAAATCTTAATGCCTTGAAATTTGCAATGCCAGCTCCTTCCAATGATTTGAGCCTTTTCTCAAATGTAGGTGCAGTTTTGACCAATATAGGTTCCTGAATACCTTTTCTCGTCCTCCGAGTGAATACTGTAGTAGGCTGCTTCTTGGGCTTGGTAATGATTACCTTGCCTTTCTTCTTTGCCGGTTGCTCTTTTTCTGATTCTTTTTCTCCTTCTTCTTCTTCTTCACTTTCTTTATCTTCACCTTTTCCCTTGGTGACCATAAGAGGACTCATTTTAGTTTTCAGCTTGGCCACTTTCCTCTTACCTTTGCTGATGGCCTGTGGAATTTTGATTTCCAGTTCAATTCTGGCCTTTGCTTCATCATAAGTACCAAAAATTCATTGTCTTGGGTCTACTGGCTCATTTACTAGTGCTTCAATGATATCCCTTGTTTCATCAATATTTACCTCATATGGAAGAGGTTTTACCCATGCAATTCGAGGTCTAACTACCTGTATGTACACTTTTTCACAGTCAACCATGAAACAGACATCATCCTTATTCTCTTCAACAAGTTTTGGAGGTATTCTGAATCTGTTGTTCATCCTTTCCTTGAAATATTCAAAATAATTATCCATTACTTTGTCAAAATTCATACCCATTTCTACTATGAATTCATTTATTTGATACAAAATTGGAGTATCTTTCCTCCATACAACTACACCCTTAGATGGAAAGAATTTCTGTACATAGAAAAATAAACAAACTAGCAAAGAACCAAATTTACAAGGGTTTGTCTTTGCAGTCCTTATGCTTTCCATGTTTTTATTGAATTGTTTTAATAGCACATCAGCTAGGTCAAACTCCATATTTTTCTTTACAATTTTATATGCCAAATCTACAGCCTCGCAAGGTACACTATTCAGCCTGCTGGAACTATACAGTTTGTATGCAATAACATAAATACCAAATTTTAGTTCTATATCTGAAACATTGTTGAGCTTTAAACCTCTGCCATCCCATTCAACTTGGGTTTTCCTCTGTAACTCATCCCATCCTAGGGTTTTGGTGGTTTTGGCTTTGCTGAGCATCGGGAGACCCGTGATTTTGTGAATCATCTTCTTGGTTATCAAAACTGGTTGTTCCAACCACAACTGACCATTATGCACTCGGCTCAAGATATACCTCACCCATTTCACTTGGAAACTTCTTGGTAGATGCGGGATATGGGTTAAGCCTTTGGTTTCCAAATGTTTGAACTCAAGTTTTAGGGTTCCATCCATGCATAACTCGGCTAGGGTGCTATCCATATCTAGTGTCCCTATTTCTTGCATAGTACACTTGAAATGAGTACAAATATCATTGATTAGAAGTACCTTTGGAGGGATCTGTGATTGAGCTCCATGCAGGTTGAGTGATTCAGCGATGACAGGAACAAGCTTGAATGTCGGTGCCTTCCATTCCGTTCCCTTCACAAGCATTTCGGATCCTTTCTTCGCCTTGCTTCTGCTGGTGCTTGCGGAAGCCATTGCTGCTCGGTGAGTGAAAAGATTTCGTAAGAATAATTTGCTGGAAAATCTCTTCAACTCACTTGAACTCGCTTGAAAGCCCTCTTTTTGTAATTCTTGAATTCGCGATGGAAAATGAGGTTGAAATCTGCCCTTTTGATGAAAAATTTGCCATTAATGTTTAGTACGGAGGTAGCTACGATCGACAGACTGTCATCCACTAGCTCAGCTTAAACTTTGCAACTCGGTGACCAAAAGAAAATAGGTTAAACTACCCTTAACTCTGTAAGAGAAGAACCAACCATGCTCGGTAAGTGCAACTTGGTGAAACAGGCCTTATTGCACCCGACTGAGCTCGGTAAAGTCATGTACCGACCATGATCCTGATGTATCTGAAATACTGATTTGATCATATTTTCATTCTAGGACTGCTTAGGATATTGCTTAGTAGATACAGTCCTGGTCTTATCCTGATGAGTTTTAATTGGAAATGGGAGAGTCACTCACTTCTTGAGTGACCATTCCATTACTTGAATTATCTGGCTTGGTAGACTTTGGAATCCATTGCTACTTCATTTGTTTTCGAATATTGTCTACTTTGATTTTCTTCTCATCCTCGACTTTCTTTATGTTCATGCAGTTTTTAGATATATGACCAAGTTCTGTACATGTATAACATCTTACAGTGGTATCCCTTTTTCTTAGGTGATGCCTTGCACAGTTTATGCCAGTATGACCATATTCTCCACAATAATGACATCTGCACCAAGTGTTGTAGTCCCAACCAAATATTGCTTTGACAAGTTGTTCAGCTAGATTAAATGATTTGGATTTGCATTGTGATGCCTTATGACCTTGCTTTTGGCATTTGTGACATTTACCTTCAAATTTCGGTTTCTTTTTGCATTCATTGGCTTTGTGTCCATGCTGATTGCAATTGTAGCACTTTCCATTAAATTTTCCTTTTCCATTGCTCCAACATCTGTTAGATGTATGACCTAACTTACCACAGTGGCTGCAAGTAGGTTTTTTATTCTTTTGAGTACCCTATTTGGAGGATTCACCTTCTTCCTTGTATCCAAGGCCTGCTTTACCATTTTGTTTATGAAAGTTTTCTTCATTTTGCAGATTCAATTGATCCATGTCCTTTCGAGATTTTGCCATTCTCTCATTGACTTGTTTTTCAGAGATTAGATCACTTTGTAAGCTTGCATTGATTTGTCTTTCACTAATTAAGTCATTTCTCAAATTCTCATTCTTAGATCTCAGATTCATAAATTCTTCATTTGCATTAGATAATTGAGTTACAAGATTTTCAAGCTGAGAGGATTGATTATTCCTTACCTCTAAGTCTTCAGCTACCTTGTTCCTTTGCTCCAAGATTTCGCATAGCCTGATGGACTGGATTCCTTGTTCCCTTTTGAGCTTTCTTACTTCTTCCTGCAGAGATCCATTCTTTTCTAAAAGTTCTTTGATTGCTTTGTCAGCTTCATCTGAAATATTTGATGGTGAGAGATCTTCAATCTTTTCTTCAACATACTGATGGTCATTCATTTGCTTTGCAAGTTCTTTTCTTCTTTTCAAGGATTGTGAAAGATGCTCTTTTGCTTCATTGAGTTGAGCCATGGCCATTTTCAGATCTAGCTTTTCATTCTCAATAGTTTTGTCAATTCTGAATATCTCCATTGTCTTTGATCTTTGCTCAAGCTGTGAAACTTTTATCTTGAGAACTTTAATGCTCTGATACCAATTGTTGGAAATATTCAAGATATGACAAGTTACTGAGAGGGGAGGGGTGAATCAGTAACTTCTAAAATTTCAAACAATAAAACTGTATACTGATATATTCACCATTCATCCAAGTAACCTACTGTAAGCATGAAACAAAATCATTTGCAACACTTGAACACACAGATTTGGTGACCCAGAAACCTTCCAAATAGAAAGTAAAATTGGGGTGGGGATGAAACCCACAAGCTTCGTTACTGCAGTATGAAGTTGGCCGGTTAAGGCTTACAATGACCACTTCTAGTGATCTACCCTGTTAGGAGCACAAAGGATTGCTAGATCCACCTTGTTAGAGGATTTCCAAACATACAATAAAGTATGCACTCTGTTAGGAGATTTACAAAAGACTGTTAAGTCTACCTTGTTAAAGGATTTACAAAAATTGATTCACCTGTTAGAATGAAACAGTGGATCTGATTACAACTGATTGCTGATAAGATCCGCTATGCTCTGATTCACCTTGATGTGATAGATAAAACTTTTTTGCTCCAAAATTCAACCTTGCTAAATACCTTCACAACTCAGCACACATACTTTCGCACGCATGTATTTCTTTCACACTTTTGCAATTTTATTAATTACAATTTCTATTACCATTGCAATTGCTTTTCATTTCATTTCTTACTTCCTTACATCTGAATGATACAATACATTACATATATATACCATCCAAATAAACAATGCATGCAAGGTCGGCCAAAACAACAAGTGCAAATCTCTATACAAAGTCGGCCCAAGGTAAAAACTCGGGTTCACTGAACTGACTCGGTGTCCTTCTGATACTCGGCATCCACTGCGTTACTCGGCATCGTCATGCACTCGGTAGAAGTGAAGGCACGGTTCATACTAAACACTTCAAGTAGTTTTGAACTCGGTAACCACTGGAGACTCGATAGAAGAGATGTCACTCGGTGAATACTTCTATCTGAACTGTAGCTCGGTGATCAAAGGAAACACTTGATAGAACCTTGTGACTCGGTGATAGTTAGTTTCCTTGATATCCGTCTGAGCTCGGTAAAAAAAAAATTTCCTTGATAACCTCAGGAGCTCGGTTATCACGAAGTTCTCGATTACATCTTAGTGCATCTTCACTCAGTCAAAACTGATTCCTTTCTTTACCTTGAACACTTGATAAACACTGGCTGCTTTGTTCACCTTGATCACTCGGTAAACACTGACTTCTTTGTTCACCTTGATTACTCGGTAAACACTGACTTCTTTGTTCACCTTGATTACTCGGTAAACACTGAGAACTAGGTAAAGCTTGGCTTCCGGTGAGAGCTCGGTAAGCATTCAGAATCCAATAAGTGTTGTAACTAATGACAAAAATGTATCATAATGCCAACACTCTACATCCATGAAACAAAAAATAGCATCCATTCATTGTCACACCATATTCTTAAAATATATGGAATTTACTATTGAGATAGAAAGTAATGCATACTTGGTAATAATATAATGATAATAGAAAAATTTTCAATTGAGCACAAAAGTACTATTCTCTTCACCATGAATAGGAATCTTTAAATCATCATAGCCATGAATTTTAGAAGAATATAGAAGGAGTGAAAATTAAATGCTAGTATAACAATAATATTACACCAAAATGCTGATTTCTATTTCACAAACACATACAAAACACTGTATTCCTCTTCTCCACATATTCTCCCCCTATCTTACACATGAATATTAATTTTTTTATAACCATAAAAAATTCCTTTCACCTCCTCTAAAAGGTCATTCAAGTGGGTGACTATTCAACTTCTAACACTTGCTATTTTTCACAAATTGCTCATTGCAATTTTTGACAATTTTACACTTTTTTTATATTTTGCATTTTATGATTTCTCATACTTCCTTGGCACCCTAAATAGGAATAAAATATGATTAAGGCCTTTTACTACTAAATTATACCCGATTCATGATATTGCATGGAATTTTACTACTTTTGACTCACTATGACCCATAATGCTTAAAACAAGAAATTGGTCAACATGATCTTAATTTGAACATGATATGAAATAACCAAATCCCTAAAATAACATGACATAAGGACCTACTAATCATGACCCAAAATTTCATTAAGATGGTCATGGTGCCCTACACCAAGTTGTCTCTAATATGATAATATTTGTATGCTTCAATGGTAATGCCCTCATTGGCTTATCCTTATATGCTATAATATAGAGGACTTCTATAAGAAGGAAAGGTGTTCCTATTTCCCTACTATGGTGTTTCTTTGTTATTAGTTATAGTGGTGGTGATCGAGTGACAATTACAATGTTGTCTTGTAGGCAACAAGTTGCCTTTTCTGGACTAGTTTCAGTCCAATAGATGAAGTGATTGTTTAATTTTAGGGACAGAGAATTTGTGGATGTGGTGATGGAATTTATTGGAGGGGAGTTTTTTGATTCCAAACATTGGTATAGGTCAAATATGGATTTAATTTCCATGGTTTTGGCATGGGTTCTAGAATTGACCAAGAGTGTGGAGGTGATCAAGTAGGCTATGCGGTCAATTATGGAGGTAGATATAATTAGCATTCTGTGATAAATAGTACAAGAGTTTCATGTCCTAATAGGATATTAATTATTATTAGGACTCTCACACACATCCTTGAACCATTTATTTGGCTCATTCAATAACTAGCTTTGCAAGTTTTGGACTGCTCCTAGTTAGGTTACCATTCAACTCACCTAGAGCATAGTCTTAAAATTCATTTATTAAACCAAATTATAGTGCATTGCCTCCTCTAAAAAACCTCCAAAGGCCATTATGAAACAAAAATGGAGATATCTGGTCATATTACCATTTCAAACATCTAACATATTATCATTTCCAACCTTTGACATATTTAGATCTAATGGGTATGGTATATAATTTGGTGGCAAGAGAAATGAAAAAGATAGCCAATAATTGTTACTCATGCTTTCAATTGAATGAAGTTTGAGCCATTATAAATGTTTTAGTTACATGACCAAATGATAGTATTAAAAATAAAGAACATTGGTGAATATGATTAAAAACAAATTACAATTAGGAAACATAAAGAACAACTTAAGGGGAACAGTACCATGGTAAATAGAAACTTAAATTCCAACCTAAATGAAATTCTTGACATCTATAGAAAATTATAGAAAATTTCATGGAATGGGATGAGAATTATTTGTTGTGATCATTGGTGTAGTTATTGTAGTAGCCATGTTTGTTGCTCCCTTATTAATAGTGGTGAGTAAAAGATGATTCATTCTTTCATTATTTTTTTATGATTCCTTCATTTTCATATTTTCTCCTTGATATGGAAATATGTTTCATGCATGTGATTAAATGAGTGTATCATATTGTGTGTATGGCTAAATGATGCAATTAATATCCTAATCAAGAGAAACATAGATATGGTGGTGTAATTTACTATGCTGGTTTACAATTATATGGCTAATGTAGTTTTTGGAATACAATGTGGGATTGACACATGGCTTTTGTTTTGCTCAAATTTCTCTATTTGTGTATCACAATTTGTGTTTTCCTCAACACATGCACCTGTAGATTGTTCATAAACATTTTTCCTGGGCTTATTTTAGATGTCTTATACTTTGTTGTTGCTTGGCCTAGTTGTAGACATTTATTGTCCTAGATATTGAACATTATTTGGCAAAGATATGTAGTATTTATCATATTCCTTATAGAATACATGGTTCACTTTAAATTTGATCATGAGGATAATATTATGGAAAACTTAAATTTCCATCTAAGTACCCATATAAGCCTCTAGGCATCAGGTATCTTTCTTATATTCTTTTATGGAATGTGACATCCTTGTACATGAAATTTAGTTGATGAATGTAATTTAATATAGTTGATTCCTTTTTCCAAGTTTTTTGAATTCACAATAATTCATAATAAATTTTTGCATTAATTACAATGTTTCTATTCACCACCATTGTAGCATGATTACACCAAGTGGGCACTTTACAAGTCAAAAGAGCATATGCATGTCTATGAGTGATTGTAAGTTTTTATAATGGATTTCTATATGATCTAATTTTTTACAAACTTTTCTTATTCTTATTCTTTCTAGAATGTTACTAATTTATATTGAAATTTTATTATTGTCTTTACTTGTGTACTGTCTAGTTATTACCATTGTAATGCACCTTTTACAACAAGATGGGCTCTTATTGCAATCAAATGAAATCCTACAACATGGGAGCATAATAGTCTGATAAAGACACATGTCTTGAAGATATGTCAGTCCAATGAAGACACCTGACCTATGCATGTAGTGATCCAATGAGAGTTTGAATTTTTGTAGTTGTTACCACAATGATTCCATTTATGCCAAAACTTGGTTGCCATGGAAGATCTTCATATGCATCCTTGTGGTGGTTCATTCTTTGAAGGGCCTCCTTGAGAAAATCAAACTTGATGCCCCTAATGGTTCATGCATTTAGATACTACTCCTAATGATTTTTCTATGGTTTGTGATGGTGCTAATTGCTCTACTTTGTATGACCTAACTTGCACAATATAAGCTCCCCTACTCATTTCACAAACATCCAAAGTGCTAGATGCAAGCTTTTCCCTTAGAATTACTTTCCAAATCACTAAAATGACACACTAGAAAAAAAAATTGTCAAACCGCACTCCCAAATTTGTGCCAATGGAGTGAGAAACAAAACAATCTTTAAGGAGTTCTGCATAGCAAATGGACTACTGCTTCATTATGCTCTTAGAGATCTAATGACATTGATTTGATTTGGAATCTGGTACTACACTCATTATTTTCTCATTCCTAGAAATGGCTCCATTCGATGGCCATAGGGAGATTTTGGTAACAAAAGTTCCCTTGTCACTCATGATAAGCAACCCAACTGTTAGATGATGACTCACCCTTTAAATTACTTACTAGGCAACTACAATGACACATTGGAATGATAACCATTGTCGAACCACCCCAAAAATTATGCTAATGAAGCTACATAGAGACAACTTTAGGGAGCCCTCACATAGTAATTATGATGCTTCATGGCCCTCCAATAGAAAGAATGCTAATGACAATATTTGAAATCTATAAAACATGTCTTTCTTGAACACTAGCATTGATTCTATTGGAGGGTCACTAGGAGATTTCGTTATCAAATCTTTGATTAACCATGATAGGTTTATAAAAATTTGCTAGAGTTCCAAGAAGCCACCTAATGCTAGATGAGGGCTCACTATTAGATCAACTTCAAAATTGTTGAATAGACATGTTATAGAATGGAATAGTTTCCAAGCCTCTTTTGAAGTTGTAATAGTTGAGTGATCAAAGAAGATGATCTAAGAGAGAGTCCATGGGTAGGAATTTGTTGGGGGATTCACCCATGTAGAAAATTTCTATAGTAGCTACATAGCATATTGATGGTAATCAATATCACTACAACCTACTATTTTCTTTTGAAACAAATTAGTTTGGTCAAACTTTTGACCACTCTTCAAGGTTTTTGACCAAGATTTAGTTGAAATTTCAAAAAATCCTTTGGTTTTGACCATGGCATCCTAGTCATGGGATGGACTAGAATTAGACAAAATTTTGACCAATTATTGAAAGTTTTCCACCAAGATTTGGTCAAAATTTTGACCAAACTTTTGGTCACAACCATGTCATCCTGGTGTGGGATGGACTAAAATTGGTCAAAATTTTGACCAATTCTTGGAAATTTTCCACCAATATTTGGTCAAGATTTTGACCAATAATGAAAAATTAGGCTTAGAAGAAATATAAATTTTTTGACCAAAGCGTTGGTCAACTTTTGACCAACTAGAAGGTTAGTCAAAATTTTGACAAGAAAAATTGCAACACACTTCTTGGTCGCATTTTTGACAAACATGGGTCCATAGTTTGACCAAAATTCATCAAAAATTGGGTCAAAATTTACTAGTGATCATTTCTTCACATTGTTTATTTAATGCCTCCTTTACCAATATTTCGAAGGATTCATCCATCCCTTCTAGTTATTGTTTTTCCATCTATGACCATGTGCATCTCAAAGGAAGATAATCTAAAAGATCTCTCGTGGTCAATCCCAACCTTCGATAACCTGACTGCATATGATAGGACGTATAGGAGTGAACAAGCTCTAATACCACTTATCTAAATTATGAATTCAAGTTATAATAGTTGGTGTAGTACTTATGCTATTGTGATTAAATTGAAAATTGCTAAAATGCAACAATAGACATTTTGGAAGCCCAAAAGTGATCCATTCATTTCAAAAAATATAGTTTCTACAAGTCTGATGGATCCCAAGGGTCACCATTATCCCTTGGATATGTAAACAAAAAGTCCACAAACTAATTAATTACAAAATAAACTCTAAAAACTATAAAAAAATATTTTTAAAATTATATTAAAATTTACATTACTTGTAGGAGTTGTAACTTTCTACTCATAGCTCTAAATCATGAACTGTTAGAATTTTTGGAAATATATTCTAGAGTTCTACGCATATTGTTTGAAGTATTAAGCATAGTGCTATGACTTTTTGGCACTACCAACGCCCAAAAATTCCCTAAAGACCTTCAAAAGTACAAAATACTAGAACACATAAAATACCAAAAAAATGGATTTTGATATTTTCCCATTTTTTGTGTCTGCCAACATCCTCTCCATCTTGTTGGACTATGTTTTGATCACTAGGGATTGCTTGTATCTTAAATATCACAAACTCCAAAATTCTTATTTAGATAATATACAAGGGCTACTACTTTATTTCAAAATTCCATAGCATTTTTATAATGGGAACTCAAGCTATAGCCATTTGAACACTAGTTACTCAAAAATGGATAGCAAGAACACAAAACATACCTAGTTTTGTAAACCTTATTTAATGAATTTTCAAGATCAAAACAAGAATTCATAGATTTAACATCTAATCTCAAGACAATACTCCATTAAATATATTAAACTATTGTTCTAATTTATTTACTCAATCCTTAAAACTACATTTTCTAACAACAAAAGGTCTCCTTCACACAAGTGTCATCCATACAACTACATGTCCAACCCTTCAAAATGAGTTGGAAAGTTTTAATATTAATTTCCCCACTAAAACTCCCTTTGGTTCAATCCATAACTATATATATCTCTTATTTCTCAAATTGTGAAAAAATTGCTATTGCAAGTTTGCAAGAATTGCAAAAGTTATCAAAAAAATTGCACAAATTGTAAAGTTGTTAATGAGGAATTTTGACAACTTTTACAATTTTACAATCTAAGCCATCAAACATGACTAGTTTGTTTTCAAACCTCATAAAATGAACCTAATACATCTAATGACCTCCTTTTAACACTTCTAGAATCTTTTTAGGCATTTTTTCAATTGTTTCCTTATAAAAAAATTTTGAGCAATTTATGACTATCAAGACTTCATTGGTCAAAGCTTGACTAACACTAAACTCTTACCTAACCACACCTCCTAAGAATATCTTGGGAAATTATATTGATTCATTATTCACTCAATGGTTGGTTGGACCATTTACAAACCAAAACTTGAGTTAGGGGTTCACCCTACCCTTAGGTTCTCTTGCATCATTCTCCCCCTTCAATAAGAAGCCTAGGGTACTTGTAATGAAAGGAACTCCTTACTAATGCCATAATTTTTGAAATCACTCTTAACAATATATGTTTCCTTAGCTTTAGGTGTATCCAACCATTACACTAGATGCTCTTTATAAATATTGTTCCATGTACTCTTTTTCACTCTAGAATCTAATATCTTCTCCACATATGTTGGCTTCCTTTCAAGTACCTACATGTCTGAAATATCCTTGCTTAGCTCTTCTTGATACTCTACTTCATGCACATTTGGACCTTTGTGAGGTATAAAGTTTTTGAAATTGATGATGGTAGAGATAACCATGTCCGTAAGTAAGTCTACCTTGTAGGCATTGGGTCCATACTTCTCTAGTACCCTACATGGCCAAATCCTCTTTATTTGCAACTTACTAGGGATGCCCTTGTGTAACCTATCTTTGTTAAAATATACCATCATCAAATCTCCCACTTGAAATTATATTTCCCTTCCTCCCTCATCCTTCTTCTCCTTCAACTTCTAATTAGCCTCCACCAAGGTCTACTTAACCTGATTGTGCACCTCCTTCTTAGACTAAACAAAATCATTAGCATGTCCACTAATGTTAGAATGTGTTGGTAGGTAAGTTAATGCTATTATTCCCCTTGGATAAGTGGAATACACTACTTGAAAATGACTTAAGCCCATTGTCTTATTCTTTCTATCATTTTAGGAAAAAATTTCTTGAGGTATGATTTTCTCCCAAGTCTGTCCGTACTTATTGGTAAGAGACCTCAAAGGGTTTCCTAGGACCCTATTGATGACCTATGTCTTGCCATCTATTTTGGGATGGTAGAGAGAGCTATGAGATAGGTTTGCACCAAATCTCTTCCATAGGGTCTTCCAAAAATGCCCCATAAATTTGACATCTATGTCTATAACTATGCTCCTTGGTAAACCATGTATCCTGACAATCTCCTTAAAGAATAGAATTTCTATATTTCTTGAATCATGTGTTGTTTTGCATTTGAATTTCTCATCTTGCTAAACTTATCTACCAACAAAAAAACACTATCTAACCCTATCCTAGTTCTTGGCAAGCCCACTATGAAATCAATGTTGATGCATTCCAAGGCCTATTAGGAATGGGTAGTGGTTGGTAGAGTCTTGTAGTGGATGAAGTGTGCTTTGGCTTCTTACATATACCACATGGTTCCATATATCTCCTCATGTCCTTCTACATCTTATGATATTAGTAAAAGCTTTCCACAAGGTCTAAGGTATTGTTAAGACCAAAATGCCCACTCATGCCCCCATTGTCCTTCTCTTGTATGATATTTTAGCTCATAGATCCCCTTGGGATGCACAAGTACTAACCCTTAAACAATAGCCCATTTTGCATATTATTTTCATAAAAGTCAATATGAAAATTATTTTCAAATTTAGCACATACCTTTTAGCCCTTTGAAAAATTAATTTCCTCCTCATATAAGTCCTTGAATCCTTCTAAACCTATGCTTTACAACTTGACTTCTTTTCCTATCAACAACCTCCTTCTCAAAGCATCTTTCACCTTGTTATTGGTGCCCTTCTTGTGTTTAATAGTGAAAGTATAGGACTCCAAGAACTCCATCCATTTAATGTGCCTCAACCTAAGCTTTTCATATGCTTTTATGAAACTTAGTGCTTGGTTATTAGTGAATATGAAAAATTCCTTAGGCAATAGATAATGCCTCCACTTATTGAGAGCTTTAAAAAGTGCATAAAACTCTAAGTCATATGCTAAATACCATGTTTTGGCTTAATTAAGGCTCTCACTAAAAAAATTCAGTGGCCTACGCTCTTTTCTTAAAACTACCCAAACTACTATGTTTCTAGCATTACACTCAAGAAAAAATGGCTTCTTAAAATTGGGCAAAACCAATACTGATTGAGTTTCCACTTCCTTCTTTAGTCTCTCAAAAATTTCATTTGTTTCCTTGGTCCATGTGATCTTGGTTTTCATACCTACTTTAATGGTGTCATTCACTGGTGCACAAATCTCACTAAACCTTCTCACCAACTTTCTATAGAACTATGATCAACCATGAAAACTTCTAACCTCAATAGCAAATCACAAAATAGGGAAACATAAGATTGCCTCTATCTTACTTTTGTCCATTTTCAGACTTCTATGGGATACTAAAAAAAAAAATCCACTAGCTCATCCTATGAATTCACTCTTCTCAAGGTCAACTTTTCCTCTTGAGGTTTCTTCAACACTATTTCTAGGTGCTTCATATGCTCCTCTTTTGTCTTATTGAAGATGAGGATGTCATCCAAATATTAAATAACAAAATCTCCTATGCAATATTTTAGGTCCTCATTCATGAATCTCATGAAGGTACTTGGTGCATTGGTAAGGCTAATGGCATTAGAAACTACTCATAGAGACCCTCAGTAGTCTTAAATGAATATTTCCATTCTTCACCTTCCTTTATCATATTCTTCTAATAGCCACTCTTGAGGTCAATTTTTGACAAGTACCTAGCCCCACCTAAATAGTCCATTAGATCATCTATCCTAGGAATAGGAAATCTACATATAATTGTGATTCTATTGGTTGTCCAATAATTAGCACACATTCTCCACTTACCTCCATTTTAAGGTGCTAGGAAAACTAGTATAGCACATGGACTGATGCTCCTCATAATCATCCCATAAACAAGAAACTCTTGGACTTGTCTTGCTATCTCTTTGTTTTTCTTTGAAGTCATCTTGTATACAACTTTGTTTGGAAATGATTCTCCTACTATGAAGTCAATTTTGATGACTTATGGATCTCTTTGGAGGTAATATTGGTGTTGTTCCATCACAAATTATGTCCTTGAATTGATCTAGTAGTTCTTATAGTTCTACAAGTATAGGTACCGATGAAGATGGCTTCTCCACCTTGAATTTCACCATGATGGTACCTCACCTAGTATTTTTCAAGAAGTTTTGAAAAGTGATCTTCTCTTCTTGGGTTCCTCTGTTATTCTCTCCTTAACCAAGACTCTCCTTAAGATGAGGTTTGTTGGAATTTCTTTAAATAACTAAAAGGAAGGGGGGGGGGGGGAGTGAATCAGTTATCTAAGATCCAACTATGCAAATAAAACTTTACATAGCTTAGTGAACCCATATCCATAAAACATATTCAGTATTTGTGCATCCACTAGATCATACAATTCATTAAACTTTGTAAGTTACTATCAAATCAACTTTTCTGAAATGTAACCAGGAAACATAACAAATTCAATAACACATTTGACATAATGACTTTACATGGAAACCCAATTTGGGAAAAACCACTAGTAATATGCAACTAGTTCTCACTCTTTTGAAGTGATGCCTTGTGAAAGGCCAACTATATCAAAGTTTATAATCCACACTATTAAATGTAACCTAGTTAGAGGACTTTAGGTCATTCACTTGGAATTTCACTTGGTTAAAGGATTTACAAATTATTTTTATGTCAACCTTAATCAAAATGATTTACTCTAGACTGATAGAATGATTAGAAAGTAAAAATAAGGCTTCTTCTATAAATAACCTACAACTTCACTTTGTAGATTATATATCTTCATTTTAGTCTTGGCTTTCATAGGCTTCAACACTAATATCATGTCCACCCTTCAAGCATCCATACCCTTAAGCCTTCTTACTTTTCTTTCCAATAGTAGTCTCTTCTCTTTGGTCACTGAATGAAGCAATACCTTAGACTCCTTGTCTTCCTTAGTTTCTTTCTCATGACTATCTTTGCTTCTGACCAACCATCTCCATAAATAGAAAATTTAGATCTTTTTTTCTTTCACCTTCTATCATCCATTTTAGCTTTAGGTAGGATTAGGTAGGATTCAATGAATCTACCCATATTTGCATTTTATTCCCTTCTAGAAACTTCTCCTTCAATCCTCTTTGAATTCACCTCAAAATGGTTCTTCTTGAATTTTGTGTCACTGTCTCATCAAGCTTATCTTCCCAATGGTTCACACAATCCAAGAAATCAAACTTGTCAACTCAGATTCATCGAATTCATGATCTTGTTTATAATGTTGATACTCTACTTGTTCTTTGTAATCCTTTTCCATATCATAACTCAACCTTTCCTTTAGGTGCTATTGTTACCTCATTTGATCAAATCATCTTCATCAATCAAACATAATACTCAAATCATCTAAGAAACTATTTTACAAACAAGTAGCAGGCTTGACATTAGTGAAAAAATAATCATTGAAACACATTTTCATACTTGTATCAATCTATTTTTAACAATCTCCTTCTTTGGACCACCAAATGGTCAAGATTATGTTTGCAAGGAGTGTGCTTTTGCAAAGCATCACATAACTTATTGTCCTAGCAAGAAGTTTAGTACTACACCAAAATTGGATATTATACATACAGATCTCAGTAGTCCTATGAAAACTAAAGGATTCTATTGAGAAAGGAATTTCATGATTTAGTTGATGAATTTTCTAGAATGATGTGGGTTGCATTTCTTAAAGAAAAATCTGAGGCATTTGATAAGTTCAAGATATTCAAGAATAGAGTTGAGAATGAAACAAGTATTAAGATTAAATGTTTCAAATTAGATAGAGGAGGATAATTCACTTTAAATGAGTTTAACATCTTTTTTAAAGCTAATGGAATCAAAAGATAGCTATTAGCTTCAAGAACTGCTAAATAGAATGGTACAACAAAGAGATGAAATAGATCAATAGTAGAAGCAGCAAGAGCTATGTTAGCTAAGAATAATGTATCCAAGATGTTTTAGAGAGAAGTTTTGAATACAATAGTCTACACTATGAACAAATTTAAAGTTAGGAAAGACACAAACAAGACCACTTATGAATTGTGGTTTTGTCACTCACCTAGAGTTAAGTATTTCATAATTTTTTAGAGTAAGTGTTATATCAAAAGAGATGATGATATTGTTAAGTTTGATGCTAGAAGTGAGGAAGGGATGTTTCTTGGTTATTCATTAAAAATAAAAGGTTATAGATGTTATAATCTAAGAAGTAAGACCATTATAGAAAGTCCTAATGTGAGATTTGATGAGATATTTAGGATATAAGAAAGAATATTTGATTATAATTCTAATAATGAGAATGTTGTTACTAAATAAAGGAATGATGAAGTCTTCTTTGAGACTAACAATGATATGGAAAATGTGTAAGGAAACTCAGGTGCGGAAACAACTTCCTACACTAATCTCATAAGGAAAGTATGATGCAAATCCTATTAAAATCTTCTACAATTATAGATTCAATATCATGTAAACAACAATATTGCAGCCAACCATGCATATAGAAAATAGACAAAGAAAGAAACACATAACACAAAGATTTTCTAGTGGGAGAAAACCTTTCGGTAAAACAACCCCACCCCTTCAGAACCTACACAATGTATTATCTTCAACACAAGGTTACAATACACTTGTAATGCAAGTTCAACATTGACAACAAAAGACTCCAGTAGCAACTCGTAGTACCAATAATACACCTTTTTCACATCATCTCTCTTCATAACCCTAAAAATGCTTATAACATGTGCTTCACTTTAGAGCTACTCCCAAAGGTAAACCATATTGGGGTAGAGTGTACAATACTCAAATATCTTAGTTGCCACATGTCTTCACCTATCATTGAATCTTCCTAACATAGCTCTTGCGTGTCATAGGAATCTGTCATAGCTATTTTAGCCATGATCTCCTTACACACAATTCAAGATGTTGACACATCAACATTATTTGCAAGAAATACATTTTACAAAACAAATAATAAGAATAGGAATTATACAAGGTTGAGACACCTTATTCCTAACAAAATGAAGGAGAGCCAAGGCATGAACAAAGATTAGAACCTTCAACAGAGCTAAGAGTTGAGATGGAAACTCCTACTTCGGGTAAAAATATGACAAAGAATCTTTCACCGAAGAGGATCATCAAAAGAAGAGATAAAGGTGTGATTACAAGAAGTAGAATCGATGAAGAACTATGTTTGATATCTCAAGCTAAACCTAAAAATGTAGATGAAGCATGTAAAGATGACTATTGGAAATAAGCTATGTAAGAGGAATTGTATCAAATGGTAAAGAAGAGACATGGGAATTAGTTTTGAGACTAGCAGACAAGATTGTGATAGGAACTAAATGGGTATTTAAAAATAAGAGGAATTAACAAGGTGAAGTTGTAAGGAACAAAGAAAGATTGGTATATAAAGGCTACTCACAACAAAAAGGAATAGACTATGATGAGACCTATTCTCATGTGGCAAGAATAGAAGTAGTGAGGTTATTCCTAG
This sequence comes from Cupressus sempervirens, assembly GCA_028749045.1. NCBI lineage: Eukaryota > Viridiplantae > Streptophyta > Pinopsida > Cupressales > Cupressaceae > Cupressus > Cupressus sempervirens. The sequence continues at coordinate 133,818,899 of CM053789.1, read as the reverse complement.
CATTTGTGGCATATAAGAAATTAAAAGTATATCAAATGGACATCAAGTCAACATTTATCAATGGAGAACTTGAAGAAGAGTTGAACATAGAATAGTCTAAAGGTTGTCCTTGGAAAAATGACAAGGACATAGTATGCAGATTGAAGAAAGAATTGTATGGATTGAAGTACGCACCTAGAACCTGGTATGCAAGGTTTGACAAGAATTTTAAAAACCTTGGATATAGAAAAGATATGGCAAATAGTAATCTCTATTGGAAAGAAATTGATGATGGATTGATGATCTTGGTAGTATTTGTCTATGGTATCATACTTAGAGGAAATGATGATGAAAGTGGTCAATTTGTAGAAGAAATGAAAAAGGAATTTGAAATCTACATGATAGGAGAAATGAAATACTTTCTAGGATTGTAGATTGTATAGGATAAAGAAGGAATCTTTGACTAAGTAGTTGAAAGATTTACTAAAAATGTTTTGGTTTGGAAAAATTTAAACCATTAGAACATCTATAGTAACTAGACACAACTTATCTACAAAGGATGAGACACTTATTGTTGGCAAAAATAAGTACAGATCTATGATCAAACAATTGCAATATCTAACTCACACAAGGTTAGATATAGAAAATGCAATTGGAATTATTTTAAGATTCAAAGTTGATCCTAGATAAGCACATTATGTAGTGGTCAAAAGGATATTTAAATATCTAAAAGGTACACCATAGTTCAGATTGTGGTATGATAGATCTAATGATTTCACTCTATATGCTTATACTGATGCTAATTGGTAGGTAGTATGGATGATGGAAAGAGCACTAGTTGGTGCAGCCTTCATTCTTGGAGGAAGATTGATTTCTTGGCTAAGCAAGAAGAAGGATTGTACCTCACAAAGTATAGTGGAGTAGAATATGTTGCAAAAATGAACAATTGTAATCAAATTATTCGAATGAAACAAATGTTGAAGGAAATAAGGTTAGAGTTTAGTGAACCTATTTTCATACATTGTGATAGTACAAGAACAATAAATATGTCTAAGAATTCAATGTTGCATTCTTAGACTAAGCACATTTCTATCAAGTATCACATGTTGAGAGAGAAAGTTGCAAAAAAAGGGATTAGAATGAAGTATGTAAGGACTAAAGAGAAGATTACAAATATTTTGACTAAGCCTCTTCCCAAAGAGACTTTTGAGTGTTTGCAAGTTATGCCCCTTCTTATATTAGAGTAGATTATACAAGAAGTGTATCAATCTAGTGTAACAGTGCACTATTATTTTTTTGGATTGAATATTGATGCTTCCTATATGGGGGAGTATCTGTGATGAATAGAGTCATCTAGGACTATTGTTGAAAGTTGCTTTTGAATAGTGTATTTGTACATATGAGCTAGTTAGAAATAGTTGTCACAGAGATTGTTGGTTGTTGAAACCTTTGACATTGATGTCAATGGGGGAGAAGTTTAGCATGAAAAACATTTTGGTAAAGTACAACAAAATAGGCTGGAAAAGTATAGCATGGAAAAATAGTTTGATTTAGAGAACAATGAGATATATGAATGGGAAAGAATGATTGATTAAGAGGATTTGAAAAGAAACTATTAATAGTCTTTTCCAGTTAGCATTCTTTGAACTAGATGTCTTCATATATGTTTCCATCAATACCAAAGGGGGAGATTGTTGGAAGCGTGACTATTGATAATAGTCCTATGGGAGAGAATTGTAGGAACATGATTAAATAATTATCATGATGATATGTTACATTCATGAGTTAGTTTGTCATTGATGTCAACATATATGTTTTCTATGGTATCCCAGAAAAGAATAGTTAAAAGATCAAGTTGGTACAGATAGGTAGTTGAGCATTTTCACTAAGAGAAATTAACAAGAGATACTACTAAGTTTTTGGTACATGCAACTAACCTCAAAAACATAAGATATTAAGTCTAAAAGAAGTTATGCAAGTTTCAGTGAAAATTATTCTGAGATAGAGTTTATAGAGGCATGTTCTAGTAAACTTATTATATCTCTTAGTAGATTTGTTATTCTAAGAATCTAAAGTTATAGATGTGAAGAAGACATGTTGGAGATGATGTGACCAAGTTCACTGATTATAATGTTACATGTACAGAAAGTTATTTAAGTTACAAGGTGAAAGATTAATGTTATCACTAAGTGTAACATGGTCTTAATGTGGTTCTATAACAATTAATTGAGAAGGTGTAATTGTTGAGAATAGATTGAAAATATTAAAAGAGGGAGATTGTTGAGAATAGCTTGAGGAAGATTATTGAAGAAGTATGATCAATATGTTTCAATCATTATTTTGTCGCTAATGTCAAACTTTCTATTTGCTAGTAAGATAACTATTTATATGATTTGAGTACTATCATTTATTTGATTGATGAAGAGAATTTGATTAAAAGATGTAACAATAGGACTTAGAGGAAAGGTTGATTTATGCTTATATAAATAAGTACAAAAATTAGTTAAGACAATGATAACATGATGTATTGATAATCTACTCAAAGTTACAAAGGCTAGTTACACTAAGAAAGTTTAGAAGAACAAGTTAAACCAAGTTTATATATCAAGTTTAACTGAGTGGATACTAAGTGTCGAGCAAAGCTAGTGCAAGCTAAGCAAAAAATTAGTTGGAGCCAAGTAAAAGTTTACTCTAGTGTATGTCGAGAAAAATAGTGAATGTTGACTAAAGTTTAGTTGATGTTGAGCACAATTAAACTTTAGTTTGTGCTAAGTAATTTCATAGAGGATATCGAGCAACATAGTATGTGCCAAGCATTAGAAGCCAGATATGTTGAGTGGCTATATTATTTAAAAGATCATGAATTCAATGAATTTTACCTAACAAGTTTGTTTTATTGGATTATATGAACTAGGTGGAAGATAAGATTGATGAGTTGGTGGCATAGAATTTAAGATAAACTATTTTTTAGAAAATTCAAAGAGGATTCAAGGAGAATTTTTTAGAAGAGATATGAAATATAGGTTAGATTCATTGTATCTTACCTAATCTTTCTTAACCATAAATTGGACGATGGAGAATGAGCAACAAAATATCTTAATTTCCTACTAAGCTTGTCATGTGTGAGAATCTAAGGAAGACAACGAGTCAATAGTTCTACTTCATCAACTGACCTAAGAAATAAGTTTGTGTTAGGATAAACCACGGACAGAAATAAAAACTACATGCAAATATAACCAATAAGAGAAAATAATAGATCACACAAAAAGAACACAAGGCACCAAGATTTAACGCGGTTCACCCAATCCTTAGGCTATGTCCATCAAACAGCAAGTTTGATCTTATCATGACAATTTCTGGAGTTTGATTGTGTCGTAATTTTTAAGCATCAATCAAACTCCAGAAATTACGACACAATCAAACTCCAGAAATTGTCATGATATTACTAATGGATTGTGGAAATCAAATGACATTAAGTTTGATCTTATTAAAATCCAGTGATTACAACCTGATTACAATTCGTAATCCCTTATAGCTCAATACCACCATAAGAACCAATTTTGCATCACAACATAATGAAAATACCTAACCCTAAACCCTTTTATACAAGTATTTTATTTGTTTTAGGGTTACAACATGTTGGCCATATGTATGTCGGCCATAATATGTTGGCTACCATGTCGACCACGGCCACATTTTTTTTATGAAGTATGTACAGTACTTTCCTGCTCAGTCACCATAATCTAACAATCTCCCACTTGGGGACTGATCAGGCTCTACACTAAACAACAATCTCCCACTTGGAGAGTGATCCTATAGCAATACCACTACCACATGGGGCTCCCACTAGATCAAACCACCCTGGACTCTGCTATTCTTTTATGCATGTTTAGTCTAAAAGACCAACTGAAGCTGAAGAGGAGTTCAGCTTCTCCCTTGTTACAACCTTTGTCAACATATCTACTGCATTTTCATTATTATGTATCTTCTCTAGCTTTAACTATCCATCCTCCAAAACTGATCGAATGAAATGGTACCGCAACTATATGTGTTTGGTCTTAGAATGCAGAGTAGAATTCTTGGCAAGATGAATGGCACTCTGACTATCTGTGAAAAAATAATTATCCTTCTAAGGATGTCCCAATTCTTCCAAGAAGAACTAAAACCATATAATCTCCTTGGCTACCTCTATAGCAGCAACATACTCTGCCTCTGTACTGGATAGAGCATTAATCTTTTGTAACCTAGAAACCCAGCTCATGGCTACCCCACCAACAGTAAAGACATAACATGTAGTACCCTGCCTGGTATCGATATCCCCTACCAAATCTGAGTCAACATAGCCTTATAAATCAGTAGTAGAACCCCAAAAGTGTAAACACTTATTGGATGTTCCTCTCAAATATCTGAGAATCCACTTGACAACATTCCAATTCTCAAATCCTAGACGACTCATATACCTGCTAACAACTCCCACTGCATGGGCAATATCTGGCCTAGTGCATACCATAGCATACATCAAGCTTCCTATAGCTGAAGCATAGGGTACCTTGGACATCTTATCCTCCTCTTCTTGTGTCTTAGGACACATCTCCTTAGTCAATTTCAAATGACCAAGTAAAGGTGTGCTGACAGCTTTAGCATTCTCCATAGAGAAACATTGCAACACCTTCTCAACATAATCAACCTGAGATAGCGTCAATGTTTTGTTCTTCCTATCTCTGCAAATCTTCATATCAAGGATTTTTTTTGCTGCCCCCAAATCCTTCATAGCAAATGCATGTGCTAACTGGCATTTTAGCCCCTTAATATGATCCATGTTAGACCCAGCTACAAGCATATCATCGACATATAAACATAAAATAATGTAGCTATCATCATCTAGCCTCTTAAAATAAACACAGTAATATGAATGACACCTGTTATATCCATGCTCATGCATAAAACTGTCAAATTTCAGATACCATTTCTGAGGTGCTTGCTTCAAGCCATATAAAGTTTTCTTCAATTTGCAAACTAAGTTCTCCTTACCTTTGACCTCAAAACCCTATGGCTGAGCCATATATATTTCTTCATCCAAATCACCATGAAGAAAGGTTGTTTTAACATCCAGTTGCTCTAAACGCAAATCTTCAGTAGCCACAAGGCTTAAAATAGTATGGATAGAAGTCATTTTAACAACAGGAGAAAATATCTCATCAAAATCAATTCCCTTTTTTTGTGCAAATCCTTTTACAACTAACTTGGCCTTAAATCTTTTCTGACCTCCTTCCTCTTCTTTCAACCTATAAACCCACTTATTCTATAAATCCTTTTTACTTGCAGGAAACTTGCACAAATCCCATGTCTTATTCTTCAGGAAAGAGTCTATTTCATCTTTCATTGCAGACTCCCACTGAATCTTAGTATCCACCTGCATAGCTTCATCATAACTTTCAGGTTCACCAGCATTAGTAAGTAAAATAGAATACAAAGAGGGAGAAAACCTTTGTGGAGGTCTAATTTGCCTTGTTGACTGTCTAACATTCATCGGTGTGTGTGGTATTTGTTGCTATGATTGTTGCACATCATTAGGAATGGCTAGAACATCATCTTTTGCAGTATCATCCAGCACTATGTAATCATCTTCTTTCTTCTCATGTTGCTGCAACAGATCTTTGTACAACACTTTCTCATTGAATATGACATCTTGGCTTCTAACAATTTTAAGATTTTTAAAATCCCAAAGCCTATAACCAAATTCATTAATGCCATATCCAACAAAGACACATTTCTTTGATTTAGCTTCCAGCTTGGTTCTATTTTCAGCATCTATATGAGAAAAAGCTTCACAACCGAAGGTCTTGAGAAAAGAATAACTCACCTTCTTACTAGTCCATGCCTCCTCTGAAATACCATAGCCCAAAGGAGTAGAGGGACCTCTATTAATCAAATATACTGCAGTATTGATATCCTCTACCCACATGTGTAAGGGCAACCCAGCATGCAACCGCATGCTCCTTGCATGCTCCATTATAGTCCTGTTCATGTGGAGTCCTTGGAAAATTTTTCTGTCTACGAATGCCATTAGTGGAGCAATAATCTTCAAATTCATGACTGCAATACTCACCACCATTATCAGATCTGAGACATTTTAATTTCTTACCAATCTCATTTTCAACCAAGCATTTCCATTTCTTAAAAGTTTGAAATACATCAGATTTATGTCTAAGGAAATAAACCCATACTTTTCTAGTTGTGTCATCTATAAATGTAACATAATAATGAGAGCCACCAAGGGAAGATACCTGAGCTGGTCCCCATACATATGTATGCCCAAGCTCTAATTTCTCCTTTTTGTTTTCCTTCCCAGTCTTTGCAAAACTCACTCTCTTTTGTTTTTCATACACACAACTTTCACAAAAATCCATATTCACATATTTTAGACCTAGTAAAAATTTCTTTGAATGAAGTACTTTCATACCTTTCTCACTCATGTGCCCAAGTCTATTGTGCCACAGTGCTGAATCAAAATTTACAGCAGCTATTTGTTATCCCTGCTCAACTGCAGCAATTGTTCCTGAATATTCATTTTTCTCTTAAACAATCAAAGTAGAAGGAACAATATGACCTATACAAAGATATAAGGTGCCTACTTTCACACCTTTTGCTACTACAAGGGAACCTTTTGAAACCTTCCAATTTTTATCATTAAAAGTAACTACACTACCCTCATCACCGAGTTGCCCCGCTGAAATTAAATTCCTACTTAGCTTTGGAACATGTCTTACCTCATGTAGTAGCCAATGATTCCCATTCTGCAACTTAATATTAATTTTTCCCTTTCCAACAATTTGACAAGGTTCATTATCCCCCAAATAAACAAGCTCAAAATCCCCTTGGACATAATCAATGAAATAACCTCTATGAGGTGTAGCATGAAATGAAGCACCAGAATCTAAAACCCATGAATCATCTACACTTTCTAAAGATAGAAGCAAAGCATCCTCTTCGAATTTGTTACTTACCACATTTGCCTCCTTGTCTCCATCTGATTTATTTCCTTCATTTTTCTTGTGATTCCAACAATCTTTCTTTTTATGACCTAGTTTCCCACAGTATCAACAATCATTTGGTCCTCTCGATTGAGACCTCTTCCCCTTTGACTTTCCTCTTGATTTCCCATGATTTCTAGAGTTACTTCCTCTCTCAGTCGTTCTGCCCCTACTTTGTGCATTTAAAGCACTTCTTGATGTAGATCCACCTGAACATTTCCTACAAGTTTCCTCACTTAAAACAACACTGATCACATCATCATATTTTAGGGTACTAGATCTAGGAACAAAATTACTCACCGCCATTACCAAGCCATTCCAGCTTTCAAGCAAAGAACACAAAATCAAGAGAGCCCTAATTTCTTCATCAAAATTGATACCCACAGAAGATAACTAACTAGTAATAGTATTAAACTCATTTAAATGATCTGTAATAGATCCACCTTCTACCATTTTCATATTAAATAAATGGTTCATGAGAAATACCTTGTTTGAAGCAGAGGGCTTTTCATACAGTGTCGCTAGGGTTTTCATCAAATCTTCTGTCATTTTTTCCTTTGTAATATTAAATGCCACTGATGGTTCCAAGCATAACCGAATGCTTCTGAGTGCCTTTCTATCCAAAAGATCTCATTCAGCCTCTAACATAGTTCCTTGATTCTTGGCTTTTTCGTCCAACGGCTTCCATAAATCCTTTTGATAAAGATAGTCTTCCATTTGCATCTTCCATAACTGGAAGTTCTACCCATTAAACCTATCAACCCTCAGCTTACCCTCATCTATCATTGCTCCCACTCAACTGTAAGACTCCCACTTAATTGTGAGACTTTCTTACAGAGGATAACTAAAAGACAACCTCACTCTATTACCACTTGTTAGGATAAACAATAGAAAGAAATAAAAACTACATGCAAATATAACCAAAAATAGAAAATAATAGATCACACAGAAAAGAACACAAGGCACCAAGATTTAACGTGGTTCACCCAATCCCTGGGCTATGTCCATCAAATAGTAAGTTCTGTCTTATTACAATCCAGTGATTACAACCTGATTACAATTTGTAATCCCTTACAGCACAATACCACTGCAAGAACCAATTTCACATCACAACATAATGAAAATACCTAACCCTAAATCCTTTTATACAAGTATTTTATTTGTTTTAGGGTTACAACATGTCAGATATGTGTATGTCGGCCATAATATGTCGACTACCATGTCATTCATGGCCAAATTTTTTTTCGGGGTGATGCCCCAAACCCCACAATTTATGAAGTATGTACAGTACTTTCCTAATCAGTCACCATAATCTAACAGTTTGCATTGGCATGTTAAGAAAGAAGGTGTAAGGATATGAATGCTTAAAGGGTGAACAACCTATTAGAGCTAAAATGTGTAAAGGCTAAGTAGAATGGAGGACTAAAATAGAGATCTATAATCTACAAATGGAGTTGTAAGTTGTTATGTAATCAAGCCTTATTATTACTGTGTAATAATTGTATTGGTCTAGGGTCAACCCTTTGGATTAAGGTTGATCTAACATTCATTTGTAAATCCTTTACCTAGGTAACATTCCAAGTGAATTTTCTAAAGTCCTCTAACAAGGCTTACTCCTAATAGGGTGATTGAAATCCTTTAATAGGGTCACATTTAACAGTGTGTTTTGTAACCTTTAATAGGGTTGGCCTTTCATACGACATCACTTTAGAAGAGTGAAAAAGAGTAGTATGTTATTGGTGGTTTTTCTCAAATTAGGTTTCTTTCTAAGTAATTGTGTCATGTGTGTTGATGAATTTTTTATGTTTCATGTTTACATTTCTACAAATTGATTTAATAGTAACCTACAAGATTTAAGTGATTGCATAATCTAATGGATGCATGCATGATGATAAATTTTTTATGGGTTCAATAAGCTGATAATAGTGCTATTTACACATTTGGACCTTGGATAACCAATTCACCCCCCCTTTTTATTATTCTAAAGTATTCCAACAAATAATATCAAAGCCATCTGCTTAAGAGGACTAGTTTGAAGGTACTAGAAGCACAAAGATCAAGATGTCAAAAAAGTACCCAAGCTCAATACAGATAACTTTCCTACATGGAAAATTTTGATGAAGCTAGACCTTAGAGGACTTGGAGATCATGCACAATCTACTATTACTACTGATCATGTTGATTCTGGTGGAGCCCCAATAGCCAAGGATATGAAAAAGAAGAAAGAACATAACTAAGTAATGCTAGAGATTGACTCTACCCTAATTTATGCTAAGTTTGATGATATCAAAGGTCTTGAAAGTGAAATGAAAATGTAGGATAATATGAGAATGGAAGAAGGTGAAATATTGCTCAATATGTTGCAAGGATAAAAGAAGTTGTTAATGCAATAAGAGGAGCTAATGGTAAAATAGATGATGAAACTATACTAAGTGAAGTTTTGAGGACACTACTAGCTATATATGCTATTAGATTTTTTGTAATTCAAGAACTGAGATGTATACTAAGGAATAATCTATCACTTGAAGGTCTAGTAGGTAGGCTCACTACTTTTGAGTTAACTTTAATAATTACAAACCTAAGAATATTGAATCTTCTTCCAAAGTTAAGGTGTCATTGAAGGAACCTAATGAGAAGAAGAAGAAGAAGAAGATAAAGTATATGTCCAATGATAGTGATACAAATAAGGAGGATGTAGAACAACTTGAAGCACTACTAGCAAGAAGATTCCACAAAGGTAAATTTCCATTTGTTTCAATTGCAATGAGGTTGGTTATATTGTTACTAGATGTCCAAAGAAGAACTATAGAGGTGGTGACAAGTACAAAAGTAGGAGAGATGAAAATAGCAAGGACTATAATGACAATGGAAAAAGGTCTTACTATATTGCTGAAGAGGAAACAAAAGATGAATCTGATGAACATGATGATGAAGTGGTGTATGTTGCAATGAAGGATGAATATGATGAAGATGAGGCAACTAGACTTGTGACTTGCGTGAATAGGAATGATAGATGGATCATTAACAGTGGGTGTTCACATCACATGAATGGAGAAAAAAGTAAGTTCATTACCCTGAATTTTTATGATGGAAAGAGTGTAATATTTGGTAATGATGCACCATGTTTGATAAAAGGAAAAGGTTCTATAAAACTCAAAGATCAGATTTTATGTGATAATGCTTACTATGTTGATGGACTTAACTATAATCTCCTAAGTCTGTCACAATTGAATAATCTAGGATATAAGATTGAGTTTGAAAACAAGATTTCTAAGATATATATAAAAAATTGGAAACTGATTAGAAAGGGTCATTAAATGTGGAGTAATCTATTCTATCTTGATATAGAGGATACTACTTGTCTAGTTGTAAAATTTAATGATGTGTGGCTATGGCACAAAAGTTTATGTGATGTTAATTTTGATAACCTAGTCAATATCAGTAATAAGAGAAAAGTTAGAGATTTTCCTAAGTTGAAGAAGTGTGATAATATAATGTGCAAATAATGTATGTTAGGAAAAATGACAAAGTCAAGTTTTAAGAGTAAATCTCATACCTCTAAAAGTATGCTAGAGATTGTTCATACTAACTTGTGTAGACCAATTGATGTGCAAAGCTATAAAGGAGATAAGTACATTATGTTGTTTGTTGATGACTATTCTAGAATGATAACAATTATGTTTCTATAATAGAAATCTAATGCCTTCCAAATGTTAAAGTGGTACTTAGAAAGATTTGGGAAGGATATAGGTAAAAGTCTGAAGTGTTTGAGATCTAACAGAGGACGAGAATTTACATCAAATGAGTTTGAGATGTTTTGTAATGGCAAAGGAATCAAAAGATAAATATCTACCCCTAGAACCCCTCCACAAAATAGAATAGTTGAAAGAAGGAACAGGTCTATAATGGACTATGTTAGAACACTTGTGATAGAGAAAAATGTTTCTTTGAAATACTAGAGAGAAGTTGTAAGTATAGTTGTCTATACCTTGAATTGTGTACAAGTCAAGAAAGGTACTCATTCAACATTTTTTGAACTATGGTATGGATACTCACCTAATGTAAAATATGTTAAGATATTCAAAATAAAATTTAACATTCTTAAAGACTTTAGGAATGCTAAACTAGATGCAAAAATTTGAAGAAGGTATATTCCTAGGATATTCCACAAGAAGTAAAGCTTATAAATGTTTAAATACTAATGCTATCAAAGTTGTGGAAAGTGCAAATGTAAATTATAGTCAATATACAAAAGTACATGAGGTTGATGTTGGAAGCATGAATGTTGATGATTTTTTATAGTCATGACTAATTTTTTCATTAATGTCAGCATAGCATGTTCGATATTTTCTATAGTATCTGACAGAAGAACAATAGAATGCTCAACTTGGCATCGATGAATAGTTGAGCATGATAAGAACCTGAGGTTATAGGAGATACTTCTCAATATCTAGTATATTTAGTTAATGTTAGAAGTAGAAAGGCCAAGTCTAAAAGAAATAATGAAACTTTTGGTAATGTATATTCTAAGATAGAGTTTATAGAGGCATGTTCTGGTAAACTTGTTATATCTCTTCGCAAAGTTGGTATCTTGGGGGTCAAGGTTGAGGACATGAAGAAGACATTTTGGTGATGAAGAAATCATTTGTATACTCTTCTGAAGGTATGCCTTCTGAAAAAGATGTTGTAAATCAAGCTACAAACAAACAAAAATATTCAGTGATTGATGAGTCACATACTATGAATGTCAAGTCATATTTAGGATCTAAGCTATATTTAGATGTCAAGTTACAAAATGAAGTTGAAGCACATTATGATTCAATGATTAGTGTACATGAAAGAGATGCTAAGCTATGTAAAAAATATGTACAAAGTGAGTCTAAAGTTGAAAGACAAAATGAAGAAACTAGAGCTAAACCAAGATTATCCAAATATGTCAAGAGACATTACCTTGCTGTACAAATTATTGGAGATAAAGATGCTAGACCAACGACAAGAAATAGATTCAGAAATGATAATTTTTGATGAGGATGAAGAAACTTAAATTATTAAAAGATGCTTTAGATGATGTGGACTAGAGTAAAGATGTTAGACAAATTGAGAAAAATAAAATGAGGACTCTAGTTCCTATACAAGAAGAAAAAAATGTGATTGGCACCAAGTGGGTATTTAGAAACAAGCTAGATGAAAATGGTGAAGTCACAAGGAACACAACAAGATTAGTATGAAAAGGATATGCATAAGAGGAAGGAATTTTCTATGGAGAGACATCTTCTCCTGTTACTAGACTGGAAGGAGTAAGAACTTTACTTTTTTATTCTACATACAAAGGTTTCAAAGTTTATCAAATGGATATTAAATAAACATTTATAAATGGAAAATTAGAGGAAGAAGTTTAGATAAAGTAGCTAGAAGGATTTGTTGATGCTAACAATAAGAAAATGGTATGTAGATTACACAAAGCTCTATATGGTTTGAAACAAGCACCAAGAGCATGGTATGAGAGACCTCATAAGTATCTTGCAAAGATTAGATTTAAAAGGGTTAATGATAACAACAGTCTACACATTAGATAGAGAAAGGAAAAGGTATTTAGTTATCTAAAATTTTTGTTGATGATATCATATTTAGAGGTCAAGATGCTTTATGGAAGGCTTTTGCAAATGAAATGAAGTAAGAATTTGAAATGGCTATGTTAGAAGAGATCAAGTTTTGTCTGGGTTTGCAAGTATAGTAGATGAAATATGGTATATACATCACTCATTCAAAATATATTAAGGAAATATTGAAAACTTTTGAACTAGAGAATTCTAAACCAATAAGTACACCTATGATGATAAGACACAAGTTGTCAAAGAATGATGATTCAATTGACATGAATCAAACATTATATAGGTCTATTATTAGAAAATTAGAATATGTAGTACATAGCAAGCTTGACATCACATTATTTATAGAAATAGTTGCAAGATTCTCTACTAATCTCAGGGAGAATCATTTGATGGTTGTGAAGAGAAAAATGAGATATCTGAAAGGAACAGAGGAGTATGGTCTATACTATAAGAAAAATGAGAATTTTGAATTAAGAACCCATAAAAATTTTGATTGGGCTGGAAAAATTGATGATAGGAAGAGAACTAGTGGAGAAGCCTTTTTTTAGGCAAGAGACTTGTTACATGGAGTAGCAAGAAATAAAACTGCACCTCACAATCTATTGTTGAAGCTAAATATGTTGTTGCTATAAATTGTAAAAACATTAAATGGATCAAATAGTTACTCAAAGGTATGAAAGAAGAGATCAAAAAACCAATGACACTTTATTGTGATAATACAAGTGCTATAAATATATCGAAGAATCCTATGATGCACACAAAGACTAAGCACATTGCAATTAAGTATCATTATTTGAGAGAATTAGTTCAAGATAAAGAGGTGAAGATGGAATATCTTAACACAAAAGATAAAATTGTTGATATCTTCAAAAAAGCATTACGTAAGGATACTGATGAGTATTTAAGAGGTAAACTAAGTGTGATATCCCTATCGAAGGCTACCTAAGTAACAAAAAGAGTGACCTTCTATTAGAATTACAATAGGAAATGTAAAGTACTAAGAGAGGGAGGGGAGGTGAATCAGTAGTTTAAACTTGGACACATAAAAATTTCACAACACATCAATCTCATGTATTCAATGTATAAACTAAAATATCATGTAAAGTGCATACATCTAAATCATGTAAGCAAGTAAACATTCACACACATAGAACACCATATATGATTACCCAGAAACCCTTCAAGTGAGAAGGTAAAATTGGGTTGGGGATGACACCAACAAATCTTAACTACTATAGTAATAAAGTATATCCAATGAAGGTTACAATGTTTTCATCATGAGATGTGATCTACACTATGAAAGGTATTTCCTGTTAAAGGTTTACAAAGACTATTAGGTATCACCCTATTAGAAGTGTGCCTTGCTAAAGGACTTTAACTAACAACCAAGTAAGCACCCTATTAAAGGATTTCAATATAGTCTATTAAGACTACTCTATTAAGAGATTTTGAATAAAATTACCTATTAAAATGTTTTAGCATTGATCCTATGATTAACACTTGTTTTTCTAATGAAAGATTACCTGTAAACAAATGTCTTCTTGATCCTTCTTGATCAAATGTCTATTTTTTGTATACTATCATCTTTCCTCTATTCTACTCTAACTAGTTCTATAATGTTGTCTCACTTCATAACTCCTTAGCCAACATAAATGCTTGTTTTACACATGCAAAACTCTCTATACTTTGCTTCAACACCTTACACACTCTTTAGAGAGTTTAGGGTTTGTCATGCTTAAGAAGGCTTTGGTAAGTTAGGGTTAGGTATGAATTTATGGCTGAGATTCATCAATTTGGCTACTTAATCCTTCCCATTTTCTAATTGGCTATATTTAATTGCATTGGGAATCCAACTTAAGATTCATCCTTATCTCCAAAATATAGTAATTCAACCCTACATTAGCTTAAGAATAGTTTGCATAGATGTTTGTGCAATTAAAAATAGCGATTACAAAACAATCTTGCTAGGCACTTGAAGTCTTTGATGCTTGACATATACTAATCTTTCTACTATGACTCGGCATTTGTATTACTTGGCATATACTATTTGCTCAACTCCCAAATCACCCAGGATACACTGTATATTTAGAACTTGAGTGACTCAGCACATGAGCGGATTAGCACTCACTATGAACTTGGCATGCACTATAATATACATGTTGTGCTTGAAATGTAGTACTTGTTCAGCATGATCTAAGTAAATAACATAACTATGTTTATACTCACTTGTCAAAACCAATCTGAGATCAACACCTACATCAACAAGCTATTTTTTCATATGTTATAGATTGATACAGTGGATCTTACTTTAGGAGCTATCTAAAGTTGTCAAAGAATTAACACTTTAAATTAGTCACAAGCAAGGTGACAAAGGAAGAAACTAAAGAAGTTCATATTTGCATATTAAGATGATAAGCCTTTGGTATTTTTATCAAAGAGAGATATGGTTACTAATCAAGAGAATTACAAGAAAGAGGGAGATAGTTATTGATCAGGAGTTACACAAGAGAATGGAGATTTAACAAAGAGGGAGAAATCATGACATCTAACTAATAAGAGGCAGATATAAGAATTAATTAAGAGTGAGTTATAATGAAGAGATTTGTAACATATTTAGAAGATGGAGGTTATTGACATAGGGAGATATTTTAATACATGGAATTATCTTTTAGTATTTTGTTGGTCTTACTATTTTAGCCTAGTCAATTTGGTTGATCAGTTTGGTTTGCCATCAATGCCAAAGGCAGAGATTGTTGAGAATATATTAAATAAGATTGTTGAAGAAGTGTGATCAATATGTTTCAATCATTTTTTTTCCATTGATGTCAAGCCTTTTTTTTTGGTAAGGCAATTGCTTATATGATTTGAGTATTATCACTTATTTGATTAATGAAGAGGATTTGATCAAAATATGTAACAATAGCACCTGGAGGAAAGGTTGATTTATGCTTATGTAAAGAAGTATAAAAATTAGTTAAGATAGTGATAACATGATGTATTAATAATCTACTTAAAGTTACATAGGTTGATTAAACTAACAAAGTTTAGAACAAGTTAAACAAAGTTTGTCTACCAAGCATGACCAAGTGGATAGTAGGTGCCAAGAAAAGTTAGTGCAAGCCAAGTAGAAAATTAGTTCTAACCAAGAAAAACTTTACTATAATGCGTGCTAAACAAAATAGTGGATGCGAAGTAAAGTTTAGTTGATACTAAACACCAAAAAACTTTAGTTTGTGTCGAGCGATTTCATAGAGGATGTCAAGCAATGCAATATGTGTTGAGCATCAGAAGCTAGATAATGTTGAGTGGCTACATTATATAAAAGATCATGAATTTGATGGATCTGAGCTAACAAATTTGTTTCTTAGATTATGTAAACTAGGTGGAACATAAGATTGATGAGCTAGTAGTGCAAAATTCAAAATAAATTATTTTTAGGTGAATTCAAAGAGGATTCAAGGAGAAGTTTCTAGAAGATATTTGAAATATGTTGTAGATTCATTATATCTTACCTAATCTATCCTAAGCCTAAATGGGATGATGGAGAATGAGTGACAAAATATCTTGATTTCCTATTTATAGGAGTGGTTGATTAGAAGTAAGGGTTGTCATGTGTGAGAACCTAAGGAAGACAAGGAGTCAAGGGTTTTGCTTCATTAAGTGACCTAAAAAAAGAGTCTATATTCACATGTTAAGTAAGAAGGCTTAGGGATATGAATGCTTGAAGGGAAAACAAGCTATTAGAACTAAAATGTGTGAAGGCCAAGGAGAATGGATGATTGAAATAGAGATCTAAATTTTGAAAATGGAGTTGTAAGTTGTTATCTAATCAAGCATTACTATTACTCTCTAATAATTTGATCAGTCTAGGTTAAATCCTTTAGATTAATGACACAGGTAAGGGATGGAATAACTAGAGCCCAAAGCTCACCTAGCTATCCAAACCACCTTGCAAGAGTTAACATAGTGGAAACATAACACATAGAATAGCAACCAAAGGAGGAATAAGAGAAAACACTTGTTGATTCATCAAATAATCAGCATACATGCCTAGCTGTAATGCCTTCTGGGTTATGGCAAGATACAAAATATATTCAAGATCAAAGATTCAACATCAAATTTTTAGCTCTAGATACATATGCAACAAACTTTCCAAACCTTTGTGTTTTGCTCTAGAATTCCTTAAAAAATTGCCTAACTCTAAGCTTAAACAATCTATATATACTTGCTAAAATGGCTTACAAATTGTTCTAAAACATTACATAAGAGGAAGGTTGAACCAACAATAGTCTTGACACATCCCAATAAAAGATCAACATAAATATCATGATCAAAGTAAATCTCGCATGTAATCTTGTAGAAATCACATCCAAATGTTGACACATGACATAAATAGGAAAAATTGACACATGAATGGTCACATAGGATATACTAGGTAATTTAACACATGAAGAGTCACTTGGCATACATTGGGTAACTCGACACATGAAGGAATACTTAGTCAACACTAGATTGGTATAGTAACTTTGCACCAAATAAGTGCTACAATAACTTGGCACCAATTAAGTGCTATAGTAACTTGGCATTAACTAAGTGCTATAGTAACTCGGCACCAACTTTTGTAATAAACAAAAATGAGCAAGATAATAAGGAAACCTAGGATGCTCTTACATCAAACAACCAAGGTTGAAAAAAATGATTCTCCTAAATCATTGAGATGTCACAATCTAAGTTGAATGCAACTCATATTAAGAAATTCATAAAGCATCTTCAATAATCCTATTCTTCCACTTCACCAAATATTCATAGCAATTATTTCCTCTTGTACTCTTACCAACTCTCTAATCCAATATATGTTCAGCTTCTTCAATTTTCTTATTTATATATCCATGTCATCAGGTAACTCAACTTCATAAGCATTAGCACTATCAAACTTCTTCAAGATCTTGCAAGTTCCAAATTTCTTCATCTTTAGCTTACTATAATTTTCAATGGAAAATCTTTCTTTCTTTAGATAAACCATCAACTCATCACCAACTTTAAAATCATGATGTCTTCTAGACTTATTAGCATTCTCTTTATACTTTTTATTACTTTGTTCCAACCTCAACTTCACTTGCTTATGAAAAGATTCCATAAAATCAAAGAATTATTCTCCTATAGTTCTTCTCTTTTCTTCACCAACAACATCTCTCAAATTTGATATATCTTTAGGCTGCATTCTAGTAACAATCTCAAAAGGTATTTTCCGTCTACTCCTATTTACATAATTTTTATATGAAAACTCAACTTGTGCCAATACCATCTCCCAATTACTTGACTTATTTCCAACTAAACATCTCAACAAATTACCCAAGCTTCTATTCACAACCTCTATCTATCCATCTATCTATAGATGGAATGTAGAACTAAATTTCAACTTAGTATCCATCTTCTTCCACAAAGTCTTCCAAAAATAATCAAAAAACTTATTATCTCTATAAAAAATAATACTATTTGGTAATTCATGCAATCCCACAATCTTTTTAAAGAAAAGTTCAACAACATGCTTTGCATTTGATGTCTTCTTACATGGTATGAAATGAGTCATCTTAGGAAATCTTTCCACTACAAAAAATATGGAATCATATCCCTTCACTAGCTTAGGCAATCCAAGAACAAAATCCATACTAATGTCACTCCAACGTTTCTCAAGAATAGTAATAGGTGTCTACAAACCAGAATTTTGACTTACTCCTTTTGCAATTTGACAAACTCCATAACTCTTTAAAAAAATTTAAACATCCTCATACATTTGTAGCCAACAATACTTCTATTTTAGCAAAATTCATGTTTTATCAATTCCAAAATATCTAGCAAATCCTCCACTATGCTTTTCCTTAGTTAGATTCAACCTCATAGAAATTTTAGGAATACACAACTAGATGCCTTTGAACAACATACCTTCTTGAATAAAATAATCATCATACTTACTTATGTGATCTATCGCATTTGGTGCTCTACACTCTCTCCATGCCTCAAAAAAATTAGGATCAGCATAATACAACTCTTTCATGTCATCAAAAGCAAGAACTTCAACTTTCATTTCAATCATCAAAGAATGTCTTCTACACAATGCATCAACAACTCTATTAGTAACTCCACCCTTATGCTTAATAACAAATGTAAAATTTTGCAAGTACTCAACCTGCTTCATATGTCTTTGATTCAATTTATGTTGACTTCCCAAGAATTATAAAGCTTTATGATCAGTATACAAAATGAACTCTGTAGGAATTAAATAGTGTCTCCACTTCTTCAAAGCTTGGACAATAGCATAAAATTTTTGATCATACATAGAATACTTCCTTTTAGAATGATTCAACTTTTCACTAATGAAAGAAATGGGTTTACTTTCTTGACATAATATAGCTTCTATTGCATTACCACTTGCATCACATTCAACTTGAAATACTTTTTTGAAATCAGGCAAAGCCTATATAGGTAATTCAACAACCTTTTGTTTCAAAGTCTCAAAACTCTTATCAACTCCATGTGTCCACTTGAATTCCTTTTTATCTCTGCTCATTGTCTCAATCATAGCATTACAAATAGCACTGAAATTCTTTATAAATTTTATGCAAAAACTAGCCAAACCATGAAATGATCTTACCTCGACCACATTCTTAGGTGTAGGAAATTCCAAAATTACTTTAACCTTCTTAGGATCCATCTTCAATCCATCAGTTGAAATCATAAATCCCAAATATACAATCTCCTCTTGCATAAAAGAAACTTTTTATAATTAATCAAGAACTTTTCCTCTTTCAACCTCTACAATTCTTGTCTAATATGTTCAAGATGTTATTCCTTAGTCCTACTAAATATAAGAATATCATCCAAATAAAAAATCACAAAATTACCCAAAAATCTTTTCAAAACTTCATTCATCAACCTCATGAAAGTACTAGGTGCATTAGTCAAACCAAAAGGCATAACTAACCATTCATACATACCATCTTTTGTCTTGAAAGTAGTCTTCCATTAATCACCTTCTCTAATTATAATATGATGATAGCCACTCTTCAAATCAATCTTGTTAAAATACTTTTCTCCACTCAAACAATCCATTATATCATTTGTCCTTGGCATAGGAAACATATATTTCACTATTATCTTGTTAATAGCTCTAGAATCAGTACACATTCTTCATTCTCCATTCCTTTTAGGTGCTAATACAACATGTACAATATATGGACTCAAGCTTTCTATAATCAAACCTTTCTACAACAGCTCATATACTTGTCTATTAGGTTCTTCAATCTCATTAGGTGTCAATCTATATGGTGATTTATTCAGCAAACTAGCTCTAGGAATCAGATCCATACAATGACTTATACTTATCATTGTTGGTAAAACATCAAGAATATCCTTAGCAATAGTATCTTTATACTCATTCAGAAATTTTGTAATTTCTATTGGTACTCAGCTATCACTATCTACTATCAATCAGTCATTACCAACTTTTGCTACTCAGTCATTACTACCAACACTTAGTCTTCTATGAACTATGGCAAGTCTTCTATGAACTATGGCAAAATAAATTTGATTCTTCTTCACTTCCTTTTCAAATTGTTTCCCATTAACCATGCAAACTTTTATTGTAGTACAACTGACCTCATCTATACTTTCAATCAAAGGTAGCAATGTTTGTTTCTTACCATACATCCAAAGAGTATATTGATTCAATCTTCCATCATGCATAGCATATCTATCTAATTGCCAAGGTCTACCTAATAGAGTATGACAATAATCCATAAGCATAATATCACATGAAACTTCATCAAAGTAATATCCAATCTTGAACTATGCAAGGCATTGGTCACTTACCAATATCTTATGCTCATTTTTGATCCATGAAACATGATAAGGTCTAGGATGGTTCAGCCTCTACAAATGCAACTTTGTAACTAGCTCTTCTGATGTCAAATTTGTAGAACTTCCACTGTCAATGATCACTTTGTAGCATTTTCTATCCATCTTACATCTTATCTTCAAAAGACTTCTCCTTAAAATAGGTTCTTCATCACTTCCCTTATTACATAAGGTTCTTCTCACCATTAGATTTCCTCTAGCCTCAAGTCCACTTGGTGAACCCTCATCACCTTCTTAAATCACAACATTTCTATTACCTTACCCACTTCCAGAGGATCTACATTCAAAATATCTATGTCCCTCATTACCACATCTGAAACAATTACAATGAAATCTACCTTTAGAATAAGAATTACCTCTTCCTTGGTAAGAATTAGTACCTCCTAGGTAAGAATTACCAATTTTTTATTCAGCCTTGCCTTTTTCATCATTCTTCCATTCAAATTTTCCTTTATCTTACACAAAACTTTTAGATCTACCACCTTCACCATAAGATCTACCTCTACCTCTCTAGAATATACCACCTCTACCTCTTTGTCTTTGTTTATGCTTCTTTATCAAGATCTCCTCAACTTTTAAGGCATATTGATATGCTTCTTCTACACTCTCCAACTTCACAAAACTCATTTCATCTCAAATTCTAGATCTCAATCCATTTATGTACCTTGTAATTTTCTCAAAATCATCATCCACACGTCTAGATCTGATGTCCAATCTATAGAATTCCTCAATACACACTTTGATAGTTATGTCCTTTTGTTTCAAATTTTGCATCTTTCTCAACAAGCTAACTTGGTAATCAACAAGAAGGAATTTTATCTTTACCTTGCTCACCATCTTGGGACAAGTTATGATCTTCTCCTTTCCTCTCCTTTATTTGTTAGTTTTAAAATGTTCCCACCATAGAAAATAATGACCTTTTAGCCTAGTAACTACAATCTTCAAATTTCTATTATCAAGAGAGTTTTCACACTCAAAGAACTTCTCCATATCTGAGATCCAATCCAGCATAGCATTGGTATCCAATTTTTGATCATAAGGAACAACTTCTACAATAGGCTTTGAATTTTCCCTAGACAAAACTCACAAAAATCTTTCCTCATCTTGATATTCTTTAGGCTCTAGATTATTTTTTGGTGCTACTACTTCATCATCACTTACATTATCAAGATGTTCTCCTCTGCTTTGGGCTATCTCCATAGCATCTAATCTAGCTAAAATTTGTCTCAACTGATCCAATATGGTATTATCAACATTTCCTCTACCATAAACCATCTTTATAAATTAGGTTCCTACAAGATCATACCCCTCTGCAAGTTATAGGTCAAATCCATAGATCTGCCACACTACAACCAAATTTGAATTAGAGTTTTACACAATCCAATCTCCATAAGGATGAACCTCAAGCTCTGTTACCACCTGACATAGGGAAGGGATGGAATAACTAGGGCCCAAGGCTCACCAGCTATCCAAACCAATTTATAAGAGTTAACACAGTAGAAACACAACACACAAAACAATAAACAAAGGAGGAAAAAGAGAAAACACTTGTTGATTCAACAAATAATCAGCATACACACCCAACTATAAGGCCTTCTAGGTTATATCTAATGTAGAGGCTAATGGTGAATAATAATTTCTCCAAAGAGTAATAACTCATTCCTTCTTTGCTTGGTAACAAATCCTTCATCTTGATTCAAATGACCACTCAAAGACCCATCCCACTCCAAATTCCTATTATAGATTAAAATTGGTAATATTGGAATCCACTAGACTTCACACCTTGTTTACACCTAACAATACAAACCAAACCATTCAAGCATACTTCATGCCCCATACTAGCACACCCTCCAACCAATAAGTCTCATCAACCAAACCCTTGAATCTTGTTTATAGTGGTGATCATAACTCCATAAGTATTCCAACTCACTTAATTCATCCATGCAACAAGTTTCAACCTCTTTCTTGCAACCATTATAGCCTTCTCAAAACTACCAGTCTAGTACAGTCCTACTGGTACAGCAGTGACTCATTTCTCCCCAATAGGGTATGTGCAGGATCATGGTCAACCAAACTATGGCCTTAAGTGGCAGTGCAAACCAACAAATCAAGGTTATGTCAACTTGACACATAATTTTAAAGTCGTTATCGACTTTATATCAAAAATTTGTAAGAAAATAATCTATAGGAAATTGAATTTAGTTTCTAAACTACTAGGCCTTATCTGGAGAAAAAAATAATTGATTAGTCAAAAGTTTGGATTTTAATGCAGTCCTATTCAAATTTCAGGGCAAAAATAAAAAATAGGTGTATGTCTGACAATCTTAATCAAAATCAAATCATAATATTTTTTTAATACAATTATAGATATAAAAAATAGACTCATGCCTAGATGTGATGCATATTTTTGGGTACTTTATTCCAAATAAATAACTAAATATAAATTTTCTACTAAAACTTTTTCAAAAAAAAAAACTCTCGTGTTTGACCACCTTAACTAATAGAAAATTCCACCAAATTTTTATTTTTATTTTTTTTCTTATACTAGGTGAAGCATAGAATGTGACACAATTTTTGGATTTAGAAAATGTTATACCTTTTAAAAGGTATAGCTATTTTTCAATCAATATGTCAATTAGCACTTTATAATAATCTTCATTGAAGATTAGCTAATAAATACTTATCGAACTTAAAATTTGACAAGAATTATATCGATTGAATCTCAAGAGTGATATAAAAAATATATTTTCATTTCATTCAATTTCGATGAAAATAACATTGTCAAATGGCTACCCGAAGTCTAAGTGTTAGTGAAACCTTTCTCAAACACATTTTTTGGGTTGACCGAATAGGCTTGGTAAATACCAAGCCTAATTGGATATCCAATTTCAAATTAGATATATGATCACAGCAGGGAATTTTCAACACCAATATGGAGGGAAATTTGAGAGAAGAGATTTTTTTCAATTTTAAATTCGGAGGGAGGAAAATTTGAGAGAAAATAAATTTAATAGGAAAACTTTAGACTATTTTAGAAGGAAATTTATTTCGAGAAAGTGTGGACATTGATATTATTATTATTTTATATTATTATATTCTTTATTATATTATAGTTATATGTATGATTATTATTATTTAATATATTATAGCAATATGTATGATAATTATTATTATATATATATAGTAATATTATATGACTAAATTAATGTATATAATAATATATATGGTTATTATTATTAAATCTATAATCTAGTAATTTATATGATTATTATTGTTATATAATCTAATAATATATTAGTATTATATTAAAATATAGAATATTATTTAATTATTAAATATAATATTATCATAAAATAGATCATTGCGACGTATTTCATGACAACATATGTCCCTAGGGCCCCTAGAGACCCCTTTTGATGCATTCCCAATGGATCCCTAGCGGTCCTAGGACTCCTAGGGATATACATTGTCATGTATTGTGTCGAAAGAGGTTATAGGTCATCCCTATGACCCCCTTTGACCCATATAAATGATTCTAATATGTCCCTAGGGGTCCTAGGACCCCTAGGGAAATATGTCATCATGGAATGTGTCAAAAGGGGTCATAGCTCATAGGTCATTCTATGACCCCCTTCAACTCATATAAATGATTCTAATATGTCCCTACGGGTCCTAGGACCTCTATGGATATATGTCATCATGAAATGTGTTGAAAGGGGTCATAGATCACTTTATGACCCCCTTCGACTCATATAAATGATTGCAATATGTGTCTAAGGGTCCTAGGACCACTAGCAAAATATGTCACATTGAATGTGTCAAAAGTGGTCATAGGTCATCTTATGACCCCCTTTGACCCATATAAACAATTGTAATATGTCCCTACATGTCCTAAGAACCCTAAGGACATATGTTATCATGGAATGTGTTGAAAGGGGTCATAGGTCATCATGTGACCCACATTCACTCATATAAATGATTGTAATATGTCTCTAGGGGTCCTAGGACCCCTAGGGACATATTTCATCATGAAATGTGTTGAAATGAGTCATAGGTCATTTTGTGATCCCCTTCAACCCATATAAATGATTTTAATATGTACCTGGGGGTCCTAGGACCTCAAGGAACATATGACATCATCGAATGTGTTGAAAAGGGTCATAGGTCATCCTATGACTTCTTTTGACCAATATAAATGATTTTAATATGTTCCTAGGGGTCCCAAGACCCCTAAAGACATATGTCATCATGGAATGTACTGAAAGGAGTCATATGTCATCCTGTTACCCCCTTTGACCCATATAAATCATTCTAATATGTCCCTAGGAGTCGTACGACCCCTAGAGAGATATGTCATCATGGAATGTGTTAAAAGGGGTGATAGGTCATTTTATGACCCCCTTTGACTCATATAAATGACATATGTCATTATAAAATGTATTGAATGGGGTCATAGGTCATCTTATGACCCCGTTTAACCCATATAAATGATATTAATATGTTCCTAAGGGTCCTCGTCATGGAATGAATCAAAAGAACATATGACCCTCTTCGACCAATATAAACAATTGTAATATGTCCCTAGGGGTCATAGGATCTATAGGCACAAATGTCATCATGGAATGTGTCGAAAGGGGTCATAGGTGAACCTATGACCTCCTTTGACCCATATAAATGATTTTAATATGTTTCTAGGGGTCCTAGGACCCCTATGGACATATATCATCACGGAATGTGATGAAAGGGTTCATAGGTCATCCTATCACCCACTTTGACCCATATAAACAATTCTAATATGTCCTTAGCAGTCCAAAGACCCCTATGGACATATGTCATCATGGAATGCATCAAAAGTGGTTATAGTTGATCCTCTGACCCCCTTAAAATGATATAAATGATTCTAATATGTCCCTAAGGGTCCTAGGTCCCCTATGGACATATGTGCTCAAGGAATGTGTTGAAAGCAATCATAGATCATTCTATGACCCCCTTCAACCCATATAAATAATTATAATATGTCGCTAGGGGTCCTTGGACCCCTAGGGACATATGTCATCATGGAATGTGTCAAAAGGGATCATAGGTCATCCTATGACCCCGTTCAAATCATATAAATGATAGTAATATGTCCCTTGCGGTCTTAGGACTCTTACAGACATATGGCATCATGGAATATGTTGAGAGGGGTCATAGGTGTCCCAATGACCCCTTTGACCTATATAAACTATTATATTATGTCCCTAGGGGTCCTAGGACCCCTAGCAACATATGTCATCATGGAATGTGTTGAAAGGGGTCATAGGTCATCCTATGACCCCTAAAGACATATGTCATCATCAAATGTATGACCTATAACCCCCTTCAATTGATATAAATTATTGTAATATGTCCCAAGGGTCATAGGACCCCTCAGAACATATGTCATCATAGAATGTGCTTAAAAGGGTCATAAATCATCCTATGACCCCCTTCAGCTTGTATAAACGATTCTAATATCTCCCTACTAGTCTTAGGACACCTAGAGACATATGTCATATGCAATATGTTGAAAGTAGTCATAGGTCATCCTATGATGTCGTTTGACCCATATAAATAATTCTAATATGTCCCTAGGGGTCCTAGGACCCCTATGGACATATGTCATCATGGAATGTGTCAAAATGGGGCATAGCCCATCCTATGACCCCCTTCAAACCATATAAATGATTGTAATATGTACCTAGGAGTCTTGGGAGCCATAGGAACATATGTCATCATGAAATGTGTTGAAATGGGTCATAGGTCATCCTATGACCCCCTTTGACCCATACAAACAATTCTAATATGTCCCTAAGGGTTCTAGGACCACTATAGACATATGTCATCATGGAATGTGTTGAAATGGGTCATAGGTCATTATATGACCCCCTTCAACCCATATAAATGATTCTAACATATCCTTAGCAGTCCTAGGACCCCTATGGACAAATGTCATCATGAAATCTGCCGAAAGAGGTGATAGGTCATCCTATCACCCCCTTCGACCCAGATAAACCATTCTAATATATCCCTAGGGGTCCTAGTACCCCTAGGGATATATGTCATCATGAAATGTGTTAAAACGGGTCATAGGTCATCTTGTGACCCTCTTTGACTCATATAAATGATTTTAATATGTCCCTATGAGTCCTAGGACCTCTAGCAACATATGTCATTAGAGAATGTGTTAAAAGGTGTCATAGGTCATCATATTACCCCCTTCAACCCATATAAACAATTATAATATGTCCATAGAGGTCTTGAGAGCCCTACAGAAATATGTCGTAATGGAATGTGTTGAAAGGGGTCATAGGTCATCCTGTGACCTCCTTCGACCTATATAAATGATCTTAATATGTTCCTAGGTGTCCTAGGTCCCCTAGATACATGTCATCATAAAATGTGTTGAAAGGGGTCATAGGTCATCCTATGACCCCTTTTGACCCATATAAATAATTGTAATATGTCCTTAGGGGTCCTAAGATCCATAGAGACATATGTCATCAGTGAATGTGTCAAAAGGGGTCATAGGTAATCATGTAACCCCTTTCATCCCAAATAAACAATTCTAATATGTCTATAGGGTTCCTAGAACCCTAAAGACATGTGTCATCATGCAATGTGCTAAAAGGCATTAGAGGTGATCTTATGACCCCCTTGGACCCATATAAATGATTTTAATATGTCCCTAGGGGTCTTAGGATGCCTAGGGACATAAGTCATCATGGAATGTGCTGAAAGCTGTCAGGGCTCATCTCGTGACCCCCTTCAACCTATATAAATTATTATAATATGTCTTTAGGGGTCCTAGGACCCTAAATGTGCTAAAAGGTGTGAAAGGCCATCTTGTGACCCTCTTCGACACATATAAATGATTCTAATATGTCCCTAGGTTTCCTAGACACATAGGGACATATGTTATCATGGAATGTGCCAAAAGGACTCAGAGATCATCCTGTGACCCTCTAACCATTATGTGACCCCCTTCAACCCAAATTAATGATTCTAATATGTTCCTAGAGGTCCTAGGAACCCTAGAGACATACATCATCATGGAATTTTTCAACAAGACCTATGACCCCCTTCGATTCATATAATAGATTCTAATGTGTCCCTAGGGGTCGTAGGACCCTTAGGGATATATGTCATCATGGAATGTGTCCAAAGGGGTCATAGGCCATCCTATGACCCCCTTTGACCCATATAAATGATTCTAATTTATCCCTAGGGGTCCTATGACCCCTATGGACATATGTCATCATGGAATGTATTGAAATGGGTCATAGGTATTCCTTTGACCCCCTTTGACCTGCATAAATGATTCTAATATGTCCCTAAGTTTTCTAGAATCTCTATAGACATATGTAGTCATTGAATATGTCGAGAGGGGCCATAGGTAATCCTATGACACACTTCAACTTATATAAATGACTCTAATATGTCTCTAGGGATCCTAGTGCCCCTAAGGATATATGTCATAATGAAATGTGTCAAAATGACATATGACCCCCTTCAACTCATACAAATGATTTTAATATTTCCCTAGGGGTCCTAGGACATCTACAGACATATGTCAGCATGGAATTTCTTGAAAGGGCTCTTAGATTATCCCATGACCCCCTTTGACCCATATAAATGATTGTAATATATCCCTATGGGTCCTAGGATCCCTAGAGACATATCTCATCATGAAATGTGTCAAAAGGGGTCAAAGGTCATCCAATGACCCCCTTCGATCCATATAAATGATTATAATATGTCCCTAAGGGTCCTAGGACCCTTAGAGACATATATCATCATGAAATGTATCAACAAGGATCAAAGGTCATCCTATGACCCCTTTCAACCCATATAAATGATTGTAATATTTCCTTACAGGTCGTACAACCCCTAAGAACATATGTCCTCATGAAATGTGCCGAACAGAGTCATAGGTCATCCTGTGACCCCCTTGACCCATATTAATGATTTTAATATGTCTTTAAGAGTCTTAAGACCCATAGAGACATATTTCATCATTGAATGTGTCAAATACCTATGACCCCCTTCAACCCATATAAATAATTGTAATATGTCCCTAAGGTTACTAGCATCCATATAAATGATTCTAATATGTCCCTAGGGGTCCTAGGACCCCTATGGACATATGTCATCATGGAATGTTTTGAAAGGTGTCATAGGTCACCTTATGACTCCCTTCAACCCATATAGATGATTCTAATATGTCCGTTGGGGTGCTAGGAATCCTACGGACATATGTCATCATGAAATATGTCGAAAGGGGTCATAGGTCATTCTATGACCCCTGTCAACCCATATAAATGATTGTAATATTTTCCTAGGGGTTACCACTATGGGCATATGTCATCATGGAATATGTTGAAAGAGGTCATAGGTGATCCTATGACCCCTTTTGACCCATATAAATGAGTGTAATATGTTTGTAGGAGTCGTAGGACCCCTAGGGACATAAGTCATCATGAAATGTGTCAAAAGCCATCATGGGATGACCTACGACCCCCTCCAACCCATATAAATGATTCTAATATGTTCCAAGGGGTCTTAAGACCCCTACGAACATATGTCATCATGGAATGTGTCGAAAGAAGTTATAGGTCATCCTATCACACTATTTGACCCATATAAATGATTGTAATATGTTCCTATGTGTCCTAGGACCCCTAGTGACATATGTAATAATCAAAATTGTTGAATTTGACCCACATAAAATATTGTAACGTCTTTATGGATCTTAGGACCCATATAAATGATTCTAATATGTCCTTAGGGGTCCTACGACCCTTAGCGACATATGTCATGATGGAATGTGTCGATAAGTGTCATAAGCAATGATATGACACCATTCAATCCATATAAATAGTTTTAATATGTCCCTAGGGATCCTAGTACTGCTAGAGACATATGTCATCTTGGAATGTGTCAAAAGTGGTCATAGATCACCTTGTGACCAACTTTGACCCATATAAATGATTGTAATATCTACCTAAAGGTCCTAAGACCCCTAGAGAGATATATCGTCATGGAATGTATCGAAAGGGGTCATAAGTCATCTTATGACCCTCTTCAACCCATATAAATGATTGTAATACATCCCTAGGGGTCTTAGGACACCTAGTGACATATGTTGTCATGGAATGTGCTGAAAGGGTTCATAGGTCATCCTGTGACCCCCTTCGCCTCATATAAATGATTCTAATATGTCCCTAAGAGCCCTTAGGACATATGTCATCATGGAATGTGCCAAAAGGGTTCATAGGTCTTCCTGTGACCCCCTACAACCAATTTAAATAATTCTCATATGTCCCTAAGGGTCCTAGAATCAATAGGGATATATGTCATCATGAAATGTTTTGAAAGGAGCCATATGTCATCTTGTGATGCCCTTCAACCCATATAAATGATTCTAATGTCGCTAGGGGCCATAGGATTCCTTTGGACATATGTTATCATAAAATTTTTCAAAAGGGGTCATAGGTCAACCTACGACTCCCTTCAGCCCATATAAATGTTTGTAATGTGTCCCTAGGGGTCCTAAGATTCCTAGCACCATATGTCATCATGAAATGTGTCGAAAGGGATCATTGGTCATTCTATGACCCCCCTTGACCCATATAAACAATTTTAATATGTCCTTAGTGGTCCTACAACCTCTAAGGACATATGTCATCCTAGAATGTGCCAAAAGGACCTATGACCCCCTTTGATGCATATAAATGATTTTAATATGCTTTTAGTGATTCAAGGACCCCTGTGGAAATATGTCATCATGGAATGTGTGAAAGGGGTCATAGGTCATCCTATGAACCCCTTCGACACATATAAATGATTCTAGTATGTCTCTAGGTGTCCTAGGACCCCTATGGACATATGTCATCATTGAATTCGTCAAAATGAGTCATAGGTCATCTTAGGACCCTCGTTGACCCATATAAATGATTCTAATATGTCCCTAGTGGTTCAAGCATCCCTATGGACATATTTCATCATGAAATGTGTTGAAATGGGTCATAGGTCATCATATGACCCCCTTCAACCCATATAAACCATTGTAATATGTCCCTAGGGGTCGTGGGAACCCTACGGACATATGTACTCGTGGAATGTGTTGAAAGGGGTCCTAGGTCATCCTATAACACCCTTCTCCACATATAAACAATTCTAAGGACATATGTCCTCATAAAATGTGTCAAAAGGTGTCATAAGTTATCCCATGTTGCCCTTAAACACATACAAATAATTGTAATATGTCCATAAGGGTCCTAAAACCCTTAGAGACATATGTCATCATGGAATGTGGCAAAAGGGGTCATCAGTCATTCTATGACCTCCTTCGATCCATATAAATAATTATAATATATCCCTAGGGGTGCTATTACCCCTATGGACATATGTTGTCATGTAATGTGTTAAAAGGGGTCATAGGTCATCCTATGACCACCTTTGACCCATATAAATGATTGTAATATGTCCCTAAGGGTCTTAAGACCCTTAGACACATATGTCATCATTGGATGTGTCGAAAGGGGTCATAGGTCATCCTATGACCCTCTTCAACCCATATAAATGATAGTAATATGTCCCTAGGGTTCTTAGAACCCATATAAATGACTCTAAAATGTCTCTAGGGGCCCTAGGACCCCAAAAGACATTTGTCATCATGGAATGTGGTGAAAGGTGTCACAGGTCATCCCGTGGCCTGCTTTGACCCATATAAATGATTCTTATATATTTGTAGGGGTCCTAGGAACCCTAGGGACATATGTCATAATAAAATGTGTTGAAAAGAGTCATAGTTAATTTTATGACCCCTTTCAACCCATAAAGGGGTCATAGGATGACCTATGGCCACCTTCGACCCATATAAATGATTCTAATATGTCCCTAGGGGTCTTAGGACCCCAAGGGACAGATGTCATCATGGAATGTGTCGAAAGAGGTCATAGATTATCCTATAACCCCTTGTGACCCATATAAATGATTGTAATATGTCCCTAGGGTTCTTAGGACCCCTAGTGATATATGCCATCATGGAATATGTTGAAAAATATCATAGGTCATCCTATGACCCCTCTGACTCATATAAAAGATTGTAATATGTCCCTAGGGATCTTAGGACCCATATAAATAATTCTAATATGTCCCTAGAGGTCCTAGGAACCCTATGCACATATGTCATCTTGGAATGTGTCAAAAGGGTTCATAAGCCATCCAATGACCCCCTTTGATCTATATAAATGATTGTAATATGTCTTTAGGGGTCCTAGGACACCTATTGAATATATTATCATTAAATGTCCTGAAAGGGGCTATAGGTCATCTTGCGACCCCCTTCGACCAATATAAATGATTTTAATATGTCCCTAAGGGTCCTAAGATCCCTAGGGACATATATCGTCATGGAATAAGCTAAACAGAGTCATAGGCCATCCTGTGACCCCATTTGACCCATGCAAATGATTCTCATATGTCCTTAGGGGTCCTATGGACATATGTTGTCATGGAATATGTCAAAAGGCATCAGAGGTCATCCTATGACCTCATTGGACACATATAAACAATTCTAATATGTTCCTAAGTGTCCTAGGACCCCTATGAACATATGTCGTCAAGGGACTTATCGAAAGGGGTCATAGGTCATCCTTTGACTCCTTTCAACCCATATAAATGATTTTAATATGTCCCTAGATGTCCTCGAATCTTTATAGAGATATGTGGTCATGGAATGTGTTGAAAGGGGTTATAAGTCATCCTATGACCTCCTTCGACCCATATAAAAAAATTTAATATGTCCCTAGGGGTCTTAGGATTTGTATGGACATATGTCATCATGGAATATTTAGAAAGGGGTCATAGGTGATCCTATGACTCCCTTCGACATATATAAACAATTCTAATATGTTCCTATGGGTCCTAAGACCCCTAGGGACATATGTCATCATGGGATGTGTCAAAAGGGGTCATAGGTCATCCTATGACCCCATTCGACACATATAAATGATTGTAATATTTCACAAAGGGTCCTAGGACCCCTATAGACATATGTCATCATAGAATATGTCGAAACAGGTCATGGGTCATCCTATGGCTCCTTTCAACCCATATAAAAGATTCTTATATGTTCCTAGGGGTCATAGGTCATCCTATGACCATAACCACCTTTGACCCATATAAATTATTATAATATGTTAAAAGGGGTCATAGGTCATCCTATGACCATGACCACCTTCGACCCATATAAAAGATTATAATATGTCCTTAGGGGTCCTAGCAACCCTAGGGACATATGTCATCATGTAATGTGTTGAAAGGGTTCATGGGTAATCCTATCACACCCTTCAACCCATACAAACAATTTTAATATGTCCCTATTGGTCATAGGACCCCTAGGGACATATGTCATTAGGGAATGTGTCAAAAGGGATCATAGGATGACCTATTGCCCCCTTCGAGCCATATAATTGATTTTAATATGTCCCTGGGGGTCTTAGGACCCCTAGGGACATATGTCATCATGGAATGTGCCGAAAGGGGTCATAGGTCATCCTATGACCCCTTTTGACCCATATAAATAATTCTAAATATGTCTCTATGGGTCGTGGGACCCCTATAGATATTTGTCATCATGGAATGTGCCAAAACGGGTCATAAGTCATCTTATGACCCCCTCTGACCCATATAAATTATTCTAATATGTCCCTAAGGGTCTTATGAGCCCTATGAACATATGTCATCATGCAATGTGCCAAAAGGTGTCATACATCATCCTTTGACCCCCTTCAACCCATATAAATTATTCTAATATGTCTATACATGTCTTAGGACCCCTAGGGACATATGTCATCATGGAATGTGTTGAATGGGGTCATAGGTCATCCTATAACCCTTTTCTACCCATATAAATTATTATAATATGTGTACCGCTATGGACATATGTTATCATTGAATGTTTTGAAAGGGGTCATAGGTCCTTTTAACCCATATAAATAATTATGATATGTCCCTAGGGGTCCTGAAACCCCTAGAGACATAAGTTGTCATGGAATGTGTGAAAAGGGGTCATAGGTCATCTTGTGATGCCCTTCAACCCATATAATCGATTCTAATATGTTCCTAGAGGTCTTATGACACCTATGGACATATGTCACAATAGAAAGTGTCAAAAGGGATCATAGGATGAGTTATGACCCCCTTCAACCCATATAAATGATTGCAATATGTCCATGATGGTCCTAGTACCCCTAGGGACATATGTCATCATGGAATGTGTCAAAAGGGATCATAAGTCATCCTATCACCCTCTTCAACCCATATAAAAAATTGTAATATGTCAAAGCTCATCTTATGATCCCCTTCAACCCATATAAAGGATTCTAATATGTCCCTAGTTGTCCTAGAAACCCTAGGGACACATGTCATTATTGAATGTTCTCAAAGGTGTCAAAGCTCATCTTGTGATCCCCTTCAACCCATAAAAATGATTCTAATATGTCCCTAAGGGTCTTACCACCCCTAGCAACATATGCAATCATGGAATATGTTGAAAGAGATCATAGGTAACCCCATGACCCCCTTCGACCCATATAAATGATCGTAATGTCTTTAGGGATCCTAAGACCCCTAGTGACACATGTCATCATGGAATGTATCAAAAGGGATCATAGATCGTCCTATGAACCCCTTCGACCCATATAAAGAATTCAAATATGTCCCTAGGTATGCTAGTATCAACAACAATATATGTCATGATGAAATGTGTTGAAAGGGATCATATATCATCTTGGGACCACCTTCAACCCATATAAATGATTTTACTATGTTTGTATGGGTTGTAAGACCCCTAGGGACATATGTCATAATGGAATGTGTCAAAAGGTGTTATAGGATGACCTATTACCCCTTTTGACCCATATAAATGATTCTAATATGTCTCTATGGGTCCAACGACCACTATGAACATATGCCATTATGTAATGTGTCGAAAGAGGTCATAGGTCATCCTATGACCACCTTCGAACCATATAAATAATTCTTATATGTCGCTAGGGGTCCTAGGACCCCTAGCGACATATGTCATTATGGAATATATCGAAACAGGGCACAGGTCATCATATGACAACCTTAGAACTATATAAACATTTTTAATATGTCCCTAGGTGTGTTAGGACCTCTAGTGACATATGTCATCATAGAATTTGTCAAAATGTCCTATGAGAAACATCGACCCATATAAAAGATTGTAATATATCCCTAGGGGTCGTAAGACCCCTAAGGACATATGTTATCATGGAATGTGTTGTGACCCATATAAATGACCCCTAGGGACATATGTCATCATGGAATGTGTTGAAAGTGGTGATAGGTCATCCTATCACCCCCTCTCACCCATATAAATGATTGTACTATGTCTCTATGGGTTGTAAGACACTTAGGAACATATGTCATCATAGAATGTTTCGAACATGATCATAGGTCATCCTATGACCCCCCTCGATCCATATAAATGATTGTAATATGTTCCTAGGTGTCCTTGTCATGGAATGTTTCAAAAGGACCTATGACCCCTTGTGACCCATATAAATGATTATAATATGTCCCTAGGGGTCGTAGGATCCCTAGGGAGATATGTCATCATGGAATGTGTCAAAAGGGACCTATCACACTCTTTGACCCATATAAATGATTGTAATATGTCCCAAGGGGTCTTAGGACCCCTCTTGACATATATCATCATGGAATATGATAAAAGAGTTTATAGGTTATCTTATGACCCACTTTGACACATATAAACAATTCTAATATGTCTCGAGGGGTTCAAAGACCCCATTGGATAAATGTCATCTTAGAATGTGTCGAATGGGGTTATAGGTCATCCTATGACTCCCTTCAACTGATATAAATGATTCTAATGTGTCACTAGGGTTTCTAGAACCCCTATGAACATATGTCATCATGGAATGTGTCAAAATGGGTCATATATCATCTTATGACCCCCTTCAACCCATATAAATTATTGTAATATGTCCTAAGGAGTCCTTTGGCCCCTAAAGACATATGTCATCATTGAATGTGTTGAATAACCTATGACCCCCTTTGACCCATATAAACAATTGTAATATGTCCCTAGTGGTCTTAGGACCCATAGGGATGTATGTTATCATGGAATGTGTTGAACAAGTTCATAGGTCATCCAATGATCCCATTCGACCCATATAGACTATGTTGCTCATTTTCGCGCCCTGCCAATATTCAAATTTTAAATGCTTGCTCACCCAATGGCTAGTTCCCAGGTTTAATGTTATTTTAATGCCTGAGAAACATTGAAAAAATTAAATGATCAAACCTTATGATTTGTTCCTACAGGCCCCCAAGTTCCTCATCACCGGATACCCATAGCAACATCTCACTATGAGGAGTTGCATGTTGGATACCCATAGTGACATACTACCTAGGTGACGTGTCTCCTTGGAGGCCCGACCAAGATTGACAGTTAAAGGGCTTGCAGTTATGTTGTAAGCCATCGTGGTCAGGGTTTAAGGGGATGGTGCAATTAGTAATAAAAGACATGGTCAACTCAGGGAGACTTTATAGGGTGGCAGAAAGAAAGGAGGTTATTGGCCCACGTGGCCTGTTCTAGATGTAGAGTTTGGTTAACTTGCTAACGCTGCTAATTCATGCACCAAGAATGATGAGAGATTGGAGTTTTACATGAATATGATCTTTATGATCGATTCCAACCACCCAAACATGAATGCTGAGCATGGGAGAACACTCTACCCCCCTATCCAATCTATCTACCCAGTCAGAATGGCTTAATGGTGTCGTTTCTATCTTCTCAAGGCATTATTAGACACAAAAGATCAAATTTCTTCAAATCCCCATGATTGTCCTTGGCAAAGCCTTGATGGAGGTGGTTGCAGGATAGTTTTCGAGGGAAAATCTTAGTTATGCCTGCACTACAAAGGAAAATTTTGTAGATTTTATAAAGGTCGGACCCTTCTCTATGTTTGTCTACTCTTGCTCTACAATTTTAGTCTAAATTCCCCTGTGCCTTTGAACTATATGATTTTCTACCTTATCTCTTTTAGCCATTGGTGTGAAAGTGCAAGAATCCTTGCCTCTCATTGATGTTTTGTGGATATCTATAATCTGCATGACTATATCTCTTCTAACCTATGAATGATATAGAAGTGAATCTTCTCTTTCCTTGTGTCATTCATTCTAGTTTTATGATCTGCATGTGGTTATTGGATTAGAGCAAGTTTGGATGTATATATTTTTTAGTTTCATTCTAGTTCAATAGTGCATATATGGGTAGGGTTTGATCTGAACACTCTATTCTGGTGCATCGCCTCTTTAGATTAGATTAGGTAGATTTTCTTTCATGCTCTCCTTCTCCCTTTTCCTCTTCAAGAGTAGTTAGGTGCATCTTGATAGTAAGAGGAAGCTGGCCTTCTCTGGAGACTCAACCTCATAGTTCAAGTCCCATATCTTGCGGGTTGTTTCCATGTTTCACTCAGTTGTCCTCATGCATAGGCTCTAAAAAAGGGTGCAAACTTTAGTGACAATAGTTTTTGGCACGCTCGGTGGGACAACATTTTAGAAAAATTCAAAGCCTACTGGTGTCAAAAGGGAAAATTTCAAGATCAATACTGAGGAGATAGTACTAGCTTTGGTGTTTAAGCCTTCAAGAGGCTCATTCTTCAAAGTACTTGGTGACTCTGAGCTTCAAATACACATCTGGTTCCAGATCGAAGTTGTAGTGATTCATGCCCAAAGCTGAAACAAGAGCATCTTCTAGAGGCAAGTTTTGGTATCAAGAGCTTTCATTTTCAAACTCTATCAGAAGGAATACTAGAATATCTTTATCACCAATTAGGAGCACAGTAGTAACAAATACTCCTACAAGATCTATCTCTACTCCTCCTACTATTAGATTTCACCCTAGATTGCCATTAATACATATCAATAGATCACTTGTCTATATGGAATTGCCTACAGCTCATGCTTTTTCCACCTTTAATGGTGGGAGCCCTCTCTTATTATCCCAAAGACATGACATACCAGTAGCTGCCCTCAAAAGTCTACCAGAGTTTACTAGTGAAACTTCTATCTCTCCCTCAGAACACATTCAAGAAGTTTCAAATTTCTATAATATCCATGGTATTATAGAGGATGATGTTACAGTTAGACTCCTAGCCTCATCCTTGAAAGGAAAAGCACTACAATGGTATAGAGGTTTAGCTCATGGTTCTATAACAGATTGGGATGGATTAGGAGTAAGATTGTGAACATTTTGAAGATAAAAGTGACTATTTGTCACTTTTAGAGTAGTTGACTACTATAAAAAGAACTCCCCATGAATGTATGATTGATTTTAATTATATATTTCAAAAGACATGGGATAGAATGCCTACTTCAGTGAAGCCTACCCTTGGTAATGCCTTCTTGTAGTACCTTAGAGCTTTTAATAGTGATATTGCCACTACAATTCAAACTATGGGAGGAGATACCTTGCCTAATGCTTATGACATAGAAATAAGGGTAGAGAATATATTGATACAAGGAGGTAAGCTAGCTCCAAGGCCTCATATGCCTTTCTTCCCTGATGTTCCAAATCATCAACAAGCAATGGCTCCTCTTCCCACAACTTCTACATCACAGTCCCTTGTCCCAATCCCTTAAGCTTCCACATTTGCAAATGGGACAGATGAAATCAAAGAGATGATGCAATCTATGATGCAGAACATGGATAAAAGAGAAAATAACCTAGAGAAGAAGTTGCAAGATCAAGGGAAGAAGTTAGAAGATTAAGGAAAGAAGCTTGAGGATAATTTCTCTATGATGCAAAAAATGAGCAATAAGGTGGTGACTTTAGAAAGATAGCAAGATCAAGGTAGTAAGCCTCATCAATTGTAATATCAAGCTCCAAATAGTGGTAGGCCTCCAAATCCTAATCATTGGAACAATTCTTTTGATCAGAGTAGGCAAGGTGGTCATGCTTCAACCTCAAATGTAAACCAAAGTAGGGCCATAGTCCCTCAAAACAATATGGCTAAAGATCAAGATTTTTGTCCCTCCTATAACTACTCCTATGCCTATTGTATGTGTCAAAAGGTTTAATCATTTATGGCTTTGATAGTCCAAGAACTTGCAGCAAAACAATCATACAAGGAAGACCAATTTAAAGATGCCTTAGATATGCAAAGACAGGGTGATTGCTCTTTTATGAATCATCAGATGGAGGAGCATTGTAATGTAAACCAGGATTCCATTGCTCACAACACTAGAAGTAAAAGAAGAGCTATGGAAGATGTTATCCCTCCTCCCCCCAATTAGGCCTCAATTTCAAATGCAATATCTCATGAGCAAGCAGCAAGTAATCAATCAATTACCTTTCAGTAGCAAAGGCAAAACCATGGAAGAAAGGATGCAAGTGATCCTCAAGTTATTCCACCTCAATCTCATACAATTGTAGCTTCCAAAGTTTCTACCAAAGTACCTGCTATTCCATTCAGTGTGGTAGAGCAAATGAAGAAGAAAAATGTGAATATCTCCATTTGGGATGATGTTGCTACTATACCTATGCAAAAGAGGTTGTTGCAGGAAGAATTGGAAAGGATTGAACCAAAGGATCAGACACCTAGCATTGAAAGTGCCAAAATCCTAGTACAACCATTAGATAGGGATGTAGAAACAAGAAAAAAGGTTAGACCTCTGCCATTCTATATTTCTCTAATTATAGGGGGCAAACTAGTCCATAATTGCATGATTTATTAAGGGGCTAGTAGTTCAGTGATGCCTAGGTGTATTGCTGATGCTTTGGGAATGAAATACGAGCCCATTGTTAGGGATGTATTACAGTTGGATGGTAGTACTATCAAGACTATAGGAATCCTTAGGAATGTGGAGATGGCCTTGCATGCATGCCCTAGTTGTACTGTAACCCAAGATATCTCTATTGCTGAGGTCAAGCCATATTTTACCATCTGTCTGTCAAGAGACTTTACTACCCAAATAGGTTGTTACATATTGTCTGATTGGACATATATGTTTTTTAAAATGAGATATGGAGCCAATGCTTCAATCAAAGCAGAGCCTCAAGCCCTCCATCATACTAAATCGTATACCCCCAACCCCATCAATATGAATTTCCCTATCCTAGAGATGGATGCGAATGACTTAGTGAGTGAGCCGACCACTTCCTTAGTAGAGATACTTGATTTATTCTTGGATGAATGGGCTGATGCATATCAATTTGATTCTACATTAGAGATCCTTGAGACAGGTCTCAGTATATATTGTATATTGGAGAAAAATGCTCTAGTCCCCAATCTTGTGGAGAATATAGGAGATGAAAGTGGGATATGGAGTATGTACTTTGATGGATCAAGGAATAAGAATGGGTCAGGGGCTGGTGTGATGTTGGTTTCTCCTGCACAAGTAAGATATTACTTCTCCTTTAGGCTCCAATTCAGTTGCACTAACAATGTAGTCAAGTATGAATCCTTGATTCAAGGTCTCCTGCTTGCTTAAAAAAGAGGAATTCAAGCCTTAAGTGTCTATGGAGACATTGAGTTGGTGGTTAATCAAGTGAGAAATTAGAATATTACCAAAAAATTTTTGCTCAAGTCTTATAAACATAGAGTATGGGATTTTCTTGAAGGTTTTAATGCATTTAATATTCAAAGCATCCCTAAAAAAGAAAATAGACATGTTGATAGACTTGCAACAATAGATGCATCTTATGATGTGCCAAGGAATCTTGAAGAGGAGAAGAAGCAACAAATCAGAGTGGTAGTAAGGCTTGCCATCCCTAATAACAACATCCATTGGCAAGTGTTTGAGTCTGATGAGAAAATTGTCAGCTTCTTGCAGAATAAGGAAGAATTTTCAGAGAGAGATTAGTCAAGACTGCAGGATCAGTATGGTGATCAGATCATTTATCTCAAGTCTAACAAATTTCCTAAGGGTCTCATTACCTTAGAGAGTGTTTTCAATCCTGATGACCAAGTAGGAGGCAAGGCCATGAACCTAGCTACTGATGAAGGTGACTACACTTCAGTCATGGTTACTAATGGAAAGTTCTTAAACATGGGGAAGGTATGTTCTGAAATTGAACAAGAAATTTTTATTCATCTATGTCAAGAATTTAATGATATATTTGCCTGGACATATGATGACTTAAAGGTTTTCGACTCAAGGTTATTTTAGCATACCATAGATTTAGTTGATAATGTCAAACCAGTAAGACAAAAACAAAGACCAGTGAATCCCAAGATTGAACCCCTAATGAGAAAGGAGCTATCCAAATTGATTGAGGCCAATATAATTTTCCCTATCAAACACTCATCATGGGTAGCAAACCTTTTCCCTGTTAGGAAGAAGAATGGAGAAATTAGATTGTGTGTGGACTTTAGGGACCTTAATCAAGCCTCCCATAAAGATCACCATCCTCTCCCTTATACGAAGTAGATTTTGTCCAAGGTTAGTGGTTCAAAGAGCTTTTCATTTCTTGATGGATTCTTTGGTTACAATCAAGTACTAGTTAAGGAGTCTGATAGGTACAAGACTGCATTTACCATTAAATGGGGTACCTATGATTATTATAAGATGTCATTTGGGCTAAACAATGTAGGTGCTACATTTCAAAAATTAATGGAGATGGCCTTCAAGAATCTGATTGACAAGTTTGTCTTAGTTTACCTTGATGATATCATTGTGTATTCAAAGGATGTAGATGATCATTTTGATAATCTATGACAGGTATTCCTAAGATGTAGAGAGTTTGGGATATCTCTTAACCCAAGCAAGTGTGTCTTTGCTACTAATCAATGAAAATTATTAGGACACATTGTATCTGAGGATGGCTTAACCATTGATCCAAAGAGAACAAAAACAATACTTGCCCTCCCTCTCCCTAAACACAAGAAAGAGCTGCAAAGTTTCCTAGGTAGGATAAATTTTGTGAGAAGATTTATCCCTAATCTTTCTACCATGGTAAAACCCCTTATAGCTATGCTCAAGAAAGGTATAGTCTTTGCATGGACCAAGGAAGGGAAGCAAATTTTTAAAGAGATCAAGGCAGCCATAGCCTCAACCCCTACTCTCATCAATCCAAATTTTGAGAAGGATTTCATCATTTATACTCTAGGTGATGATTCAAGCATTTCTGCTATCCTGACTCAGAAAAATGACAAGAATAAAGAGCAGCCCATAGCCTTTTTCAGTGAAGGGCTTAAAGTATAGTTATGTTGAGAAACAAGCCCTTGTAGTCATCAAAGCTTCGAAGAAATTTAGACACCCCCTGTCCCATAATAAGATTCATTTGTTAGCACCCCATGCCAGTGTGAAGGATTTCCTTTTAAGCAAAGATATTAGTGAGAAAAGAGTTGGCTGGATTACAAGAGTGATGGAATATGATGTTGACATCTAGGTCACCAAGCTGGTAAGAGGGAAGGGATTGTGTAAATAGATGCTATCATCTCAAGAGCCTCATGAGGAAGTTGTCATGGTATTAACAAAAGAACAAGAAGCAAGAAATGATGGCCCAAGGAATTGGATGGATGATATGAAGAACTTCTTGCTAGGAAATGGATACCCTCATGGATTAGACAAAGCTAAAAGGAGATAGTATAAGCTATAGTCAATTCCTTATGTCATAGTTGATAATATCCTTTTTAGAAGAGATTTTAATGGAGCCCTATTAAGATATCTTGATATAAACCAGGCTGAAAGAATGATTAAAGAACTTCATGATGGTCCTAATGGTGGCCACTTCTCAGAAAAAACAACTACAATGAAGGTCATGAGGGCTAGTTATTACTGGCCATCTCTTTTCCATGATTTCCATAATTATGTAAGGAAGTGTGAAAAATGTGCCTTCTTCTTTGGTAAATAAATACTTGCAGCCCTCCCCCTTCATCCTATCTAGGTGGATCAACCCTTTCCTCAGTTGGGATTGGATTTCATAGGCCCTATCAATCCTCCTTCTAGTTTAGGTCACAAGTGGATTCTAGCTACTATAGTTTACTTTACCAGATGGACAAAGGCAGTTGCATTGAAGGATATCATAGAATCTTCAGTTGTGGAGTTCCTTGAAGGAATTATGACCAGGTTTGGTGCCCATTCAACAATTATTTTAGATAATGCAAAGTCTTTTGTTGGAGCTCAGATTTGTGCATGGGTAGTGGACCACAACATTTACTTGAGCACATCATCAAATTACTATCCTCAGGGTAATGGCCTAGCTGAGTCAACAATAACTTGATCAGAATTATTAAAAGGACAATAGAGGATAACCAGAGGTGTTGCCATAAAAAATTAAGGACATCACTGTGGGCTGACAGGATAACACCTAAAAGATCAATAGGGAATTCACCATTTGTGCTGGTATATGGTAGTGAAACAAGGCTTCCAATTTTATTGGAATTTTCATCCTTGGAGTCAGCTAATCAGTTGGAATTAATTGAAGATGATGCCATGATAGTGAGAGTGGTAGAACTGATGGAGCTGGAAGAGAAAAGGAATCAAGCCATGCAAACCCTAGAGACACACTAGTAGTAGGTCAAAAGGAGTTTTGACAGGAAGGCTAGGATTAGAATCTTCAGGGAGGGAGATTTGGTTCTGAAATGGG
The DNA here is from genome assembly GCA_028749045.1 of Cupressus sempervirens. Classification (NCBI taxonomy): domain Eukaryota; kingdom Viridiplantae; phylum Streptophyta; class Pinopsida; order Cupressales; family Cupressaceae; genus Cupressus; species Cupressus sempervirens. Next base: position 133,775,688 of record CM053789.1, on the reverse strand, counting down.
ATGCAGATAGGGAAAAACTAGGAAGAAACTCAAAATTTGACACACTATGGAGTGGTCCCTACCTAATTGAAAGTTGTAAACAGGCCAATGTTTTCCAGTTATGCAGGCTTGGTGGTGAAATTCTGCCCATGCCAGTCAATGGGATTTATTTTAAGCCATGTTTTTTATAGGGTTTGAGGTTCCATGTACATATTAGAGTAGTTTTCTTTCTATTGTTTTTCTATTTTCCAAGAAGTGCACAAGCACAGGGTTGTCTCTCTGTGAGATAGCAAGTCTTGAAATTTTTGGAGGCCATAGGAAGGAGTTCTGGTCTTTGGTTCTAGTTGCAGAAATAGAGTCTTTTTTTTTAATGTTTTTCCATTGCCACAAGGTAGGGTTAGGGTTTCACAGTGCTCAGGATCCACATTTTTTTGACCCCATTTCCCAATGGATGCTTCAAGCTACTAGTCATATGCATAGCAGGCTAGTATCCCTTATGAGTCCCTAGAAATGTTGCTCATTTTTGTGCCCTGCCAATATTCAAATTTAAATGCTTGCCCACCCAATTGCTAGTTCCCAAGTTTAATGTTATTTTAATGCTTGAGAAACATCAAAAAAATTAAATGATCAAACCTTATGATTTGTTCCTATAGGCCCGCAAGTTCCTCATCATTGGATCGAGGTAGATCTACGGCTGGCGCTATCTCACTATGAGGAGTTGCACATTGGATACCCATAGTGACATAGTGCCTAGGTGATGTGTGTCCTTGCGAGCTCGACCAAGATTGATAGTTAAAGGGCTAGTGGTTATGTTGTGAGTTGTTGTGGTCAAGGTTTAGGAGGATGGCATAGTTAATAATAAAAGACATGGTCAACTCAAGGAGACTTTGCAAGGTGGCAGAAAGAAAGGAGGTTATTGGCCCACGTGGCCCATTCTGAATGTAGAGTTCGGTTGACTTGTTGATGCTACTGATTCATGCACCAAGAATGATGAGAGATTGAAGTTTTACATGAATCTAATCTTTATGATCAATTCCAACCACCCAAAAGTGAATGTTGAACATGGGAGAACACTCTACCCCCTTCTCTACCCCCTCGATCCAATCTATCTACCCAATCATAATGTCTTAATGGCATCATTTCTGTCTTCTCGAGACATTATTTGACACTGAAGATCAAATTTCTTTAGATCCCCATGATTGTCCTTGGTAGAGCCTTGATGGTGGTGGTTGCAGGATAGTTTTGCAGGGAAAATCTCAGTTATGCTTGCACTATAAAGGAAAATTTTGTAGATTTTATAAAGGTTGGACCCTTCTCTGTGTTTCTCAGTTGTTGCTCTACAATTTCAATGTAAATTCCCCTATGCCTCTGAACTGTATCATTTTCTACCTTATCTCCTTCAGCCATTGGTGTGAAAGTGCAAGAATCCTTGCCTCTCATTGATGTTTTGTGGAAATCTATAATCTACATTACTGTATCTCTTCTAGCTTGGGAATGATATATAAGTGAATCTTCTCTTTCCTTGTGTCATTCATTTTGGTTTTCTAATTTGCATGTGGTTATTGGATTAAAGCAAGTCTATATGTGTATATCCTTAGTTTCATTCTCGTTCAATAGTGCATATATGGGAAAAGTTTGGTTTGAATACTCTATTCTGGTGCATCACCTCTTTAGATTAGATTAGGTAGATTTGCTTTCATGCTCTCCTTCTCCCTTTTCCTCTCCAAGAGTAGTTAGGTGCATCCTGATAGTAAGAGGAAGCTGGCCTTCTCTGAAGACTCAACCTCATAGTTCAAGTCCCACAACTTGGAGGTTGTTTCCATGTTTCACTCAGTTGTCCTCATGCATAGGCTCTAGACAAGGGTGCAAACCTAAGTGACAATAGACTATTTTATTATATCCCTAGGATTTCTAGGACCCCTAGAGAGATATGTAATCAAGGAATGTCTTATAGGGTCATAAGTCATCCTATGACACCCTTCAACCCATATATATGATTCTAATATGTCCCTAGGGGTCCTAAAATCCCTAGAGACATATGTCATCATGGAATGTATGACCTATGACACCCTTTGATCAATATAAATGATTGTAATATGTCAAAATGGTCATAGAACCACAAGGGAGATATGTCATCATGGAATGTACCAAAAGGGGTCATAAGTCATCCTATGACCCCCTTGAATCTATATAAATGATTATAACATGTCCCTAGTGGTCTTAGGACACCTAGAGACATATGTCATCATGGAATGTGTTGAAACTAGTCATAGGTCATGCTATGACCCTGTTTGACCTATATAAATTATTTTAATAAGTCCCTAGGGATCATAGGAGCCCTAGGGACATATGTCATCATGGACTATGTTGAAAGGAGTCATTGGTCATCCTACGACCCCCTTTCACCCATAAAAATAATTCTAAGATGTCCCTAGGGGTTCTAGGACCACTATGGAGATATGTCATCATGGACTATTTTTAAAGGGGTCATAGGTAATCCTATGACCCCATTCAACTCATATAAATGATTCCAATATGTCTCTAGGGGTCTTAGTAGCCCTAGCAACATATGTTATTATGAAATGTATCAAAAGATGTCATAAGTCATCATATGACCCCCCTCGATCTATATAAATGAATCTAATATGTCCATAGGGTTCGTAAGACCCCTAGAGACATATGTTGTAGTGGAACATGTCAAAAAATTTCATAGGTTATCCTGTGACCACTTTCAACCCATATAAATGATTGTAATTTGTTCCTAGGTGTCCTAAGTACCTTAGAAACATAAGTCACTGTGGAATGTGTCAAAAGGGGTCATAGGATTCGACCCATATAAATAATTGTAATATTTCTTTAGGGGTCCTATGACCTGTAGAGACATATGTCATCATGGAATGTGTCAAAAGGGGTCATAGGTAATCTTATAACCCCCTTTGACCTATATAAACGATTCTAATGTGTCCATAGGGTTTCTAGTACCCCTAGATACATATGTCATCATGCAATGTGCTGAAATGGGTTAGAGGTGATCCTATGACCCCCTTGGATCCATATAAATCATTTTAATGTGTCCCTAGGGGCCTTAATACTCCTAGGGATATGAGTCATCATGGAATGTTCCAAGAGGGTTCAAACATCATCCGGTGACCCCCTTCAACCTATATAAATGATTATAATATGTCCTTAGGGGTCTTAGGACCCCTAATGACATATTTCATCATGGAATTTGTTGAAAGGTGTCAAAGGTCATCTTGTGACCCCCTTCGACACATATAAATGATTTTCATATGACCCCTAGGGACATATGTCATCATGGAATGTGCTAAAAGGGGTCAAAGGTCATCCTATTACCACCTTCAACCTATATAAATGATTCTAATATGTCCCTAGGGATCATAGGATCCTTAGGGATATATGTCATCATGGAATCTGTCCAAAGGGTCACAAGCAATCCTATGACCCACTTTGATCCATACAAATTATTCTAATTTGTCCCTAGGGCTCCTATGACCCCTATGGACATATGTCATCATGGAATGTGTTAAAATGGGTCATAGGTAATCCTATGATTCCCTTTGACCCATACAAATGATTCTCATATGGCCCTAGGTTTCTTAGGATCCCTATAGACATATGTAGTCATAAAATGTGTTGAAAGGGATCATAAGTAATTTTATGACGCACTTCAACCCATATAAATGACTTCAATATGTCCCTAGGTGTCCTAGGACTCCTATGGATATATGTCATTATGGAATGTGTCAAAATGATGAATGACCCCCTTCGACCCATATAAATGATTGTAATATGTCTCTAGGGGTCCTTAGACACCTAGAGAAATATGTCATCATAGAATTTGTTGAAAGGTCTACTAGTCTATCCTATGACCCCCTTCAACCTATATAAACAATAGTTATATGTCCCTAAGAGTCCTAGGACCCCTAAAGACATATTTCATAATGGAATGTGCCGATAGGTGTCAAAGGTCATCCTATGACCTCCTTTAATGCATATAAATGATTATAATATGTCCCTAGGGGTCCTAGGACCCCTAGGGACATATATTGTCATGGAATGTGTTGAATTGGGTATGAGGTCATGCTATGACCCCTTTCAACCCATATAAATGATTGTAATTTGTTCTTGTGGATCGTAGTACCCCTAAGAACATATGTCCTCATAGAATGTGCCGAATGGGGTCATAGGTCATCCTTTGATCGCCTTCAACCAATATAAATGATTATAATATGTCCTTAGGGATCTTAAGACCCCTAGAAACATATGACATAATTGAATGTGTCGAAAGGTTCTTTGACCCATATAAATGATTGTAATATGTCCCTAGGGTTCCTAGCACCCATATAAATGATTCTAATATGTCCTTAGGGGTCCTAGGACACCTAGGGACATATGTCATCATGGAATGTTTTGAAAGGTGTCATAGGTCATCCTATGACCCCCTTCAACCCATCTAAATGATTCTACTATGTCCGTTTGGGTGCTAGGAACCTTATTGACATATGTTGTAATTGAATTTGTTGAAAGGGGTCATAAGTCATTTTATGAAACCTTTCAACCCATATAAATGATTGTAATATGTTCCTAGGAGTCTTGGTACCACTACGGGCATATGTCATCATAGAATGTGTCAGAAAGGGTCATAGGATGACTTATGACGCCCTTTGACCCATATAAATGATTCTAATATGTCCCAAGAGATATTAAGACCCCTGGGAACATATGTCATCATGGAATTTGTCAAAAGGGGTCATAGCTCATCCTATCACTCCCTTCGACCCATATAAATGAATGTAATATTGCCTTATCAGTCCTAGGATGCCTATCGACATATGTCATAATGGAATGTGTCAAAAGAGGTCATAGATCATCCTATGACCCCCTTGAACCCATATAAAATATTGTAATATGTCCCTAGGGATCCTATGACCTATATAAATGAATCTAATATGTCCCTAGGGGTCCTAGGACCCCTAGCTACATATGTCATCATAGAATGTGTCGATAAGGGTCATACGTCATCGTATGACACTTTTCAACTGATATAGATAATCCTAATATGTCCCTAGGGATCCTAGTACCCCTAGCGACATATATCATCATGGAATGTGTTGAAAGTGGTCATAGATTATCTTGTGACCCTCTTCAACCCATATAAATGACTATAGTATGTCCCTAAGGGTCCTAGGACCCCTAGAGAAATATATTGTCATGGAATGTGTCAAAAGGGATCATAGGTCATCCTATGACCCTCTTTGACCCATATAACCTATTGTAATATATCCCTAGGAGTCCTAGGACACCTAGCAAAATATGTCATCATGGAATATGCTGAAAAGGATCATAGGTCATTATGTGACTCCCTTCAACCCATATAGATGATTCTAATATGTCCGTAGGACCCCTTGGGACATATGTCATCTTGGAATGTACCAAAAGGGCTCATAGGTCTTCCTGTGACTCACTTCAACTCATGTAAAAAAAAAAAAATCATATGTCCTTAGGGGTCCTAGGACCACTACTATCATATGTCATCATGGAATGTCTCAAAAGTAGTCATAGGTCATTCTATGACACCCTCCGATCCATATAAATGATTCTAATATGTCCCTAGGGGTTTTAGGACTCCTATGGACATATGTCATCATGGATTGTTTCGAAAGGAGTCATAGGTCAACCTATGACACCCTTCAACCTATATAAATGATCATAATATGTCCTTAGGGGTCATAGGACCCCTAGTGACATATGTCATCATAAAATGTGTCGAAAGGGATCATGGGTCATCCTATGACCCCCTCCGATGCATATGAATGATTTTAATATATCCCAAGGGGTTGTATAAACCCTAGGGACACATGTCATCCTAGAATGTACCAAAAGGAGTCATAGGTCATCCTATGACCCCCTTTTACCCATATAACAAATTTTAATATGTTCTTAGTTGTTCAAGGAACCCTATGGACATATGTCATTATGGAATGTGTGAAAAGGGGTCATAGGTCATCATATGACCCCGTTCAACACATACAATTGATTATAATATGTCCCTAGGTCTCCTAGGACCCCTATGGACATATGTCATCATTAAATGTGTTGAATGGGGTCATAAGTCATCCTCTGACCCCCTTCAACCTCTATAAATGATTCTAATATTTTCCTAGTGGTTCAAGGAGTCCTAGAGACATATGTCATCATTGAATGTGTTGAAAGGTGTCACAAGTGATTATATGACCACCTCTTACCTATATAAATGATTCTAATATTTCCCTAGGGATCCTTGGAACCATAGGGACATATTTGATCATGGAATATATCAAACGGGGTCATAGGTCATCCAATGAGCCCTTTCAACCCATATAAATGATTATAATATGATCATGAAATATTTTGAAAGGGGTCATAGTTTAACCTATGACCCCCTTCGACTCATATAAATGATCGTGATATGTCCCTAGGTGTCCTAGGGATATACATCTTCCTAGAATGTGCTGAAAGGGGGCATAGGTCATCCTATGACACCCTTTGACCCATATAAATATTTCTAATATGTTCCTAGTAGTTCTAGGACCCCTATAGACATATGTCATCATGGAATGCAACAAAAGAGGTCAAAGGTTTTCCTATGACCCTAGTTGACACATATAAATGATTCTAATATGTTCCTAAGTGTCTTATGACCCCTATGGACAAATGCCATCATGAAATTTGTTGAAAGGGGTCATAGATCATCATGTGAACCCCTTCAAAACATATAAACAATTCTAATATGTCACTAGGTGTCCTAGAACCCCTACGAACATATGTCATCATGAAATTGGTTGAAAGGGGTCATAGGTCATCCTATGACCCCTTTTGACCTATATAAATGATTCTAATATGTGACATATTTCATCATGAGATTTTCCGAAAGGGGTCATAGATCATCCTTTGACCCCTTTCAACTCATATAAATGATTCTAATATTTAAATAAGGGTCGTAGGACCCGTATAGACATATGTCATCATAGAATGTGTCAAAAGGGGTCATGGGTCATCCTATGACTCCCTTTGACCTATATAAAATATTCTTATGTGTACCTAGGACCCCTAGGGACATATTTTGTCAAGAAATGTGTCAAAAAGGGTCATAGGTCATCCTATGACAACCTTTGATCTATATAAATGATTGTAATATGTCCCTAGGGGTCCTAGTAACCTTAGGGACATATGTCATCATGAAATGTGTCGAAAGGGGTCATTGGTAATGCTATCACCCACTTCGACCCATATGAATGATTGCAATATGTCCCTATTAGTCATAAGACCTATAGGGACATATGTCATCAGTGAGTGTGCCAAAAGGGGTCATAGGATGACCTATGACCCTTTCGACCCATATAATTGATTTTAATATGTCCCTAGGGGTCTTAGGACCCCTAGGGACATATATCATCATGAAATGTGCCAAAAGGGGTCATAGGTCATCCTTTGACCCATTTTAACCCATATAAATGATTTTAATATGTCCCTACAAGTCGTGGGACTCCTATAGATATATGTCATCATGGAATGTGCCAAAAGTAGTCATAGGTCATCCTATGACCCCCTTCGACCCATATAAATGATTATAATGTCCCTAGGGGTCTTGTGACCCCTATGGACATATGTCATCATGGAATGTGTCAAAAGGGGTCATAGGTGATCTTATGACCCCTAGGGATAGATGTCATCATCCTTTGACCCATATAAACGATTATAATATTTCCTTAGGGGTTCCAAGAATGCTAGTGATATATGTTGTCATGGAATATGTCAAAAGGGGTCATATGTCATCCTATGACTCCATTCAACCTATATAAATAATTGTAATATGTCCTTAGGGGTCTTAGGACTAATATAAATAATTCTAATATGTCTTGAGGGATCGTAGGACCCCTGGAGATATATGTTGTCATGGAATGTGTCAAAAGTGGTCTTAGCTTCGACCGATATAAATGATTCTAATAGGTCCTTAGGGGTCCTAGGACCCCTAGCAACATATGTCATCATGGAATGTGTCAAAAGGGGTCATAGATAATCATGTGACCACCTTTGACCTATATGAATGATTGTAATATGTGCCTAGGGGTCATAGGACCCCTAAAGACATATGTCATCATGGAATGTATTGAATGGACCTATGACCCCTTTAAACCCACATAAATTATTCTAATATGTACATAGGGGTCCTAGGACCCCTATGGACATATGTCATCATGGAGTGTTTTGAAACAGGTTATAGGTCCTTTTGACCCATATAAATAATTTTAATATATCCTTAGGGTTCTTGGGACCCCTCGAGACATATGTCATCATGGAATGTGTGAAAAAGGGTCATAGGTCATCATGTCATTCCCTTCAACCCATATATTCAATTCTAATATGTACCTAGGGGTCATATGATCTCTAGGGACATATGTCATCATGAAATTTGCTGAAAGGGGTTAGAAGTCATCCTGTGACCCCCTTTGACCCACATAAACAATTCTAATATGTCCATAGGGGTCCTAAGACCCATAGGGACATATGTTGTCATGGAATGTGTCGAAAGGGGTCATAAGTCATCCTTCAAATCATATAAATGATTCTAATATGTCCCTAGGGACCCTAGGACACCTAGGGATATATGTCATCATAGAATGTGTCAAAAGGGTTCATAGGTCTTCCTATGACCACCTTTGACCCATATAAAATATTGTATTATGTCCCTAGGGGTCCTAGGACCCTTACGAACATATGTCATCATAGAAAATGTCAAAAGGGGTCATAGGTCATCCTATGACTCCCTTCAACCCATATAAATGGTTGTAATATGTCCATGGTGGTCCTAGTACCCCTAGGGACACAGTTCATCATGAAATTTTTTGGAAGGGATCATAGGTCATTGTATCACCCCCTTTGACTCATATAAATGATTTTAATGTCCCTAAGTGTCGTAGGACACCCAGGGACTTATGTCATTATGGAATGTGCCAAGAGGTGTTAGACTCATCTTGTGACCCCCTTCGACTCATATAAACTATTATAATATGTCCCTAGACGTGCTAGGAGCCTTAGGGACATATGTTGTCATTGAATGTATCAAAAGGTGTCGTAAGTCATCCTGTGACCCCCTTTGATCCATAAAAATGATTCTATTATGTGCCTAGAGGTCTTAGGAACCTTAGGGACATATGTTCTCATGGAATGTGTTGAAAGGGGTCATAGGTCATTCTTAGACTTATATAAATGATTCTAATATGTTCCTAAGGGCCCTAGGACCCATAGGAAAATATGTCATCATGGAATGTGTCGAAACGTGACCACCTCTTACCCACATGAATGATTGTATTATGTCCCTATGGGTCATAGGACCCGTACGAACATATGTCATCATGGAATGTGTCAAAAGGACCTATGACCCCCTTAGACCCATATGAATGATTGTAATATGTCCACAATGGTCATAGTACCTTAAGGGACATATGTCATCATGAAATGTGTTGAAAGGGGTCATAGGTAATCTTATGACCACCTTTAACCCATATTAAAGATTGTAATATATCCCTAGGGGTTGTAGGACCTGTAGGGACATATGTCTTCAAAGAATGTGCCAAAAAGGGTTATAAGTCATCCTATGAATCCCTTCAACACATATAAATGATTGTAATATGTCCCTAGGGGTCCTATGAATTCTAGAGACATATGTCATCATCGAATGTGTTGAAAGGACCTATGACCCTCTTTGACCCATATAAATGATTTTAATCTATCCATAGGAGTCTTATCACCCCTAGAGACTTACGTCATTATGCAATGTGTTGAAAGGGGTCATAGGTTATCATGTAGCCCCCTTCAACCCATATAAATGAGTGTAATATGTCCCTTGAAGTCCTAGGACCCCTAGAGACATATGTCATCATGAAAGGTGTCTAAATGTGTCATAGGTCATCCTATGAGCCCTTTCAACCCATATAAATAATTGTAATATGTCCCTAGGGGTCCTAGGACCCCCAACGACATATGTCATCTTGGAATGTACCAAAAGGGGTCAAAGGTCATGTTGTGACCCTCTTTGACCCATATAAATGATTCTAATATGTCCCTAGGGGTGGTAGGATCACTAGAGACATATGTTGTCATGGAATGTGCCCAAAGTGGTCATAGGTGATCATTCCTGTGAGCCCCTTCAACCCATATAAATGACTCTAATATGTCCCTAGGGGTCCTAGGACCTCTACGGACATATGTCAACATGGAATTTGCTGAAAGGGGTCATAGGTCACCTTGTGACCCCCTTTGACTCATATGAATGATGCTAATATGTCCCTAGGGGTCCTAGGACTCCTCTGGACATATGTCATCATGGAATGTGACAAAACAGGTCATAGGTCACCTTGTGACTCCCTTCTACCCATATAAATGATTCTAATATGGCCCTTGGGGTCTCAGGTCCCCTATCAACATATGCTATCATTGAACATGCTGAAATGGGTTAAAGGTCATCTTGTGACCCCCTTTGACCTATATAAATGATTGTAATATATCCCTAGGGCTCCTAGGACCCCTATGGACATATGTTTTCATCGAATGTGCTAAAAGGGGTAATAGGTCATCCTATGACCACCACCTTTGACCCATATAAACAATTCTAATATGTCCCTTTGGGTCCTAAGACCCCTATGGACATATGTCATCATGAAATGTCTCAAAATGGGTCATTGATTATTTGATGACCCCCTTTGAAAGGGGTCATAGGTTATCTGATGACCCTCTAGGGACATACGTCATCATGAAATGTATCAAAAGTGGTGATATAATGAACTATGACAAACTTAAACTCATATAGAAAATTGTAATATGTCCCTTGGGGTCCTACGACCCTTAGAGACATATATCATCATGGAATATATCGAAAGGGGTCATAGGTCATGCTATGACTCCCTTTAACCCATATAAACAATTGTAATATGTCCCTAGGGGTCCTAGGACCCCTAGTGACATATATCATCATGGAATGTGTTGAAAGAGGTCATAGGTCATCCCATGACCCCCTTTGACCCATATAAAAGATTGTAGTGTCCTTTGGAATTGTAGGACCCATATAAACAATTGTAATATATCCCTAGAGGTCTTAGGACCCCTAGCAACACATGTCATCATGAAATGTATTGAAAAGGGTCATAGGTCATCCTATCACCCCCTTTGACCCATATAAACAATTCTAATATGTCCCTAGGAATGCTAGTACCCACAATGACATATATCATCATGGAATGTGTTAAAAAGGGTCATAGATCATCTTGTGACCACCTTCAACCTATATAAATGATTGTAATATGTCTATATGGGTCCTAAGACTCTTAGGGACATATGCCATCATGGAATGCATCAAAAGGGGTCATAGGATGACGTCTTACCCCCTTTAACCCATATAAATAACTCTAATATGTCCCTAGGGGTCCAACAACCACTATGAACATATGCCATCATGTAATGTGTCCTTCAACATATAAAAATGACTCTTATATGTCCCTAGGGGTCCTAGGACCCCTAGGAACATTTGTCATTAGAGAATGTTTCGAAAGGGGTCATATGTCATCATATGAGTGATGCAGAGCCACACCTTGGAAAGCTTAGGAGGAATAATCACTCAACTGAGTTACTTCAAGGGGCACATACATCACCCAAGATCGAACTGCCACCAAACTCAATAGTCGATTATCTATATCCTTTCTAATCATTTGATTGCATGAATTGATAGATACAGGATTTAACACTAGACATTCATAAAAAGTGGTTCTTCAAGAAACACCATGTTGACACAAAGATATATATAAAAATTTGAATCTTCAAATTCTCTGCTGCAAAACACAAAAGAACACCACAAGAAAACTGAAATTTGTTTCCAATGAAAATCCGTACCAACCCTCAAACCACTGAAATTTGCACAATAAAACCAAAACGCATTCTTTTCTTTCCAAAGTCGAATCTTCCAAAACTAAAAAAACACACTAAAACTGCAACTTTCTATCTTACTCCAATTCGAATGTTTTCTTACATAGCCGACTGACTTATTTAAAACTAACTCTCCTTTTCTAATAAAAGGATGAGAAACATTTTTTTCGTTTTCTACCTCAAGAAAAGGATAAGAATCCGAAAACCGCCTACTACCTATTATTGGAATCTGACAATCATGCAGTAGGCCACATTTTAAATATCCATATTTTTTTCGTCTTCTATCCAAGAAAAGGATAAGAATCCGAAATGTTTTTTTCTACCAATATTAGACAGTTGTTTTCTAAGTTAGGAATATTCCAAAAATTGCCTACTACCTATTATTGGATTCTAAAAATCATTAAACACTCCACCTACGAACTAAAAAAAACTATTCTAATTTAAGATCCACACACCTGGTCCTAGGTGGCTATATCTGGAGAGCTTATCGAAATGCTACTCTATGTATGCCACCACATGTAGGACATTATTACAAATTTCAAAAACTAAAAGCATTTAAAACATAACATTAAATTCCCTATTACATTTTCAACAATGTTGCCTCCTATAGCATTTCTCTTCTCTGCCACTACAGCATACTCCCCTGTAGAATGAATCTCAAGTCCTCTTGAGATGATGTGTTGTAGAAATGAATCTCATTCTTTTTTTGAACTTTCCAATCTATTTGAACTAGGATGAGCATATCTACAAGAAAAACAAAAATAATATCCAACTTCTCCACCTTGTAGCTTTGATTCTTTAATGCTGTAAATGTCACAGAAAATTCTCCAGCATGATTCACTATATATGAGATATGCATCCCTACATAAACATTATTAGAAGAAAACATATCATCAGCATTAAGATTATTTGAGTTCTGTTTTTGAATATGAGCTTCCTTATACACCATGTAATGTGCATCATATCTATCTTCATCAATAGTAACCATAAACTTATTTGCTTCTTGACTATCAACCAGTTTCACATCTTGAATCTTAAGAATTGTATTTATCTCTTCTTCCTTTATTAAACATTTATCATCATCTTGATCTTTTGTAGTAATCTCACTTTCAAATATCTCTTTCTTATTACAACTTTGCTCAAGAACAATAACAGTATTGCACTCTTTCCTTTCTTCTTCAAGCTGAGTTTTCGTACTACCGCCATGCCTTTTCCATTCTCCCACAATGGCTGCAAATTTTTCCCATAAATTAGATTCTTCTTTAGAACTTGCTATTACACATTCCTTAGCTTCATCTTTATGCCATTCCTCTTGACATTTTTCTTCATTATGCATATTTAAGGCTTCATCAGTTGCCTCCAAAATCTTTTCTGTAGGAGTACCTTCCAACATTGTACTCTTCTCTATTTTCAAAGGACATGTTATTGTTCCAACCACAGATTGTTTGCATTCAAATCCAATAGGGATTGTCTTGTTACTGCTCTCGTCAAGAGATACTTGCTACACTTCTTGTTGCTACACTTTGTGTTCTTGCTGCATTTCTTTCAACTTAGCTTTATTCTCTTTCAACTTAGCATCATTCTCCTCAAGTCTCCTTCTCAAATTGTTTATCTCCTCTTCTATCTTGCTTAGCTCTTCTTTTTGTTTTCTCCTTTCTTCTTTCTCTCTTTTCTTCTTTTCATCTATCTCCTTCTGTTTATTATCCTTTCTCTACCAATACCTTCTAAAAAGATACAATAAAGCTGCTTCTTCTTGTCCCATCATTCCTCAGCTAGGTTATTTTCTTCTTATCTAGTCTCCTGGACTTCTTCTCAAACTATTTCTCTCAATCTTTCACAATCACACAAACATATACGCAACTACTTTTTCCCAAACCTTTTTCTGAGCTCTGATACCAAAAATGATGCAGAGCCACACCTTGGAAAGCTCAGGAGGAATAATTACTCAACTGAGTTACTTCAAGGGGCACGCAGATCACCCAAGATCGAACTACCACCAAACTCAATAGTCAATTATCTATATCCTTTCTAATCATTTGATTGCATGAATTGATAGATATACGATTTAACACTAGACATTCATAAAAAAATGGTTCTTCAAGAAACACCATGTTGACACCAGGATATATATAAAAATTTGAATCTTTGAATTCTCTGCTGCGAAACACAGAAGAACACCACAAGAAAATTGAAATTTGTTTCCAATGAAAATCCATACCAACCCTCAAACCACTGAAACTTGCACAATAAAACCAAAATGCATTCTTTTCTTTCCAAAGTCGAATCTTCCAAAACTAAAAAAATGCACTAAAACTGCAACTTTCTATCTTACTCCAATTCGAATGTTTTCTTACATAGCTGACTAGCTTATTTAAAACTGACTCTCCTTTATTAATAAAAGGATGAGAAACATTTTTTTCATCTTCTACCCCAAGAAAAGGATAAGAATCCAAAAACTGCCTACTACCTATTATTGGAATCTGACAATCATGGAGTAGGCCACATTTTAAATATCCACGTTTTTTTTCGTCTTCTATCCAAGAAAAGGATAAGAATCCGAAATGTTTTTTCCTACCAATATTAGACAGTCATTTTCTAAGTCAAGAATATTCCAAAAATTTCCTACTACCTATTATTGGATTCTAAAAATCATTAAACACTCCACCTACAAACTAAAAAAAATATTCTAATTTAAGATCCACACACCTGGTCCTAGGTGGCTATATCTGGAGAGCTTATCGAACTGCTACTCTAGGTATGCCACCACATGTAGGACATTATTAAAAATTTCAAAAACTAAAATCATTTAAAACATAACATTAAATTCCCTATTACATTTTCAACAATGTTGCCTCTTATAGCATTTCTCTTCTTTGCCACTGCAGCAATGAGAACCTTCGACCGATATGAACAATTGTAATATGTCCTTAGGGGTCTTAGGACCCTTAGTGACATATACCATCATGAAATTTGTAGAAATGACCTATGACCAAAATCGACCCATATAAATGATTGTAATATGTCCCTAGGGGTCGGAAGACCCCTACAAACATATGTCATCATGAAATGTGCCAAAAGCGGTCATAGGATGACAAATGACCCCCTTCGACCCATATAAATGATTCTAATATGTCGCGAGGGGTCTTAGGACCCCTAGGGATGAATGTCCTCAAAGAATGTACCGAAAGAGATCATAGGTCATCCTATGAGAAACATTGACCCATATAAACAATTTTAATATGTCCCTAAGAGTCTTAGGACCCATATAAACAATTATAATATGTCTCTAGGTGTCTTAGCACCCCAAGAGACATATGTCATCATGGAATGTGTCAAAAATTTTCATAGGTCACCCTATGACCCCCTTTGACTGATATAAACGATTTTAGTATGTCCCTAGGGCTCCTAAGAACCCTAGGGAGATATGTCATCATTAAATGTGTCAAAAGTGCACATAGGTCATCCTATGACCCTCTTCAACTCATACAAATGATTGTAATATGCTTGAATGCGTCTTAGTACCCCTAGGGACATATGTCATCATTGTGTGAGTTCAAAGGGGTAATAGGTCATCTTATAATCCGGTTTGACCCATATAAATGATTGTAATATGTCCCTAAGCCTTGTAGCACCTCTAGGGACATATGTTGTTATAGAATGTCTTGAAAGTGGTCATGCCTTCGACCCATATAATCGATTCTAATATGTTCCTAGGGGCCTTAGGACCCTTAGGGACATATGTCATCATGGAATGTGTCGAACCCATATAAATGATTGTGGTATGTCCCTATGGGTACTAAGCCCCTTAGCGACATATGTCATTACAAAGTGTGTCAAAAGGGATTATAAGTCATCCTATGACTCCCTTTCACCCATATAAATAATTTTAATATGTCCCTAGGGGTCTTAGGACCCATATAAACAATTCTAATATGTTTGTAGAAGTCCTAGGACCCCTAGCGACAGATGTCTTCAAAAAATGTGTTGAAAGGAGTCATAGGTCACCTATGACCCCCTTTAACCCATATAAACAATTCTAATATGTCCCTAGGGGTCCTAGGTCCCCTAGCAACATATGTCATCATGGAGTGTATCAAAAGGGGTCATAGATCATCCTATGATCACCTTCGACCCAAATAATCAATTGTAATATGTGCCTAGGGGTCCTTGGACCCCTAGAGACATGTCCTCATCAAACGTGTCGAACTAGTTCATAGGTCATCCTATGTCCCCCTTTGACCCATACAAATGGTTTTAATATGTCCCATAGGGATCCTAGGACCCCTAGGGACATATGTCATCATGGAATATGAAAAAAAGGGTCATAGATCATCTTGTGATCCCCTCCAACCCATATAAACAATTCTAATATGTCCCTAGGGGTCCAAGTATCCCTAGGGACATATGTCATCATGTAATGTACAGAAAGAGGTCAGAGGTCATCTTGTGACCCCCTTTGACCTATATAAACAATTCTAATATGTCCCTAGGGGTCCTAGGACCCCTAGCGATAGATGTCATCATGTAATGTGTCAAAAGGAGTCATAGTCCATCTTATGACCTCTTTCGACCCATATAAATGATCATAATATGTCCCTAGGGGTCCTAGGATACTTAGAGACATATGTCATCATGGAATGTGTCAAAAAATATTATGCATTATCCTATGACCCTCGTCGACTCATATAAATGATTTTAATATGTCTCTAGTAGTCCTAGGACCCATAGGAACATATGTCAACCTAGAATGGGCTGAAAGGGGTCATAGGTAATCCTATGACCCCTTTGGAGACATATAAACGATTCTAATATGTCCCTAGTGGTTCTAGGACCCTTATTGACACATGTTGTCATGGAATCTGTCGGAAGACCTATGACCCCATTTGCCACATATAAATGATTCTAGTATGTCCTTAGTTCTCCTAGGATCCCTATTGACATATGTCATTATGAAATCTATCAAAAATGGTCATAGGTCATCCTATGAGTCCCTTTGACCAATATAAGTGATTCTAATATGTCGCTAGGGATTCTAGGGTAAATATAAATTATTTCAATATGTCCCTAGGGTTCCTAGGACCTCTAGGACATATGTCATCATGAGATGTGTCAAAATGTGTCATAGGTCATCCTATGACCCCCTTCGACCCTTGTAAATGATTCTAATATGTCTCTACATGTCCTTGTATCCCTAAGGGTATATGTCATTATGGAATGTGTTGAAAGGGTTTATATGTCATTTGTGACCCCCTTAAACCCATATAAATGATTCTAATATGTCACTACAACATCTGTCATCATGACATGTGTTGATAGGTGTTATAGGTAGTTATATGACCACCTTCAACCCATATAGATTATTCTGATAAGTGCCTAGAGGTCCTACACTAGTGCATTTGAGGCTATTTTTTTACCATTATTGGTCAAAATTTTGACCCAATTTTTGACCAAGCTTCGACCAAATTTGAACAACCCATTGGTCAAAAATTTTCTAGTCAAAATTTTGACCAACCTGCTGGTTGTTCAAAATTTTGACCAATACGTTGGTCAAAAAACTTCCATAGCCATGGTGTAAGTTATGCCAAGAATTGGTCAAAATTTTGACCAATGAAGGTAGAAATTTTGACCAATGAAGAGAGAATTTTTTTACCAACTAAGGTAGAAATTTTGACCAATGAAGGTAGAAAATCTTGACCAATAAAGGTATAAATTTTGACCAATGAAGGTCAAAAAGTTTGACCAATGAAGGTAGAAATTTCAACCAATAAAAGTAGAAATTTCTACCAACACGTGGGTGTAAATTTTTTTTAGGCATTCTATAAAATAGTTCACATGCCTTGCATATGATATGACATTTTGCATGCATTTTGCACTATCTTATTCGGCTGATGATGGAGATGGTCTGAAACAATAATGCTAAAAAACACACACAATCAAATCCAAAACAAAATTGCATTACAAATGAATTGTGGAAATTTGATATTGTCAATTTTGCATGCATGTCTACCAGGACAATCACAACTTAAACATATAACTTGAGCTATCTTGATGGAACTATTTCTGGTAAGAGTAGGAAAGAATGGTTACTATTGATTTTTTTAAGGCATTCTATAAAATAGTTCACATGCCTTGCATATGAATTGACATTTTGCATGCATCATGTACTCTGTCATTTGGCTGATGATGGATTATAGAGAGTGGTCTGAAACAATGATGCTAAAAAACACACACAATCAAATCCAAAATGAAATTGCATTACAAATGGATTGTGAAAATTTGATTTTGTTAATTTTGCATGCATGTCTACCAGGACAATCACAACTTAAACATATAAATTATATGTTTAAGTTGTGATTGTCCTGGTAGACATGCATGCAAAATTGACAATATCAGATTTCCACAATTCATTTGTAATGCAATTTTGTTTTGGATTTGATTGTGTGTGTTTTTTAGCATCATTGTCTAATATTGTTAATTTTGCATGCATATCTACCAGGACAATCACAACTTAAACACATATATTATATGTTTAAGTTGTGATTGTCTTGGTAGACATGCATGCAAAATTAACAAAATCAAATTTTCACAATCCATTTGTAATGCAATTTCATTTTGGATTTGATTGTGTGTGTTTTTTAGCATCATTGTTTCAGACCACTCTCTATAATCCATCATCAGCCAAATGACAGAGTACATGATGCATGCAAAATGTCAAAGTCAACTAGGTCTTCAAATAGCTTATCTTCAGGTTTAACTTGTTTGCTGGAAGTTAAAGATTGTTGTGGATATGCATAATTGTAAGTTCCATCATGAATGGAGATGTTTTGTGTCCTTGATATCAACTCATCATGTGTTGATTCACTATAACCATTTGTAGACTAGCTAGAACCCAAAGCTTGTTGCTGCTAAAAAAATTGTTGTCTTTGATTGTACTTTGCTGGAGGAGGGGGAATAACTGTTATAACATTTCTATCATATATGGGAGGTCCTTGCATATTATCTACACCTTGTGATGTATTTTTTGATTGCTCCACTTCCCAAGGAGTGAGAGGAAGGCTTTCAGAAGTGTTTTGTGTTGATGCCTTTGAATTCTGTGATTGTGGCCCATATAAAAAAATTGATTGTTGTGGACTAAGAGACTGCCTTGCTAGATTTAACCATTGCAAACCTTGGCTAGATTTGTCAAAATATGACTCTGGGCCATGGTGTGGAAACTTTTGGTATTCATCCTATTGTGTTGATGACATCCCTGAAGAGAAACCTCCATTTCAATATAGAGAATTTGATTGTGAATTCAAAGGATATGGAAAAGTTTCCTAAGAAAGAGATATTGGTGGTGAATGTGTGTATTTCTCATTGACTGTGCTAGCTGTTGGTGGAGTTGCAATAGTTGGTGACTCATAAGCATCACCACTAGGGAAATCCATTATCTACTTAGTTTGTTGGCTCTGAGTATCAATATTTTAAAGTCCTAGTTGTGGGGGTATCAATGGGAGTCGACTTGTTCACTGATTCTTTTTAGTGTTATCAACTCTCTGATGAGCTTGTCCACTGGATCTTGACCTACAATGCATAAAATATTGTTATTTCTCTATAGAAGCTTGTCATATCATAGCACAAAAGAAAAGTTTGCCACACATTTGAACTGTAAATACAAAAGAAAGATGCTAGAAATTATTGACTATGGGGGTGATAAATTTAGAATTTTAAATGCTAGAAGATATTCAGATACCTTGTGTTGGTGATACTTCTCCTTGACTGGAATCATTGCACTCTCTTTCCTATTTAGTTGTAAATTATGCGATGCATGAATACAATCCTTCATCTCTAATACTTTATAGCCTATGTAATGTTCTAGCATAGGATTCTGAAGATTGAGGACAATACAATCCTATTCAAATTTTAGTATAGACAAGAAAAAACAAAAAAAATGATTTGATGGAATTTACATTACCTAGGGGAAAGTTCTAGGATCAAGAGTCATCCTTGCCACAAATATAGCTGATGTAGCTATCATTGATGGAACATAACAGAGGAAGTCATACTCAACAAGGGTGAGTTCAACAAGATAA
This sequence comes from Cupressus sempervirens, assembly GCA_028749045.1. NCBI lineage: Eukaryota > Viridiplantae > Streptophyta > Pinopsida > Cupressales > Cupressaceae > Cupressus > Cupressus sempervirens. The sequence goes on along the minus strand of CM053789.1, from coordinate 133,755,658 downwards.
TTGCCCATGAATTCCAAATGTAGAGATGTGACCTAAATGAAAAAAAATTATAAAGGTGAGAATAAAATACTTTTATATATTAAATAATTTTATCTCCCACATTACCTGAGAAAGCTCTTAGTTTTTGGTGTTGTCAAATCATATCACAAGTAAGTTAGGACATCAATCTCCATTTCTAACACCTATTAGTATTAAGATAAGGATAATTCTCATTTTAAGAATACCGTCCAAGAGAGATGTGACAAATCATCTTGCAATACAAAAGGAAAATTGTACCTCCTCCCTTGTGTAAGTATTATTTGTAATGTAACAAAATTCTTCCACATGTGGAGGACAAATTTCTTTGTACTTCTTGAAAGTAACATCAAAGCAATAGTTAAAAATTGACCAAAGAAAAGAAAAGAAAAGAAATGTTACAATATGCAAGAAGTACACACGAGGCAACAAGCATGCAAGTAAAGTGTATTTGGCACAAGCTTGTTTTCCTTGAGAACCTATTACAACAATCTAATTTTGAATTGATTATACAAAATTAATTGCACAACTACAATAGGGAACAATAAATATATAGATAGCATGAAGAAATACAATAAGCAACAAACCTCAATAAGCCAATCAACAAGTATGCCCCTCATATTTTCATTGATCTCCTGTTGAATTGTTTCAATTTAACAAGGTAATGCTCACCATTTTAGCTTAAAAAGTAATTGATGACTATAAGTATTAATCAAAAGAAGCTTCAAGAAAATGTCATAAATTCAATCTAGCTTGACACATGAAAACCGGTAACTTTTTTGCTTCAAGTACCTATATTACTTCATTTAAGCTTAGAACATTAACAAAAATATGTAATTTTTAGTGAAGATATTTATCAACTAAATCTATATCTAGCACACCACATAAAAACAAAGTATTTCATAGCTTCCTCTGTAGAACATTACAGATCCATTCAAGGATCTACAGTTATATGCCTATAACAAAAAATTTACAACAGTAAGCTGAAGTTGTTAAAAGCATAATACATCTAATAATAGTGAGAATTATACTAACAAGCATTAGAAAAGTGCATAGAAACAAATCAGCTCAATTGAACAATATAAATTTTTTGGACCAAGAATAAAAGATCATTGTGAATAGAGAAAACCTATATAATGCATAAGTTATCATAAATTTCTATGGCATAAGCAGTACAAATCTAAGGATCACCATGGTCCAAATCAATATCAATATAGTGAGAATGGCTTGAGCACCCCACACCTTCATGAGATTTGACTAGAATGGTAGGAACTCCTGAAATTTGTAGAAGATCAAAACTATGAGTAAAAAGTAAAAAGAAGAGAGTTTAGAAAAATTGATCAAAATAAAAAACAAAACTTAATGAATTATATGTTTAGGTACTCTTAATTAGTTTACAAAATCCCAGTCAAATTGCCTTGTTTTGAATTGTTCTCGAGCTCTCTTGATATATGCTGATTTTGGCAAATTTGTTGCTTTAGAGAAGACACTAATGCCTCATTAGCACATGTTGAAGCATTTTTTATTATTTGTTTTATCTACAAGCTATTTGCATTGCAATTATACTAGTATATTTTCTATAGTTGTAGTTAGATCTTTAGAATTGGCTTGTATATCTTGCACATTCTCTCCATCGCTCTGTTTTTCACTAATCCCAAGATCATCATTGGAAGAATGATCCTTGGAATTGCAAGGAACAAGTATCATATCCTTTTTGATTTCTACGACTTTGGTATCTATATTGACATTTTGAATAATTCCTTGACATTTTCCTTTGCTATTTTTACCCAGGGATGCACCCTAAGCTCATATCACAATACAAATAAATTATATATATCCGAAAGGAAAGCGTAAACTATTCAACATACAATAGTGAGAAATTCTTCAAGTGAGAATAGAGAAGATATGACACAAATAGTATCAATTTCTCTTGAAGATATGCAAAATTTAAATCCAGACCCTAGTGTGCATAGAATACTAAATTAAAGAAGACTTTTGGCCATACAATTTAGACTATGCTGCCATTTCTCATCATCTCCCTAAAATAACATGCAGAATATAAAAGTTAAAACCAACATAAGTATGCAAAATAAAATTCAGTTTTACCTTATGTGTCCTAACTCTTGGCAAAGCTGGTTCTCCATCTTCATACATGTTAGTCAAATCTCCAAGTAGTACTTGACATTTAGCTGGACTAGCAACATCATGTAAAGAATGTGTGGCAGAATCCTTAGATGCTGGTTTTTTCCTTGTCTTCCTTTGGCCCATCGAAGGAAAAGGTGGGGGTAGTTGGTTTTCTTAGGAAACAATGTTATTGTTAGGTGTGGACTTCGCAACCTTGGCCCAAGTAATGTGGACATTATTAAGCTATTGTGGCCTAGTCATGGCTTGGTCACTTAAGCAATAGTCTAATCTACAAAGCTCGCCTCTTCTAACCCTAAATTTTTGAATAACGTTTGCAAAGAAGATTCAAGTGAGAAAATCTATCATGAAACATGACCCATTACTCCTATGAACAAATCATAAGCTGTAATGTGCAAGCACAAAATCTTGAAATGCAACTAAAATCATAGAGTTAATCAAGAGTAACTCCATTTCAAGATAACAACTTGACTATTAATTTCTAGTCTGAGTTGCATGTTATTTCAAAATAGAGTAAAACTAAATTACTTGATTAGGTAGTTGTAAGTAATTGGTATAACAATGCCTTATAGATTTTATGTAACTATTTTGTAATTTCACTGCTAGTTAGTTAAAATCTTGTCTTATGTGGGATGAAACATGTTGTTTAAGGTGGTCAACAGTGACTTCACTCATAGATAATTATTGACAGATTATTATCAACATCTTAAATCCTAGTTTGATTATGAATGGTATTTTGGAAGAGATTAAATGCAATTTTGTACATAAGAAGAGAACTTACTCACTATTTGGTGAGATGAAATGACAAATCAACCTGAGATTACAATTCCTATATATCATATGACTTTATTATAATAACCATATAGTAAGAAAACTTTGACACCTTTTCTTAGTGAAAGGTAAAATATCCATGTCATTTTTACATATATATACTTAAATGAGCATAGAGGAACCAGCATGCAATATAAAATTGAAATACTAGGATGTCACCTGAACACAAGTAGCAGACACTATATCAAGAAATGTACTTATTGTGTACTGGTTTGATTGTAATCTTATATGCCTTGGTTCAATATCAATTGAACTTTTTGCCCAGAACATGTACACTGACAGATCTGTCACCTAAGAAAAAGAACTACTAGATCAATATATTATCTACACAATTGTAAAGATTACCAACTTAACAAAAAATTAAAAAAATAATTAGTAAACTATTCTAACTTAGGAGTCTATAGATTATCACCTCACATCTTATTATAGTGTCAAGTAGGTAATACTCAATGTTTTGAAGGTATTGGTGTCCAACATCCGAAGTCCATCCAAACCAATCTATAGAAAGATATAATTTAGATAAGCCTTTGTAATCAATATGACTAAAGAAAGGATACAAAATATATATGGATTACTCAAGTAAACTCTAAACTTCAATTCCACATTACAAAAACTATAGGAAATAGGGTATTTCGCTAATCACAAATTTGCCAAAAGCTGCAAATGATATGCAAAATGATTGTGAGGAGAATAAGGAAGAGGTGAAGGATATTTTTGTCCTTGTTGTGGGAAGAAGTATGAGTGTATGTACGAGCACCCATAGTAAATTCTTGTTTACAGATGTGACAAAGAAAGAGAGGTTGAATGGATTTGCAGTGCTGCCAATTGTTAAGATAGCAGAATGTGCAACTGTGAATAGTATTGCAAAAAGGGTAGAGAGGAGGTTTGCAACATCTAAAGCACCAAAAAAGACATGGTCACCTAGGCATTTCCAAGGGCTATTTGGAGGAAGAAGAGATTCTTGGAATATGTTCTCAATGGACTCCAGCAACCACCATGCATGGTGCAGGGCACCTTGGTAAGAGCATGAGAGGAGAGTCATTTAGACTCATGAATATCAAAGTGATCATGAAAGATTAAGAGTTAAATGTAATCAGATCTATGCTCTATCTTTGTATTTGATGTTTTGATGTAATGAAGCCTAAAACTATGAAGGCAATGTAATAGAGGTAAATGGTATTGAAAGATTAAAATGCACCTAAGGGGTTATTAAGGGTCATTTTGTTGATCCTAGCCTAGTTTTGAGATTTAAAGACCTATATGGTATTGAGCCAATGTGATATGGTCTCTAAACACCATTAAATATTGTGAAAGCACTAAAAGTGCTCAAAATTTGTACTTTGCCATGTTGGCAATTTAGGTCTAGTAAGGTTTGTAAGAGGTTTAGGTGTCTTTGGAATAGTTAGTGAAGATATAAAACCTTTGAAAAGGTTAGTGAAATGTATTAAAGGCATATATTATTGTAAGTTGTCAAAGTTGACACTTTGTGTCAACTTAGACAACAAATTTCAGTTTATAACTAACTAGTATTAGTCAGATAACTAACTGTTACAATTAGACAGTAGTGGTTATTGGCCTTGTTTGGCTATTTAGTGGAAGGTGATCAATTTTTAGAGGCAATGGAGAATCACTGTTTGGAATAATAACACATGTAATAGATTTTGGAAGCAATAAAAACAAGTTTTTTCTCTATTAACTAGCCATTGTTCCTCAAGTACAATCATAACCAATACCTCTAAAATGATAGTTGAGTTTGGCTCTCGATTGATCATGATGTAGGAATCTTAAGGAAGTTTTATCCTATTCTTTTCATTCATTTTCTTCCTTATTTCATAGTTTTTAGGTTCAAATAATCGGGCTAGTGTTTGTAAGATAGTGATTGGCAGAGCAAGTCGAGTTTAGATTTGAAGTTTTCTACAATGTGGCAACTCTTCCACCCTCTATGATCTATGTGATTGGTGGAAGATTTCCACAACATTGTAAATACTTGTATATTATTTTTTTTCTACAGGAGAATAGAGAATCTTGGTGGAGAAGCAATGTTGAGTGTTTATTTGCTGATTGTTAAAGAGCCTGTGTGAGCACCAGTCAACATGAATAGGCTTGTTGATTGTTAAAGAGCCTGTGTGAGCACCAGTCAACATGAATAGGCTTTCCTTCAAGGATAATGATATTTGGTAAAGGAATATATATGGGGAGGACATTTATTAAGTGTTGGTGTAGTCCTTTTGTTTTGGTGATGTTGTTAGAGGTCTCATTGAATAGGCCCTAGTTTAGTTACCCTAGAACCAAAGGTTTGGTGGAAAATGAATTGGATGGCTAATAAAACCTTGGATATTTCAAAATATCTTATTTTATGAGCCCTAGAAAGACTATTTCAATGTTTGGGGACAAGAGGATAAGTGGAGCTATGAGTTGCTTTGAAAATGGGGGAGAAGTAGGTCTTGTTTGGTGTCACTAGGGGTATTGGATATTGGGTATGGTCCAAAAGAGTTGATATTGAAATTTAGGGAGGATATATATATCCCAAAAGAGTACCTTAATCAGGTTCTAGTTTCCCTAGTTGTTTGGGAAATATTGGAGAAAAATCCAAATTAGTGACTTGGATAAAATGAACCACAATTGTTAAGATGAACCATGATAATCATATCATTCATGGGATAAAATGGGGTTGTAGTAGAAATCATATCTCTTTGCAAAATCTCATGTTTTAATTATTTGACTAGAAATTGCTCTTACCTAAAAATGATAAGGAGCTGGCTTATTTCAACTTCAACTTAAGAACCGGTTTCAAATATCCATGAATCATAAAATTCAAGTGAAATATATAATTTAGGAGCAATAGCATATAAAGGGATAGAAGATAAAAATTCTTAACAGAAGTATAAATATGTACAACCATTAAATTAAAGTAGTAGATTGCAAAAAGCTTACCAAATATGCAGCCAATAGACCACATGTCCATGGCTGTAGAGTAAAGTGTGTCTCCCAAAAGCACCTCAAGAGCCTTGTACCAAAGGGTCATAATCTATAGCAAGAAGCAAGGTATTAAAATAATGTCAAAATAATAGCTCAAGTTGATTTGAACATAACAGAATTTCCTAGAACCTATGAACATATTTTTATGGTATTATGCAACTATCGATAATGTAGCTAAAGTTAATTAATAGACATAACTAAAATTTGTAGTTGAACAAAAAATCTATGCATCAAAGTCCAACTAAAATCTATAGTTGAACAAAAACTCTATGCATTAGTTCTTAGTTTAATAAGTTTATATATAGTCCATAAAGTTTAGTATGGGCTCATTACCTTTGGCATCTAGATTGAGATTCATGTTACCCTAAGTTAAATCCATGGTGTCCATGTCTTTGTTTTTTTTTTTAGTAATTTCATATAGACCCTAAAGTACAAAATGATCTCTTCATCTCTAGCATCTAGATTGAAATTTGAGATAACATATAGTGGCCTTAATGGCTTCAATTCCAATTAATCTTAAATAGTTATCAATTGGGTAAGAAGAAAATAGAATCTAAAATTAGGATAAATTTTTAAAAAAACTATCCCAATTGATGGGTATATTTCTTGATAGGAATAGCGAATGTTCTTCTGAGCCCAACATTTTCAATTTTGATCAAACCCCTTTCTTGGTCCACCAGTAGATTATTGGGATTCAAATCCCTACACATTCTAATTATGTTTCAAACGAAATAGATTGAAAAACAAAAACAATATTCAAAAGAAGTAAAAAATTTATAATCCAGGTTATACAAATGGGAGCACCTGTGCTTTACACCCCTACTATGGCAGTAAGAAACACCCTTGCATATCTGGTACAAGAAGCTCTGCAATCCAACAATTAACTTACAATCATAGAAAGAATATAACAAATAAAAATTAAATTATTGAAACAAAATAAATTTTCTTCATGCAACATTTGGAATAACCCAACTGAGCAATTATATGAAATCTTGAAAAAATTAACAACATTCAACAATAGAGCTCCTTGGTTATTGATATAAAATTTTAATCCTTTTCAATGTCTCATAGTTTAAAAGGCTCCATTTTTTGTGAACATTTTCTGTGCATACAAGAAAATTGCATGATGGTTACTTATTGATATAGTTAAATTAAGAGAAATTACTTTGATAATGTGGGGAGACAATTTCTTTTGTCCAAGGCAATAACTAGCAATATATTTCTTGAGATCAGAGTCCATGTATTGAAAAACCAAATACAAAACGAGCTTATTATGTATGTGCTTTATATGTTTCACGTCCAATAGCCTACATAAAATACCAATTTATCATTATAGTTGTTGAAAATGGAATTTCTTATGAACAAGTAATTTTTTCAAGGGAAGAAAACATTGGACTATGATCATAAGTAAATCCTATTATAAACAAGAGTATCCTAAATGCATTGGATCTATTCATAACATATTTCTTACAGCCACCCATTTAGAAAAAATTGAGGGGAAAGCATGGTAGGATGCACAGAGACTGTCACCCACAACTTAGCCCTAGAGTAGAACAACTATCCAAGTCTTCAACCCTGTGGCCCACAAGAAAACCAACTTAGCATGGGCTACTTAATTGAGGGAACCATGACTATTGTATCTTCTAGAGAATTAAAAAAAAATTTACAAATCCAATATGAATTGGTAATCAATTCCTTGAATAATCTCTTTTTATGATTCTCAAGAAACTTGCTAAATTTATACATGTATATATGTATATTGGGGGTTACTTTTCAGAATTCCCTGATTCAATGGACAATCCTCTTGATCGATCCTTTATTAATGGTATGAAGTGCTGATCTTTTCTTATTCCCATTTAATGATTTGAATATTTAACTTCTTATTTTCTTTGATTTTGCTCAATTAATTGATTCCTTGATGTTTTATGATTCCTCCCTTTTTTATTTTTAGACATTTTGTCATTAATGCCAAGTATACTATTAGCACAATAGAGGAATTTCAGAAGTTTGTAGATTGAAATGGCCGTATGATGAAAATTTTTATTAGGTAGCAACATCTAATCAACTTTTCAATACTTCTCACTTCCAATGTCCCCTCAAGAACTTCCTTTTAGGCTACCCAAGTGCACTTAATGCTTCCCAAACACCATAACTTCTTCCAAGGCCTCAACCTTCATTCTTCTTTCATGAAACATCTTATTATGGCTTGACAACCATGTTCCATCCATCCCTTCATTCTAGAGCACTAATCTCTTACCCAACACTCACATCTAGCCCTTAAAGCTAGTAGCCCTCACCAGTCACTAATTTGGATTTTCCTCCAATTTTTCCAAACCACCAAGGAAAATCAAATGTTTTTTAGATACCCTTTTTGGATCTACAAATCCTCCCTAATTTTCAATAAATAATCCTTTGTACCATACCCAAGATCCAATACCCCTAGCCTATCCACACTAGGCCTAATTCCTCACATTTACAAGACAACCCACATCTCGATTCATCCTAGTGACTCAAAAGGCTGAAATAGTCTTTCCCAACGTTTCAAAACCATAGATTCTTAGGTTTTTGTGACTTTATCCCATACCCATTTTCCTAGCCACTAAACCCTTGATTTTAGGGACATACCATGAGGGTTTGATCAAAAAGACTATTCCAGACCACTCCAAGCCAAACTAATTGCATAGAAACTTCAATTTATGTCCCAACATGAAGGATTTACCCACAAAACATCTTCAAACATGAAATGATCTACTGTCTATTAGACTAGTGTCTAATTCGGGCTAAATCTCCATCAACAATTACCATCCAACACTGCACTTACACCAAGTTTTCCCACTCTCCTACATTTGGTTAATATAGTATAAATAAATTATCACAACCTCATTCTCTCCCACCAATAATAGTGACTACGGGTGGTAGGAGATAATCTACATTGGAAACTTCAAAATAAGTATAATTGACTATGCCTAACCAGTCACTAGTTTGAATGCACCAGTCTATTATTCCTTGCTCAACCTGTAATGAAAATTAAAAGAATGCGTGGACAAGATAACAAAAATAATAAAATGTTCTCACATTAAATATTAGTGAAAATACATTTGATACATCATAGGAACTCACTATTCCATGGGACAGAGACTAAATTGCAAAGAATAGGATTATTTTATTGATTAAAAAAATTTCACAATGCCTTATCTCACCACCCCAACTCTACTTCTCCCCCAAACACTCGACAAATCCCTTCCAAATAACCAAACAATAGTAAACAACCACTGCTGTCTAACTATCTGATTGTTACCAGTTAGTTATAAACTGAAATTTGTTGTCTAAGTTGACACAAAGTGTCAACTTTGACAAGTTACAATCATATATGCCTTTAACATATTTCACTAACCTTTTCAAAGGTTTTATAACTTCACTAACCCTTCCAAAGACACCTAAAACCCTTACAAGCTTTACTAGGCCTAAATTGCCAATATGGCAAATTGTAACTTTTGAGCACTTTTAGTGCTTTCATGACTTTTAATTGGCCTTAAAGGCCATATTACATTTGTTTTAGACCTTATAAGCCTTTAGATCCCCAAAAAAGTTGACCTTTCAATAGCCTCCTAGGTGCATGTTAACATTACAATGCCCTTAAGTTCAATACATGCCTTTATAGTTTAGTCTTCAAAACATCAATTACAAAAATGGACCATTGGTCCAGTTATATTCAAAATTTGATCTTCCTAGATCATTAAACCAAATGACCCTCTCCACACACCCTTTTCTAGGGTGCCCTGCACCATCGTGTGTATGATAAAGATATATCATATAAACTAACAAGAGATATTATATGCAGATTTATAATGTCTATGACAGACTTATAAGAGGAATAAGTGCACATTTGAAAGGATAATAAGGGTAGACATGGAATGATAAAAAGTGCTGATTTGGGAAAAGGATAAGTGCAAACAAGGCAGATTTATATGAAGAAAATATAAAAAGGCACATATATTAATAGAGATTGTAAAAGGTGGATTTGAGAAGATCAATAAGATTTAAACAGATTATAATGTCCATCATCTGCTGAAGATAGCAACATTGTCAAGGTGAAATTTTAGACTTAAGTGAAGTTGGTTCTTTGCTTCGAGGGGTTGGAGCCTACAAATTTTTGGAGTTACTTGTTGATGAAAATCATAGATAGGTAGTATTAGCATTGCTCAAAGAGTTAATTACTTTATTCACATGAGAAGAATTCTAAAAAAATACTACATTATTCTGGAATTGCATAAAAATAATAGTAGGCTAAGAGAAATACATTTAAGCACTGATATTCAATATATAGCAGAGAACAGAGCAAGAATCAAACATATAAGTAAATTAATTTTAGTTGGCCGATGTAAGTTTCCTAGCCAACAAAAAGATAGTCTTGGGATGTATTATACTAAAATTTGGAACATGTGTTCCAATAGTTCATTAATGACACATTCAGATCCATTTGCCACAAGATATTCTAGAATATTCAATGCGTTGAAATGACAAAAGATGAGTTTCTTAATAGAATGTTTTACAACTCCAAAGGTGTCATAAGATGAGAAAAAAATCATTTTGTAGATTTGACAGAAGATAAAAAAAGGAACACTTCCATTACAAAAAAAACATGTTTTTAAAAATTACAAATGTCAGCTCAAGCAAGTCATATACTATTGTTGACTTTTTTCACGAACCACGTATATGCAGCTTGAAATTAATAATTGCCAGAGAAGGATCAAAAAAATCTATCTTGTAAACATGATGCTAGTTTCTGTTGGTGTCACTAACCCTTTTATAGAGAACACCCATAACCAATAGGCTTTCATTGTTGCATCAAATACAAATTGCTTTATCCATTATTTGTTGGATGACTACCAAAAAGAAATATAAATCTATGTGAGAGCTCTAATGCAAAACCCTAAAGATTGTCTTACAAATTTCTTGTAGCCTGAGCAATCTCAATCATAACCATACCATGTGGACCCCAAGGTTCATCGCTTGTTGCATCAAGTACCTAAAAAATAAAGAAAGTGATCTATGAGTTTCCACTTTGAAATGCTAGACAAAAAATATCATAAGAGATTTAGCTAAAAATGCACAAGCTTCTCTCTAAACTAAGAAGTGTTCTTAAACCCATGCAATCAAGATATCCCATTTCAACTTCAGTTGTTGTGCACTATTCTTTGTTGTTTAAAATTTCAATTAATTTCAAAATGGTATTAGATCATTTGTGATAGCCAACCCTTAGGCTAAAAGAGGAGTTGCACATAATAGTGAACTCTATCTCTTTTTTAGTTAAAACTTTATCTGTGTAGTTGTATTAGAAAAATCCATATAAAGTTCTAAACAATCTATATTATAAGTATTTATTACATCATTACTAGGACAATGCTATTGATTAGGATTATGTTGTACTTAAATTAATAAAAAGTATATGTGTTCTACATATTTCGTCCTTAGTTTTAACCAATGATAGGGAAAAGTCATAAAAATTCTGTCAATAAATGATGGGAAAAAATCATCAATAAATGATAGAAAATAGCCATATTAAATGCAGTCCAGCGATTGCTTCATTTCTTTATTAAAAGTTGACAAATACAATTGATTATTAAATTTTCACTTAATCCAACTATTGGATACAATTGCTAATTGTGTATTGTCTTTGATGTTACACAAATGTCATATTAGTCATTAGACGAAATCTATCTAGCTCAGATGATCAGCAAAGCAATTTACAGTGTCTACCGACCATTCCTGAAAATTACTCAGAAAGTTAGTGTTAACCAAGCTCCCAAGGTTAACGAAGAAAAGTTAATGTTTACCAAGCTCAATTTGGCATCAAAGGATTTTGTAGTAGAAAGTTAGTATTAACTAAGCTCCAAGGGTTAAAGAAGAAAAGTTAATGTTTATCAAGCTCACTCGGGCATCAAAGGATTTTGTAGCAGAAAGTTAGTATTAACTAAGTTCTCAAGGTTAATGAAGAAAACTTAATGTTTACCGAGCTCACTCAGGCATAAAAGGATTTTGTAAAAGAAAGTTAGTATTAACCGAGCTCCCAAGGTTAATGAAGAAAAGATAATGTCTACCAAGCTCACTCAGTTATCAAAGGAAATCTGGCAGAGAGTTAGCTTTTACCAAGCTCCAAAGGTCAGCAAAGGAAGATCAGTGCTAACCAAGTTCACTCAGTCTCCAAAGGATTTTTTTAGGGTTTGTAGTGTTTACCGAGCTTCACTTGGTTGACACTAGAAAACCATTCTGGAGCAGTGGTTACCAAGCTAGGGTCGGCCAGTGAAGGATTTTATTATTTTGATATTAAGTTCAATTGTTTCATGCAACCGACTGATGTAATAATTTTTAGTTGTTGTAAGTTATATTTGAGCCGACTTGATAATCTGAAAGGTATATATTTAGATGTTCAAGTTGTGAAGTAGTGTGAGTGTGAATTTATGGATGAGGATGGAATAAGAAAATATTGAGTGAATTTTGATGAAGGATTAGTTATCCTGGAGGAGTTGCAAAGTTGTATTCGATCAGTAAGGATCCAGTAAAGTAGAATAGAGATCTATAATCAACAAAAGATAAGTTGCATATCATTCAGGTCACCTCATTGCTGCTTTCTAATCATTGTAACAGTGAATCTAGAATCTCTCAATAGAGTTAGTTTAACAACCATTTTGTAAATCCTCTAACAAGGTGAAAATTTAGTTGAATTGTTCTAAAGACCTCTAACCAAGCCACTCCTAATAGGGTGATTAAAGCCTCTAACAAGGTCACACCTAACAGTGTGTATTGTAACCTTTAACAAGGTTGGCTCCTAACAGGGCTCACTTCATAAGAGTGAAAATTGGTGACTAGTTACTTGGTGGTTTTTCCCATATTGGGTTTCCACGTTAAATCTGGTGTCTCTTGTGTTCATTTATTTAACCTTTGCATGTACATTAATAACAATGAATGCTAGATGAGTAGTAACTAGTTAACCTACCAAGTTATAGTATTCCTGCACTATTTACTGAGTATCAGCAGTAACTAAGTAGTATAGACATCTAAGGGATTTTTGGAATTGTTTTTGTGGTAATTGATTCACCCCTCCCCTCTTAGTTACTTCATCTATATTTCCAAAAATTTGTATCAGAGCATTTGGTGCTTGCAGGACAAGATTTCAAGGATCTAAGCTAAAGATAAGGATGTTTTATAAGAGGGAAATTCCAAGACTTAATAGGGACAACTTCTCAGCATGGCAAGGGTTGATGAGACTTCATCTAGCTTCTGTTGGAGATACATGACTAAAATACCTTGATGAAAAATATGTAGAACCATCTGGTACACTATCTGTTAATGATATTGTTGAAAAGAAGACTCACAACATCATGATGATAGATATAGTATCTACTCTAGGTTATGAAGAATTTGATGACATCAAGGACTACAAATCTACCTTTGAAATGTGGAAAAAGCTGAAAGAAATCTATGGAGGAGATGATAATGTAAGAAGAGCCAAAGAAGAAAGTCTGAGAGGATAATTTGATCAAATGAGGATGAGAGAGGATGAAAACATTGCAAAATATGTTGAAAGAGTCAAAGCATGTGTCAGTGCAATCAAAGCATCTGGAGGAGATATTAAGGAGGAGATAGTTATAAGTAAAGTTCTTAGAATTCTACTTCCCATTTATGCAATTAGAGTTTATGAAATTCAAGAAAGAAGATGTGAAGCAAATCACAAGATAAATCTAGAGGCCATTGTTGGAAGATTAACTACATTTGAACTAGACAACATTGACAACTATGTTCCAACTTCCAAAAACATTAAATCAGAATTTGAAGCCAAGCTTTCACTCAAGGAAAAAAGTAAAAAGAAAAAAGAATCTCAGTCAAGAAGTGAAGATGAATTAGGCCAAAGTTTAGACAGTGATCTTGAGGTGATTCAAGTTCTACTAGCAAAAAAATATTCTAGAGGTAGAGGAAAATATAAAGGTAAAGTTTCTCTAATCTATTTTTCATGTGAATAAATTGGTCATATTGCTACTAGGTGCCCAAAAAAGTAGAACAAAGATGAGAAGAAAGGTTACAAGTATAATGGCAAGAAAGACTTCAAATCCTTCAAGGATAAAGGTAAGAAAACATGTTTTATGACTAAAGATTCTAATGATTCTAATGATGAAGAAAAAGATGAAATTGTCTACATTATTGTGAAAGATGAATCTGATAATGATGAAGAAATGGCACTTATTTCTCATATGAACAAAAATGATACATGGATCATAGATAGTGGTTGCTCTCATCACATGACTAGCGATAAAACTAAGTTTGAATGCTTTGAAGACTATGATGGTGGCAATGTAAGATTTGGTAACAATGAACCTTATTGCATAAAAGAAAGAGGAAGAATCTCTCTAACCAAAGAACTTATATGTGATAATGCCTATTGGGTAGAAGGACTAAAGAATAATCTATTGAGTGCGGCACAACTACTCAATAATGGATTCAAAGTAGAATTCATGTATGGAAAAGCAACATTGTTGGATGGAAAAGGAAAACTGATTGGATCAGGTACTCAAACAAAAGGTAATTTATTTTATCTTGAACTTGGTGAATGTTCATGTTTTATTGCTCAAATTGAAGAAAGTTGGTTATGGCATAAAAGTTGGTTATGGAAAATTCAAGAAAGTAAGAAGCATTCCTAATATAAAGAAACCTGAGGTCAGTCTATGCAAGAATTGTTAGATTAGTAAAATGGGAAAGACTACTTTTAAAAGTAAAAACTAGCAATCTGAAGATATATTAGAAATTGTGCATATTGATTTATGTGGAACCATTGGAATTGAAAGCTATATTGGAGAAAATTTCTTCATTCTTTTTGTTGATGATTACTCAAGAATGATGACTGTCATGTATCGAAAGAACAAATTAGAAGCATTTGAGAAATTCAAATGGTATTTGGCCAGAGTAGAAAAGGAAACAAGAAAAAGATTGAAATGCTTGAGGTCAGACAAAGGTGGATAATTCATTTCATTTGAGTTCAATAACTTTTGCATTGAAAGAGGAATCAAAAGATAGGTATTAGCCCCTAGAACTCCTGAAAAAAAATGGAATAGCTAAAAGAAGAAACAAATCTATCATGGATTGTGCAAGAACCTTAATGATCAAAAAGAGCATTGCTATCAAATACTGGAAGGAAGCTATCAGCACTATAGTTCATACCTTGAACTAAGTATAGCTTAAAAAGGACTCATTCAAAACTCTCTATGAGCTATGAATTGGCTATAAACCTAATGTAAGTTATCTAAAAGTATTTGGAAGTAAATGTTACATTTTGAAAGAATTTAGAAAAGGAAAATTTGATGTAAAAGGTGATGAAAGAATATTTTTGGGATACTCTTGCAAAAGTAAAGCATATAGATGTTTGAACTTGTCTACTTAAAAAGTCATAGAAAGTGCACATGTGAAAGTTGATGAGTTTGTAGAAAGGACTAAAGAAGAAAGAAAAAGGGAACCAAAAGATTATAGAAGGTTTGTTTTCACTGAACCGGATACAGTACTAGTCAATCAAGAATCTTCTACTCTTGAATCATTAGTAACTGAGTTATAGGAAGTTCAAAAAGAGCTACAACAACTTGAGTTACATTCAGATGCTATCGAGCAAGTGTCTACTAAGTCTGAAGGACTCGAGGCAATATCCACTGAGCTAGAACAGCCAAAACCTAAAGTTGAAGTACAAGAGGATAACAATAAAATTATTTTAAGAGGCAAGGAACCTGTATTAGCAAAATATGTTAGGAGACATCATTCAACAGATCAAATCATTGGAAACAAATTTGAAGGAACCATGACAAGAAGTAAGTTGAAAAGTACTTGTTTACTTGCTGATTTTGAACCTAGAAATAGCAATGATGCATTGGGAAATGATAGTTGGATTGAGGCTATGAATGAAGAGATAGAACAGATAGAGAGAAAAAAGACATGGACTCTTGTACCTAGGCCTAAAGATAAAAATGTGATTGGAACTAAGTGGGTATTCAGAAACAAGTTGGATGAAGATGGTAAGGTATAAGGAAACAAAGCTAGACTAGTATGCAAAGGATAAGCTCAAGAAGATGGAATAGACTATGGAAAAAATTTTGTTCCTATTGCAAGATTGGAAGGAGTCAGAACTTTGCTAGCATACGCTGCTCACAAAGGATTTAAAGTTTATCAGATGGATGCCAAGTTAGCATTCCTCAACTGTATACTAGATGAAGAGGTTTACTTTGAACAACCTAAAGGTTTTGTTGATCCAAATAAGAAGAACATGGTCTACAAATTACACAAGGCATTGTATGGTCTGAAACAAGCCCCTAGAGCATGGTATGAAAGATTACATAATTATCTTATTCAGATTGTTTTTCAAAGAACTAATGATAAAAGTAGCTTGTATATAAAGGAAGGACTAGATAATAAGATTGTCTTGGCAGAAATATTTGTAGATGATATTGTTTTCATAGGGAATTATGATCTTTGCAAAGAATTTTCAGAACAAATGAACAAGGAATTTGAAATGTCTATGTTTGGAGAGATCAAATTCTTTGTTGGTCTTCAAATTTAGTAGAATAAAAATGGTATCTACATCACTCAATCAAAATACATCAAGGAGATATTGAAAAAATTTGGTATGAAAAATTGTAGACCAGTTGGGACTCCTATGTGTACTAGATTAAAACTTACCAAGGAAGATGAATCAAAAGAAGTAGATCAAACATTGTATAGATCTATGATTGGAAAGTTGTAGTATGTAGTTCATACTAGGCCAAATATTGCCCTTAAAGTTGGTATTGTAGCAAGATTTTCAACAAAACCAAGAGAAAATCACATGATGGCAATCAAAAGAACAATGAGATATTTGAAGGGAATTGAAGATTATGGTTTATGGTACAAATTTGGAGGTAATCTAGATTTGAAAGTGTTTACTGGTGCTAATTGGGCAGGAAACCTTGATGACATAAAAAGTATAAGTGGAGGAGCATTCTTTCTTGGAAAGAGGTTAGTTTCTTGGACAAGCAAAAAGTAGAATTGTACATCTCAATCTATAGCAGAGGCAGAGTATGTTGCTATTGCAATAAACTATTCTAATATTGTTTGGTTTAAATAGTTGCTAGAAGGCACGAAGGTGGAAATCAAAGAACTAGTTGTTATGTTCTATGATAATACAAGTGCAATCAACATATCTAAGAATCCAATGATGCATTCCAAAACCAAGCACATTGTAATAAAATATCATTTTGTCAGAGAATTGTTGCAAGATAAGGAGATTAGATTGGAATATGTTCTTAAAAAGGAACTAATTGCTGACATATTCACAAATCCATTACCTAAGGATGAATTTTGGTATCTAAGAGGTAAGATAGGGGTCACTCCCCTATCTGAAGTTCACTAAAATGAAGTTTTAGTGATACATCAACGCATATCAAGTAAAATATCTATCAGTTGATGCAACATAATTAGGACATATTGCATATGAATCAATACTTTAGGTACATTAAAATTCATTTGAATTGTGTTGTCTTTGGCATGTGTTGTCAAAGAGGGAGAGTTTTACTATCATATCTTTCTAAAATTTGTCTGAGAAGAAAATTTTGCTATGGAATTCCTTCACGGAGGGAGATTACTAAAAGAGGAGAGTTTTCTATCTAATAGAGAAAGTTGTTTTGACAAAAAAAGACTTGTTAGACTTGTTTTCAAATTTCATTCTACTATGACATGTTGTGTTGCCATCAATGCCAAAGAGGGAGATTGTTGGATACAATTGCTAATTGTGTATTGTCTTTGATGTTACAAAAATGTCATATCAGTCATCAGACAAAATCTATTGAGCTCAGATGATCAACAAAGCAATTTACAGTTTCTACCGAGCATTCTTGAACATTACTTAGAAAGTTAGTGTTAACCGAGCTCCCAAGATTAACAAAGAAAAGTTAATGTTTATCGAGCTCACTTGGGCATCAAAGGATTTTGTAGCAGAAAGTTAGTATTAACTGAGCTCCCAAGGTTAATGAAGAAAAGTTAATATTTATTAAGCTCACTTAGGCGTCAAAGGATTTTGTAGCAGAAAGTTAGTATTAACTGAGCTCCCAAGGTTAACAAAGAAAAGCTAATGTCTACCGAGAAAACTCAGTTATCAAAGGAAATGTGACAGAGAGTTAGCTTTTATCGAGGTCCAAAGGTCAGCAAAGGAAGATCAGTGCTAACTAAGTTCACTCGGCCTCCAAAGGATTTTTGCAAGGTTTGTAGTGTTTACTGAACTTCACTTGGTTAACACTAGAAAACTATTATGGAGCAGTGGTTACCGAGCTAGGGTCGACCAGCAAAGGACTTTATTATTTTGATATTAAGTTTAATTATTTCATGTAACTGATTGATGTAATGATTTTCAGTTATTGTAAGTTATATTTGAGCTGACTTGATAATCTGAAAGGTATATATTTAGATGTTCAAGTTGTGAATTAGTGTGAGTGTGAATACATGGATGAGGATGGAATAAGCAAATATTGAGCAAATTTTGATGAAGGATTAGTTATCCTGGAGGAGCTGAAAAGTTGTATTTGATTAGTAAGGATCTAATAAAGCAAAACAAAGATCTGTAATCAGCAAAAGATAAGTTGCATATCATTCAGGTCACCTCATTGTTGCTTTCTAATCATTGTAACAATGAATCTAGAATCTCTTAACATAGTTGGTTTAACAACCATTTTGTAAATCCTCTAACAAGGGGACAATTTAGTTGAATTTTTCTAAAGACCTTTAACTAGGCCACTCCTAATAGGGTGATTAAATCTTCTAACAAGGTCACACCTAATAGTGTGTATTGTAACCTTTAACAGGGTTGGCTCCTAAAAGGGCTCACTTCAGAAGAGTGAAAATTGGTGACTAGTTACTTGGTGGTTTTTTCCATATTGGGCTTCCACGTTAAATTTGGTGTCTCTTGTGTTTATTTATTTAACCTTTGCATGCACATTAATAACAATGAATGCTAGATGAGTCGTAACTAGTTAGCCTACCGAGTTACAGTATTCTTGCACTATTTACTCAGTATGAAAAGTAACTAAGTATTATAGACATCTACGGGATTTTTGGAATTGTTTTTGTGGTAACTAATTCACCCCTCCCCTCTCAGTTACTTCATCTATATTTCCAACACCAAAAAAGTACATCAACGGGAAGTTTGTTGACTTGTGTGTCTTTAACTGAAATTGTACTAAATAATAACTAGAATAGACTATGTATGTTTACATCACAAATATACATTAGATTTTTTTGTACGAAATGCGATATTGTAAATTCAACTTAACTCATAATACATGCAATATGCCCAAAATCCAAGGTGTAACTCAAATCTGATCCAGTATTTATTCTGCAAGATTAACATCTATTGCTAGAACAGTATTGAAACTAGTACCATACATCAACCTACAAGTTAAGGTTGCCCATATCTTAACCTACTACACATGCTTTTAGAGTTGCTAAGTTCAACTACCTGGGTTTGTTACATGAGCAATACTAAAGCAAATCCAACTAACATTGAGATGAGTAAGACTAATTTAGTCATCAATCTACTGATGTTATGGTTTAAGACCAATTACAAAAATCAAATAGATGTTGCTTAAATGAATTGAATATTTCCAAACTAATTAAGTGCCTTTTGAATAGTGACCCTCATGAGTTGGCAAGGTGATTTGGGGGTCTCATTTGGGGTCTAAAAATTTCTTAATGTCAAACTTCTAAACTTAAAAATAAAATGAAAACATCATCATTAACTCTACAATCAAGGAATGAGCATTAAATACTTCTTATCCACAAATAATAATAATTTGGTAGAGAGAAATTTGGCGATTCTTACCAATACATTGACAGTGATCATAGTGAGGATGAATTGAATTATGAAATGACTCTTCAATAACAAAAAGTAGAAAAATGCCTTAGAATCAATTGAAAAACAACACACGATAATCCGATCAACTACATAAGAACTTCATTCAAATTAGGTCAAGTGACTTACACAAAGATTTTGCATGATTTTGTTCTACTGTTGAGAATGTTGATAGGAAAAAATGACTAGAGGTTGCTAGATGAATATTATGACCCAACTAAAGAAGAAATATTTTTATAATGAAATGAACCAAGACTGTTCTTCTACAACTGCTGCTCCAATCCATAAATACCTATTCATAAACAGGTAGCATTTATAAAATGTATAATACATGTCTGAAATGGTGATTGATAAGATACAATCCATAAGTAGGAGATATTTTAACACAGCAAGTCAAATTGTGATATTGCTATCAGGATTCAACTGTGTGATTTTTGAGTCAAACTCATCAATACATATTTAATGAAATGAATGGAACCCATCTCTCATGAGAATGAATTGAATAGTTAGCACTCATTGGATCTAGGTGATGCTCATAGAGGTGAAGCACCAAGACTTCTCAGGAGGTCACCCATCCTAGTACTACTCCAACTCTAGCATACTTAACTACATAGTTTCCTCCATGGCTAAACCCACTCTACTTGCAACTCCATTTACAAAACCTTCACCAAGTGTTGTGCCTTATGAACCATTCATTAGAAAGCCACTTAAGCTCATCAATTGATAAGTAGGAGATATTTTTCCACAATAAGTTGCATTGTGATATTGCTATCAGTATTTAACTGTGTGATTTTTGAGTCAAACTCATTGACCCATATTTCATGAGTAGTGGTTCACATCTCTCATGAGAATGATTGGAACACTTAGCACTCATTGGATCTAGGTGATGCTCACAGAGGTGGAGCACCAAGATTTCATGGGAGGTCACCCATCCTAATACTATAGCTTGAGAAAACTTAACTACAAATTTTCTTGATAGCAATATCATAATTTTAAAAAAAAATTCTTAACCCTTATATTTTGTCACAATAGCTTGCTAGTTCATCTACACTTGTGAGGAATTGGATCACACACTCTTGGATCTTCTTAGTAAAGTGCAATTGGCTACACTAAAAAAAGAAAAATGACTTGGTTTACCTGCATTCAAATCTACTGTTCCTTAAAAAAAGTGGCTAAGAGTGGACACAAGGGACTGAGATAATAAGCCCATAACATATTGACTTGGATATTCCACTTCCCACTTTGCTACACTTGATGTTGATGATGACTATGGGAAAATTTGTGGGCATTGGAGTGCTAGTGCCAATGTCAATGCTAGTGGAGCCCTATTTGTGGTTCTTTTGATTTACCACTACCTATATCATCTAATATGGATGGTGATGATATTTTGTAAGTCCCATATTATTTTTTTAAAATGATGACTCACTATTGAAAATTGACATTATTATTATTTAATTTTAATATATATTATAACATTTGAGTTTCACTAATATATCATTAGTATTTTGAACTAAAATACTGCTGCAAATATGCATATTTTTATTTTATATGTTTTTGTATTGATGAACTCAACACCAGATTCTTTTTGATAAACTCCTTAAACTAGACCTATGAACCTAAACCCAAACCACTACGAAGGCCAGTAACTTAGATTTTAAGTAAAAAATATTTGAGAAATTATTTGTTTATGTTATGGCCCCATCTTGAGCATTGTTTGCTCTTGTGGGTTTATGCATACATTGTAGGAGTATCCTGCCTTTGTTTGAATTGTTTTAGAAAATTATCTCCTACTCATCAATTGATGAGCTTAAGAGGCTTTCTAATGAATGGTTCATAAGGCACAATATTTGGTGAAGATTTTGCAAATGGGGTTGCAAGCAAAATGGGTTTAACTAGAGGAAACTCCGTAGTTAAGCACGCTTGAGCTGTAGTAGTACTGGAATAGGTGATCTCTTGAGAAGTCCTATTGCTTCACCTCTATGAGCATCACCTAGATTCAATGAGTGCTAAGTGTTCCAAGGTACAAGCATAAATCTATGTCACCATTTGTGATATCAAAACCTGTTTTGGTCAAATTTCATTTCTCTATCAAAACTCAATTTTATTCAAAAACAAAAAATACTTTTTTATAGATCTTAGATTCAATATCATCATTATATAAATTTTTGAGTGTTTTGATTAGATATAATATGTTAAAATTTTAAAATATTAGAAGTCGATATTTCAACATTTCAAAAGATGCTCACTTAAGAAAGGGAAAAAATAGTAAATCATACCAAAAAAACAAAAAAAAAAATTTTTACCTCTAGAGGAGAGAGTCCTCTTCATGAATATGTAATTTTTTTCAAGAAGGTGTAGGTTTGATTTGGAAGTTTTGACAGGAGGAAAAAACTGTTTGCTTCTGAGAAGGTTGAGCTTGAGTACTTATAACAAAGAAAATATAGATAAAAAAATAATTATTTATTTTTTTGTGAACTAGATATACATGTCATCTATAAGATATTTTCAAATCAAAAAAAAAAAAGATGATTTGCATTTTATTTTTTTTGAAGGGAACTACACCCTATATTTTTTATAGTTAAAATAGGGACTTCAAAATAAAAGAAATGAATAAATTCTTACTCAAAAAAAATTTAAAAAATGATAGGCATAAATTTCATCCAATTCTATACATTTCATCATTTTACATCATTTTCAAATTCTAAACACAAATACCATTTTTTTTGTCATTAATGTTGAACTGTTGCATTTTGATATCACATTTCTTCATAAAAGGTGACATAGGTTTGTGATTTTACCCTCCATTTATTCTCATGAGAGATGGGTTTGGTGAACCACTACTCATCAAATATGGGTCAATGAGTTTGACTCAAAACTCACACAGTTAAATCTTGATAGTGATATCACAATTTGACTTGTTGTGGAAAAATATCTCCTACTTATCAATTGATGAGCTTAAGGGGCTTTGTAAAGAATAGTTCATAAGGCACAACACTTGGTGAAGGTTTTGCAAATGGGGTCACAAGTAGAGTGGGTTTAACCATGGAGGAAACTCCATAGCTAATTGCGCTAGAGTTGGAATAATACTAGGATGGGTGACCTCCTAGGAAGTCTTGGTGCTTCACCTCTATGAGCATCACCTAGGTCCATTGAGTGCTAAGTGTTCCATTCATTCTCATGAGAGATGGGTTCATTGAACCACTACTTGTGAAATATGGGTCAATGAGTTTGACTCAAAAACATAGTTAAATCCTAATAGCAATATCACAATTTGACTTGTTGTGGAAAAATATCTACTACTTATCAATTGATGAGCTTAAGGGGATTTCTAATGAATGGTTCATAAGTCATGACACTTGGTGAAGGTTTTGCAAATAGGGTTCCAAGTAGAGTGGCTTTAACCATAGAGTAAACTTAGTAGTTAAGGTGCTCAAGCTGGAGTAGTACTGGGATGGGTGATTTTTGGGGAAGTCCTAGTGCTTCACCTCTATGAGCATCACCTAGATCTAATGAGTTTTAAGTATTCCATTCATTCTCATGAGAGATGGGTTTGGTGAACCACTACTCATGAAACATGGGTCAATGAGTATGACTCAAAAATCACACAGTTAAATCCTAATAGCAATATCACAATTTGACTTGTGCAAAAATAACTCTTACTTATCAATTGATATGCTTAAGGGGCTTTCCATTGAATGGTTCATAAGGCATAATAATTGGTGAAAGTTTTGCAAATGGGGTTGCAAGTAGAGTGGGTTTAACCATGGATGAAACTCTGTAGCTAAATGCACTGGAGCTGGAGTAGTACTAGGATGGGTAACTTCCCAAGAAGTCCTGGTGCTTCACCTTTGTAAGCACCACCTAGATCTAATGAGTGCTAAGTGTTCCGTTCATTCTCATGAGAGATTTTTTTCCTAAACCACTAGTCATGAAATATGGGTCAATGACTTTGACTCAAAAATCACACAATTAAACCTTGATAGCAATATCACAATTTGACTTGCTGTGGAAAAATACCTCCTACTTATGGATTGTATCTTATCAATCACTATTTTGAACATATATTATACATTTTATTAATGTTACTTGTTTATTCATAGGCAATTATGGATTGGAGTGGAAGTTGCAGGAAAGTAGTCTTGGTTCATTTCATTATAAAAATAGTTCTTCTTTGGTTGGGTCATAATATTCAACTAGCAACCTGTGATCATTTTTTCCCATCAACATTCTCAACAATAGAAAATCGTGCAAAATCTTTGTGTAAGTCACTTGACCTGATTTGAATGAAGTTCTTATGTAGTTGATCCCATTGTCATGTGTTGTTTTTCAATTGATTCTAAGTCTTTCTTATCTATTTTCAATAGTAGTAGTTACAAAGAGGGGATGTAGGGATATGCTGATAAACTTTAAAACATTTGGAAAATGCTTTTGTATAGTGAGTAGCTACCTCTGCTCTTTGAAGAGCTATCCTTGAGTTTTGTTTTGTGTTGCTGATGTCATAGACACACATACCCAACTATTTGTGGGGCTTTTGCACAAGAAAATTTATCATATGCAAGGCTTCCTTAAATGCAACACAACACAAGATAGAATGCAGATATGAAAATGCTCCTTGTTCTAAAATGGCTACACAGAGTGTTGGATCTAAGTAGCCCATTTACAATTTCATTTTTTTCACATAGGTTGTAGCAAATATAATTAAAAATTTGGGATAAAGTTCTGGATGCTTGCTGGGAGACACAATTCGATTTAGATAATATGAAAAGAAGATAACGAGTTATAATCTTAAAGTCAATATATCAGATCAAAAGATCAAAGCTTGTTATATAGAGAATGATTCTTTTCCTATGTCTATGTATATACATGAGAAAAGATGGGCAAAATTCATAGGAAAGTACCGTGAATTTTTTAAATTCTTTTCAGTGGTATCTCCTTTGGGTACTTTTCTTTGAGGGGTCTGCTGCAAGTTTTGTATTTCTCCTCATGGTATTGATTCTATTTGTTGACACATAGGGCAGTGATCTATAGTATAGTAGGTAAAAGCATTTACCAACTACACGTAATGCATTAAGAGAAGATTTATTGCAATTCAAGTGCATGCAATAATTTTTATGAGTTGTTTGATGTGAACAGACATTTGACATTAGATATTTAGGTACTATCTTCCATCCTTCCATATATCTTTGGTCTTGGCCTTAAAAATAAAAGAAGATCCAAACTACTTACCCAAATTCTACTTCCAAGGACCAACTAGAGAAAATAGAGATTTGATAAAGATCCACACTTATCAAACGTGTAGCTTATTTCCTCCAAATAGAGCTTTGTTTTCTCATCTTGTGAGAAATTATTTGTTGCTTCATGACCACAATCTTTGAAGTGAAAAAGAACTTGTTCAACATAGAGTGGATGCTTACCATCATGACAAGCACTTTCACACAGGTGACCACATTAGAGAAGAGTCCTACAAGGCCATGTGCAGAATAGAGGATTGAAAGAAGATGCATCTTTAATGCATAGAAAAAAAAAAGAAGGGTCACAAGGATGTCTTAGACAACGAAGATATATTTCCTCACTCAAACAATCTCATTCTTTGAAATATAACAACAAGTTGTGATTGCCACAAAAATATAGTGCTCCTCTTGCTCACAATATAGAAATGCACAGCCTATTTTGCTTAGCCAGATACCCAATATTTCTATCATCATTGGATCTAACGAGGGAAACAATCAAAATTTTATTCTCTGAACCCTAAAACCCCAATAGTAAAACATCAAACAACCACATTGACAATGAAATAGGGCATCAACCTTTTTCATTTTCAAAACAATATGAAGCCCGTGTTGGTCAAAATTTTGACTAACACGAGCATAGATTTATTGAAAAAGATATTTTTCGTTGCATATTCTGACCAATCTAAAACATTTTAATAGATGGTCAAAAATTTTGGTCTAAAAATGGGGTAAATGGTACTAGTGCTAGTTCTGATATAAATGAATCTTATATGTCCCTAGGCATCCTAGGACCCCTAGTGACTTATGTCATCATGGAATGTTTCAAAAGGTGTCATAGGTCATCTTATGACCCCTTTCAACCCATATAAATTATTTTAATATGTCTCTAGGGGTCCTAGGAACCCTAGGGACATATGCCATCATGAAATGTGTCGAAAGGGGTCATAGATCATCATATGACCCTCTTCAACCCATACAAACAATTATAATATGTCCCTATAGGTCCTAGTACCCCTAAGTATATATGTCATCATGAAATGAGTCAAAAAAGTCTTAGGTCATCCTATTACCCCCTTCAACCCATATAAATTATTCTAATATGTCCCTAGGGGTTCTAGGACTGCTAAGGACATATATCATCATGAAATGTGTTGAAAGGGGTCATAGGTCATCATGTGATGTCCTTTGACCCATATAAATGATTCTAATATGGGGACATATGTCATCATGGAGTGTGTCAAAATGGGTTATAGGTCATCCTATGACCCCCTTTTACCCATATAAATGATTCTAATATGTCCCTAGGGGTCCTAAGACCCCTATGGACATTTGTTATCATGGAATGTGTCGAAAGGGGTCATAAGTCATCCTATAACACACTTTGACCCCCTTCGACCCATATAAATGATTCTAATATGCCCATAGGTGTCCTAAGATACCTATGGATATATGTCATCATAGAATGTGTCAAAATGGATCATAAGTCATCCTATGATCCCCTTCAACCCATATAAATGATACTAATATGTCCCTAAGGTTCCTAGAACCCCGACAGACATATGTAGTCATGGAATGTGTCGAAAGGGGTCACAAGTCATCCTATGAGCCCTTTCGACCCATCTAAATGATTCTATTATGTCCTTAGGGGTCCTAGGACCCGTAGGGACATATGTCATCATAGAATGTGTGGAAATGACCTATTACCCCCTTGGACCCATATAAATGATTTTAATATGTCTCTAGGGGTCATAAGATCCATAGGGACATATGTCATCATGGAATGTATTGAAAGGACCTATGATGCTCTTTGACCCATATAACTCATTCTAATATGTCCCTAGCGTTCCTAAGACCCCTATAGACATATGTCATCATAGAATGTGTCAAAAGGGGTCATAAGTCATCCTATAACCCCCTTCAACCCATATAAACAATTCTAATATGTCCCTAGGGATCCTAGTACGCATAGCAACACATGTCATCATGGAATGTGTCAAAAGGTTCCATAGATCATCCTGTGACCGCCTTCGACCCATATAAATGAATTTAATATGTCCATAGGGGTCCTAGAACCTCAATGGACATATCTCATCATGAAATGTGTTGAAAGGGGACTGATAACCGCCTTTGACTCATCTAAATGATTCTAATATGTCAATAAGTGTCCTATGACTCCTACAGACGTATGCACTTATGTAATGTGTCAAAAGGGGTCATAGGTCATCCTATGACCCGCTTCGACACATATAAATGATTCTTATATCTCCTTAGGGATCCTAGGACTCTTAGGGGCATATTTCATCATGAAATGTGTCAGAAGGGGTCATAAGTTATCCTATGACTACCTTAGACCCATATAAACAATTGTAATATGTGCCTAGGGGTCCTAGGACCCCTAGCGACATATGTCATCATGAAATGTTTCAAAATGACTTATTACGCCCTTTGACCCATATAAAAGATTGTAGTATGTAGGGGACCCCTAGGGACATATGTCGTCATGGAATGTATCAAAAGACCTATGACCTCCTTCGACCCATTTAAACAATTGTAATATGTCCCTAGGTATACTAGTACACCTAGGGACATATGTCATCATGAAATGTGTTGAAAGGAGTCATAGGTCACCCTATGACCCCCTTTGAGCCATATAAATGATTATAATATGTTCTTCAGGGTCGTATGACACCTAAACACATATGTCATTATGGAATGTCCCAAGGGATCTTAGGACCCCTAGAGACATATGTCTTATGATCCCCTTCAAACCATATAAATGATTCTAATATGTCCCTAGGGTTCCTAGAACCCCTATGGACATATGTAGTCATGGAATGTGTCGAAAGGGGTAACAGGTCATCCTATGACCCCCTTCGACCCATATGAATGATTCTATTATGTCCCTAGGGGTTCTAGGACCCCTAGGGACATATGTCATCATATAATGTCCTGAAAGGTGTCATAGGTCATCCTATGAGCCTCTCCACACAATATAAATGATTCTAATATGCCCCTACAGGTCTTAGGACCCCTAATGACATATGCTATCATGGAATGTTTCAAAATGGGTCATAAGTTATCCTATGACTCCCTTTGACCCAAATAAATGATTCTAATATGTCTTTAGGGGTCTTAGGACCCCTAGCCACATATGTGATCATGGAGTGTGTTG
This sequence comes from Cupressus sempervirens, assembly GCA_028749045.1. Classification (NCBI taxonomy): domain Eukaryota; kingdom Viridiplantae; phylum Streptophyta; class Pinopsida; order Cupressales; family Cupressaceae; genus Cupressus; species Cupressus sempervirens. The sequence continues at coordinate 133,727,376 of CM053789.1, read as the reverse complement.
AAAGGGGCCATAGATCATCCTGTAACCACTTTTAACTCATATAAATGATTGTAATATGTCTGTAGGGGTCCTAAGACCCTAAGAGGCATATGTCATCATGGAATGTGTTGATCCATATAAATGATTTTAATATGACCCTAGGGGTCCTATGACCTCTAGAGATATGTATAATAATGGAATTTGCCAAAAGTGGTCATAGGTCATCCTATGACCTCTTTCCACCCATATAAATGATTTTAATATGTCCCTAGGGATCCTAGGAATCCTAGGGACATATGTCATTATGGAATGTGTCGCAAGGGGTCATAGGCCATCCTATGCCCTCTTCAACCCATACAAATGATTCTAATATGTCCCTAGGGGTCTTAGGATCTCTAGAGACACATATCGTCATGGAATGTATCGAATAAGGTCATAGGTCATCCTATAACCCCCTTCAACCCATATAAAAAATTCTCATATGTCCCTAGTGATCCTAGTACCTACAAAGACATATCATCATGGAATGTGTTGAAATGGGTCATTGATCACCCTGTGACCACCTTCATAGAATATAAATGAATGTAATATGTCTGTATGGGTCCTAAGACCTTTAGGGACATATGTCATCATTGAATATGTAAAAAAGGGTCATAGGATGACCTTTTACCCCCTTTGACCCATATAAATGATTATAATATGTCCCTAGGGGTCTAATGACCACTATGAACATGTCATCATGTAATGTATCGAAAGGGGTCATAAGTCATCCTATGACCTGCTTCAACCCATATAGATGATTCCTATATGTCCCCAGGGGTCCTAGGACCCCTAGGGACATATGTCATCAGGGAATGTATCGAAAGGTGTCATAGGTCATCATATGACCACCTTTGACCCATATAAACAATTGTAATATGTCCCTAGGGGTCTTAGGACCCCAAGCAACATATGTCATCATATAATTTGTTGAAATGACCTATGAACATCATCTACCCATATAAATGATTTTAATATGTCCCTAGGGGTTGAAAGAGCCCTAAGGACATATGTCATCATGAAATGTGCCAAAAGGGGGATTCTAGTATGTCGCAAGGGGTGTTAGGACCCTTAGGAAAAAAATGTCCTCAAAAAATGCGTTGAAAGGAGTCATAGGTCATCCTATCAGAAACTTTGACCCATATAAATGATTCTAATATGTCCCTAGGGGTTCTAGGACCCCAAGAGACATATGTCATTACGGAATGTGTCAAAAGGTTTCATAGGTCATCCTATGACCCCTTTCAACCTATATAAATGATTCTAATATTTTCCTAGGACTCATAGGAACCCCAGGGATATATGTCATCATGAAATTTGTCAAAAGGGTTCATAGGTCATCATATGACGCCCTTCAACCCATAAAAATGATTGTAATATGCCCCTATGGGGCTTAGTACCCCTAGGGACATATTTCATCATCAAATGAGTTGAAAGGGGTCATAGGTCATCCTATAACCCCCTTCCACCCATATAAATGATTATAATATGTCCCTAAGAATCTTATCACCCATAGGGACATATGTTATTATGTAATATGTTGAAAGTGATCACCCCTTAGACCCATATAAATGATTGTAATATGTCCCTAGGGAGCTTAGGACCCCTAGGGACATATGTCATCATGGAATGTGATGTACAGGGTCATAGGTCATGCTATGATACCTTTCAACCTATATAAACGATTATAATATGTCCCTATGGGTACTAGGACACCTAGCAACATATGTCATCATGGATTGTGTCAAAAGGTGTTATAGGTCATCCTATGACTCCCTTCAACCCATATAAATGATTGTAATATGTCCCTAAGGGTCCTAAAAACCCTAGCAACATATGTTATTATGAAATGTGTCGAAAGGAGTCATAGGTCATCCTATTACCCCTTCAACCTATATAAATAATTCTAATATGTCCCTAGAGGTCCTAGGACCCCTAGAGACATATGTCATCATGGACTATGTCGAAAGGGGTCATAGATCAGCCTGTGACTACCTTTGACTCATATAAACTATTGTAATATGTCCTTATTGGTCCTAAGACCCTTAGAGACATATGTCATCATTGAATGTGTCAAATTGGCTCATAGGTCATCCTATGTCTCCCTTTGTCCCATAAAAATGATTATAATATGTCCCTAGGGATCCTAGGACCCCTAAAGACATATGTCATAATGGAATGTAAATAAAGGGGTCATAGATCATCATGTGACCCCCTCCAACCAATATAAATTATTCTAACATATCCCTAGGGGTCTAAGGATCCCTAGGGACATATGTCATCATGTAATGTGTCAAAAAGGGTTAGAGGTCATACTGTGACATTGTTCGACCGATATAAATGATTCTAATATGTCATTAGGGGTCCTAGGACCCCTAGGGACATATGTCATCATAGAATGTGTCGAAAAGCATCAGAGGTCCCCCTATGATCCCCTTTAACCCATATAAATGATTTTATTATATCCCTAGGGGTACTAGGAGCCCTAAGGACATATGTTATCATAGAATGTGTTGAAAGGGGTCTTAGGTCATCCTATGACCCCCTTCGACCCATATATATGACTCTAATATGTCCCTAATGGTCCTAGTACCCCTTGGGACATATGCCATTATGGAATGTGTCGAAAGGGGTCATAAGTAATGCTATGATCCCCTTTGACCCATATCAATGATTTTAATAAGTCCTTAGGGTTCGTAGGACTCCTAGGGACATATGTTATCATGAAATGTGTTGAAAGGGGTCATAGGTCATCCTATGAATGCCTTTAACACATATAAATGAATTTAATATGTCCTTATGAGTCCTAGGACCCATAGAAATGATTCTAATATGTCACTAGGGGTATTAGCACTACTAAAGACATTTTTCAACATGGAATGTGTTCAAAGGGGTCATAGGTCATCTTTTGACCCCCTTCAACCCATACAAACAATTCTAATATGTCCATAGGGGTTTTATGACCCCTAAAGACATATGTCATCTTAGAATGTGTCAAAAGGTGTCATAGGTCATCCCGTGACATCCTTCGACCCATATAAATGATTATAATGTCCTTATGGGTCCTAGCACCCCTAGTGACATATGTCATCATGCAATGTGTCGAAAGGGGTCATGGGTCATCCTATGACCCCTTTTGACCCATATAAATAATTGCAATATGTCTTTAGGGGTCCTAGGACCCCTACAGACATATGTCATCATGAAATATGCTAAAAGCGGTCATAGGTCATACTGTGACCCCCATCGACACATATAAACGATTCTCCTTGTACCCCTAAGAACATATGTCATCATGGAATGTGCCGAAAGTTGTCATATGTTATCTTGTGAACCCTTTCCACCCATATATATGATTCTAATATATCCCTAGGTGTCCTAAGACCCCTAGGGATATATGTTGTCATAGAATGTGTTGAAAGGGGTTAGAGGTCATCTTGTGACCCACTTCGACCCATATAAATGATTCTAATATGTCCCTAGTGCTCCTATGACCCCTAGGGACACATGTCATCAAAGAATGTGTCAAAAGGGGTTATAGGTCATCCTATGACCTTAACCCATATAAACGATTCTAATATGTCCTTAGGGGTCCTAGGACCCCTGTGGACATATGTCATTATAGAATATGTCAAAAGGGATCATAGGTCATCCTATGAACCCCTTCGACAAATATAAACCTTTCTAATATGTCTCTAGAGGTCGTAGGACACTTAGAGACATATGTCATCATAGAATGTGTCAAAAGAGGTCATAGGTCATCCATTGACCCTATTCAACCCATATAAATGATTCTAATATGTCCCTAGGGGTCCTAGGATCCCTATGGACATATGTCATCATGGCTTTTGTTGAAATGAGTTATAGGTCATCCTATGACCCCCTTCATCCCATATAAATGATTCTAATATGTCCCTAGGGTTCCTAGGACCCCTGTGGATATATGTAGTCTTGGAATGTGGCAAAAGGGGTCACAAGTGATCCTATGACCCCATTCAACTCATATAAATGATTCTTATATGTCTCTAAAATTTTTAGGATCCCTAAGGACATATGTCATCATGGAATGTGTCAAAATGGGTCATTGGTCATCCTATGACCAACTTTGACCCATATAAATGACTATTATATTAACCTAGGGGTACTCGGACCCCTAGGGACATATGTCATCATGGAGTATATTGAAAGGGGTTATAGGTCATCCTATCTCCCCCTTTGACCCATCAGAACGATTGTAATATGTCCCTATGGGTCCTACTAACCCTAGGGACATATGCCATCACGAAATTTATCGAAAAGAGTCCTAGGTCATCCTATGACCTGCTTCGACTCAGATATATGATTATAATATGTCCATAGGGGTCGTAGGATTCTTAGGGACATATGTTATCATGGAATGTGTTGAAAACTCCCTTTGACCCATATAAATTATTCTAACATGTCCCAAAGTGTCTCAGGACCCCTAGTGACATATGTCATCATTAAATGTGTCAAAAAAGGTCCTAGGTCATCCTATGACCTATGACCCCCTTCAATCCATATAAATGATTGTAATATGTACCTATGGATCCTAGGACCCCTAAAGACATATGTTGTCATAGAATGTGTCAAAATGTGTCATAGATAATCCAATGACACCCTTCGATCCATATAAATGAATACAATTAGTCCCTAAGGAGCATAGGACCCATATAAAAGATTCTAATATGTCCCTAGGGGTCCTAGGACACCTAAAGACATATGTCATCATGGGATGTCTCAAAAAGTGTCATAGGTCATCGCATTACTCCTTTCAACCCATATAAATGATTCTAATATGTCCCTAGGGGTCTTAAGAACCCTAGGGACATATTTCATTATGGAACGTGGTGAAAGGGGTCATAGGTCATCCTATGACCACCTTCAACCAATATAAATGATTGTAATATGTCTCTAGAGGTCCTATTGTCCCTAAGGACATATGTCATCATGGAATGTGTTGAAAGAGGTTCTATGACCCCCTTTGACCCATATAAATGATTGAAATATGTCCCTATGAGTTTTAGGACCCCTAGGGACATATTTCATCATGGAATGTGCTGAAAAGTTTCATAGATCATCCTATGACCACCTTCGAGCTTTATAAATGATTCTAATAGTTCCTCTAAATGCATTGAAAGGGGTCATAGGTCATACTTCAATCCATATAAATGATTCTAAAATGTCCCTAGGGGTCCTAGCACCCGTAGGGACATATGTCATAATCAAATGTGTTGAAATGTGTCATAAGTCATTGTATGACCCTTTTCAACTCATAAAAATGATTATATTATATTGCTAGGGGTCATAGAAACCCTAAGGACATATATTTTCATGAAATATGTTTAAAGGGGTCATAGGTCATCCTATAAACCCATCCGACCCATATAAATAATTCTATTATGTACCCAGGGGTATTAGGAACCCTATGAACATATGTCATCATGGAATATGTCGAAAGGGGTCATAGGTCATCCTATGACCTCTTTCAACCCATATAAATAATTTTAATATGTCCCTAGGGGTCCTTGTGCCCATAGGGACATATTTTATCATGGAATGTGCCGAAATAGGACATAGGTCATCATGTGACCCCATTTGACCCATATAAATTATTCTAATATGTCCCTAGGGGTCCTAGGATACCTAGAGACATATGTCATCATAGAATGTGTCAAAAGGGGTCATAGGTCATCCTATGACCCCCTTCGACCCATATAAATGATTTTAATATGTCTCTATAGGTCGTGGCACCCTTACGAACATATGTCATGATAGAATGTATTGAAAGGGGTCATAGGTCAAACTATGACCTCCTTCGACTCATATAAATAATCGTAATATGTCCCTAGGGTCCTAGGACCCCTAGAGATAGATTTTATCATGGAATGTGTCGAAAGGGATCATAGGTCATCCTATAACCCAGTTTGACCCATATAAATAATTTTAATATGTCCCTAGTGGTTCTAGGACCCCTATCAACACATGTTCTCAGAAAATGTGTTGAAAGAGGTCATAGGTCATCCTATGACCCCATTTGAGACATATAAATGATTCTAATATGTGCATAGCTGTCGTAGGACCCCTATGGACATATGTCATTATGGAATGTGTCAAAAATGGTCATAGGTCATCCTATGAGCTCCTTTGACCCATATAAGTAATTTTAATATGTTCTTTGGCGTCTTAAGACCGATATAAATGATTCTAATATGTCTCTAGGGGTATTAGGACTCCTAGAGACATATGTCATCATGAAATTTTTCAAAAGGTTTCATAAGACATCCTATGACCCCATTCAACCCATATAAATGATTATAATATGTCTCTAGGGGTCATAGGAACATTAAGGACATATGTCATCATGGAATCTATCGAAAGGGGTCATAGGTCATCCTATGACCCCTTTGAATCCATATAAATGATTCTAATATGTCCCTATGTGTCCTAGTACCCCTAGGGACATATTTCATCATGGAATGTGCTGAAAGGGGTCATATATCATCCTGTGACTCCCTTTAACCCATATAAATTATTCCAATATGTCACTAGGGGTCCTAGGACCCCTAGGGACATATGTCATCATGGAATATGTTAAAAGGGGTCATAGATAATCCTATGAACCCCTTTGACCCATATAAATGATTGTAATATGTCCATAGGGGTCTTAGGAACTTTAGGGATATATGTCATCATGGAATGTGTCGAAAGGGGTCATAGGTCATACTTTGACCCCATTTGATGCATATAAATGATTTTATTGTCCCTAGGGGTAGTAGGACAATAGGACATATGTCATCATGGAATGTGTTGAAAGGGATCATAGGTCATCCTATGACATCCTTCGACATATATAAATGATTCTAATCATAGAATGTGTCAAAAGGGGTCATAGATCATCCTATGACCCTATGACCCCCTACAACACATATAAATGATTCTAGTATGTCCCTAGGGATTCTATGACCCCTATCAAAGTATGCCATCATGGAATGTTTCGAAAGGTGTCATAGGTCATCCTATGACCCCCTTCGACCCATTAAATGATTCTTATATGTCCCTTGGGGTCCTAGGACCCCTAGGGACATATGTCATCATGGAATGTGTTGAAAGGTGTCATAGGTCATCTTATGACCACTTTCAACCCATATAAACAAGTGTAATATGTCCTTAGGTGTCCTAGGACCCCTAGAGACATATGTCATCATGAAATGTGTCTAAATGACCTATGACCCCCTTCAACTCATATAAATTATTGTAATATGGCCCTAGGGGTTGTGTAGTGCCTGCCTTCATTTACATTTTTTTGGATACATTGTCGCTATCATGGTCTAACCTTATTAGACTAGTTGTACGTTGATGGATAGTAGCATTGTTTTGAGACTTTTACATATTGTGTTATGGATTCAGTTGATATATGATGTGATTATTACACTGCTTTCAGTTATTGATGATGATTAGTTAGATGGTTTATTATTACATGTGGTTTTCTTATGGATACTTACCCCATACTTGCATGTGTATCATGTGCGTGTTCATTTCTTACATATAGCATTTTTGATGTGGTTAAGGAAGGGAGTCGTAGTCATCTGCTAGTCAGGATCTATATGATGCACCACTTCCTGCCATTGCCTATTTAGCTTAGCATGTGTGTGTGTGTGTGTGTGTGTATATATATATATATATATATATATATATGTATGTATGTATGTATGTATGTATGTATGTATGTATGTATGTATGTATTGTATGTACATACATGGATTTTATGTAGGTTGCAGGTACCGGGTATTGACTTCTGCTGTTGGGTGCTAGTTTTGCTTTGTAAGATTGCCTCTTTAACATTGTTACTGACCTTTTAAACAATGCATGGATACATTCTTTTATTTTTTATGGTCAACGGCTTCTAAAACTGTGCGGCTTCTAATTTTAATGCATGTTTTTTCTTTTTATGTGTATGGTGCCTTTCAATACACTATCACGTGGCTTTTCTCTAACTTTTAATGGCTTCTAACTGACATCTTGTTGTCACCTTTTTACTTTGATGGCATCTTCTCATGCATGGGTTTAATCTTTCGATTTGGATGCAAACTCTTGCAATAAGCTTAAGTCGAATCGCAATCCATTGAGAACTTCCTTACTTTTCAATTCTATATCTAGTGAAGGATTTTGATACCAAAGCTCTTCAAATTTTGTCTCAAGCAATTCCATTTGATCTAGAAATCTGAGTGTCTTCTCTTCAAGAACACATGTGTATTGAATAATGTTTTCTATCTCAACGAGCTGCTCTTCATTTTCATTCTCCATTGCATGCAATTTATTAGAAATTTCTTCCTTTTGTTGGATTGACATTGTAACCTCTACTTCTCTCACTTTTAAGAGTTCAACAGTTTCATCATGCACTCTCCTGACCTTTGTAGCAATGTCATTACTTTGCTGAAACTCAAAATATAATTTTTCCTTGACTTCCATTTGTTTATCAATTTCAATTCTCAACCCCATGTTTTCCATTTTAGAAACATTTAGCTTACTCACCATATCAACAACCGAATCCTTAATGGTTGTCCCAACTCTGATGAATTTAGTTGGGCCCCAAAGTGGGTTTGGCTAAAAAAATAAAGATCTTGAATTGATCGAAATCAAACCTAATCCCTGGCTAATAATTTAAAACTAATTTTAACTCTATTTTGTAAACTATCAATTTCATGTTAGGAGGTCCGTTGACTAGCCTTAAAACTGACTAGAACACCTGATCGGGCTCTAAACACTGGCACACTAAATTGCTATTACACACATTTCCACCTTGTCAAATCTCATCTCTGAAAAGTTTTGGGTCAAAAGATATTGACCATTAAAGTCACCCCTTTAGAATTACCTGCACAAAAACATGTCAAAAAGCAATAAATTAGGTTCGGAATTGGCCTTGCAAACTGGGCAAACTGACACTTGGGAGAACAAAAACTGGAACACTCATTCTTTGTCATGAGGACATTATGGATCTATGATTTGGGCTCATGATAAATAACTGGGTGCAAATGGCAGATGGTCAAAGTGAGCTACCTAGATTTGACAACTGGAAACATTGACAACATTTTTTACAAATGGAATGACCCTAGAAAAGTCTGCAGACAGATTTGTCAAGATTTGAAAACTGGCACACTTGTAGTATTTTTAGTATAAAACACAAGGAAATAAACCATTTGATCCTACCAATCACAAAAACAAAGATATGACACTCGAACAGGGCTCCCAATCAATCTGCACCTCTGACTACTAGTGAAACTTTATAAATTGCAAATGGAATCGCGTTTGAGAAATGATCAAATAGATTCATCATATGCTCAAATCTAGGACATAGAAATTCTTTAACCCCTAAAATATGATGCAAAAGGAATTTTCTTACTCAAGTCAACTAGGTCAAAGTTATAGCATGCCAATTAGGGCCTCCTAGAAAAGTGTGCAAAGTGCATAAGCATGAAAGCAGTAACTGACCAACTTTGAGGGGTTCAAAACCTAGTCAAACTAACTCAAAAAAACTCAAAATATAAAACATAAGTTCTCATGTATGGATATTAGGTACTCCCAAAGTGGTAGGTCACAAAACAATTTAGCATTCAAGATATTTAGACACAAACAAGGCCTCCTAGAAAAGTGTGCAAAGTGCATAAGCATGAAAGCAATAACTGACCAATTTTAAGGGATTTGAAACTTAGTCAAATGGACATAAAAAAACTGAAAATCTGAAACATAAGTTCTCAGTTATGGATATTAGGTACTCCCAAAGTGGCAGGTCACAAAACAATTCAGGGTTCAAGATATTCAGACGCAAACAAGGCCTCTTGTCACTGTTTGACACTTGGTGAAAAATGCAAATTTAACAATTGCTTAAAACAAGACTTCACAAGATGACTTAGAATGATGATTTGACTTCATGGAATGCTTAGACAAGCTAAATACAGGGCATTAGAAACATTAAACACCTCATAGGCCTCAAGGGTACAGTCGGGTACAATCTCATCAAAAAGCATTTATAACGCTTAATTTCTTCAATGGTGCTCAAAATTGACTATGCAATTTTTAGCGCCAACATAGGGATCCTTTATTCACATCCACATTCTAGACATCACTGTAGCATGAGCTTGAAGAACAATTGAATTTCAATTCAGCATATCACCCAGAGACAGATGGTCAGACAAAGAGGGTGAATTAGGTTTTGGAAGATATGTTAAGGATGTATGTGATGGATAGGCAGACACATTGGGAGGACTATCTCTACTTAGTGGAGTTTTCTTACAACAATGGGTATCAAAGTTCTATTGGCATGGCACCATTCTAGACTTTATATGGATGTCCTTGTCATACACCCTTGAGTTGGGATAGTCTTGAGGATCACATCTTGTTGGGTCCTAAGATGCTTCATGATATTGAGCAACAGGCAGTGCATATCCATGAGCACTTGACTATGACATAGGATAGGAAAAAAAAGTATGCTGATGCACATAGGATATATAACCAATTTTCTATGGGAGACAAGTTTTTCTTGAGAGTGCGTCCACAGAAGAGTATGATCTAATATGAAAATTGTTCAAAACTATCACCTCGCTTTGTGGGACTATTCGAGATTCTTGAGAGGATTGGCCCAGTTGCTTATCACCTTGCTCTACCACCTAGCCTAGCTCACATTCATGATGTTTTCCATGTTACAGTACTTAGGTAGTATATCCCTGATGTTGTACATGTTCTTGATTGGAATACATTGCAAGTAGAGGATGAGCAGTTGGCTTTGGAGCCAGTTCATATTCTGGAGCAGCGGGAGTTGACCCTTAAGGGTCGAACCATCGAGCAGGTAAGGGTCCAATGGGACCCTACTGATGATTCTTTAGCTACATGGGAGGATGCAGCTAGATTATGAGAGATATATCCCTACTTGTTTGTAGGCCTCTAGGAGTAAGCCTAATCCTAGGGAGGGTAGATCTAGTGCTTGCCCTCATTTACATTTTTCTAGATACATTGTTTCTATCATGGTCGAACCTTATTAGACTAGTTGTATGTTGATGGATAGTAGCATTTTTTTGAGACTTTCAGATATTGTGTTATGGATTCAGTTGATATATGATGTGATTATTTAGGCTCTACATTTTATAAATGCATGATGATTATTACACTACTTCCAGTTATTGATGATGATTAGTTAGATGGTTTATTATCACATGTGTTTTTCTTATGGATACTTACCCCATACTTGCATGTGTATGGTGTGCATGTTTGTTTCTTATGTATGGCATTTCTGATGTGGTTAAGGAAGGGAGTCGCAGTCACCTGCTAGTCAGGATCTACACGATGCACCACTTCCTGCCATTGCCTATTTAGCTTAGCATATATATATATATATATATATATATATATATATATATATATATATATATATATATATTGTATGTACATGCATGGATTTTATGCAAGTTGCAGGTATCGAGTATCGACTTCCATGAATTGCTAGGATGAGCATACCCTATCTGATGCAGGAGCATCCAAAGGTATAAGGGCAATCCTATGTCACCCAAAAAAATGTACTTAGACTTAGTTTCTATTTTATGTCTTTACATTTTTGGATACCCATTTGGCTCAAATAAAGGTTCCAACTCTCATAGTTCAACTATTAGTGCGTTTGAAAATCTCAAAAAAATAGGAGCATGTATTTGGGCCATCATTTCAATAAACTAGAAGGTGTGAATTGGCCAGAATGTAATCATGATTTAGAGCATTCCAAAAAAATAATTAGATCAATAGGCCCCACAGTTTGAAAGTTATTGCAATTTTTTGAGTTTTGGAGACCTCCTAAGAATGCTTCAAAGTTAGGTTTGGGGCATTAAATGACCTCAAAAAGTGTCAAAAATGGGGGATGAGTGAAGCTCGTCCATAGGGCTATAGAACGCTTTGAGAGCTTTCCGAAAATGTAAATGGTTCGTCAATCGGAGCTACGGTTCAAAAGTTATGCCTCCCGAAAGTTCGGCTACCGTTTCTAGATTCTTCTAGATTTGCACTGACTTCTAACGCAGCTTCTGGAATCTTCTATTTTGTCAGTGGATGCCTACTAGCACTTTCTAGAATGTACTCCTAGTCCTTAACCCTCCAGGGTCTATTTAAGGAGATTTCTGGCATTGTAAAAGGTAGTTCGGATTGGAGCTTGAGAGGAGGTGCTAAAAGGAGAAATATTCTCCAGATTTGTGCTATTGTAAGCCCGTAGGGCATGTTTTAAAGTTTATTTTCTCTGCACTATTTGTACTAGCTTATTTTCTCAATTAATATAATTTCCCTTTTCTATTGTGTCCATTTTATTGTTGGGTCATGTCCCCATCAAGTGGTATCAGAGCAGGTTTTCCTGAGTGTGTAGATAGAGCGCCGAGTGTGAGGCAGTTTGCACCAGGACTATGTGGTTGTGGGTTCGAGTTAGAAGATGCCTCCATGAAGAGATCATGGCAAAAGGGCTAGAGCTATTGATCCTGAGGAGGTTAGAGCCCTCCAGAGACAGGTACAAGCATTGCAAGAGGAGCTTCGTAGATGAGCAAATGTTGCTACAGATGACAATAGTGAGGATGACAATGAAGAGGAAGTAATGGAAGTTGATGGGGAGGTTCTAAATCCTGTAGAAGAAAGGCTTTTTAGGGCCATTACTAAGTTTGGGAAAAGACCTACAATTGAAGTGGGTATATTTTCGAGAAATTTGAAACCAGATGAGTTGATCGATTGGATCAATGAACTGGAAGAATACTTTGAGTATGAGGATATAAGGGACCCAGATAGGGTTAAGTTTGCAAAGGCCAAACTGAAAGGCCATGCCAAAATCTGGTGGTAAGAGATTCAACTGGAAAGACTTAGAAGAGGAAAGGAGAAGATCACAAGATGGGATCGCATGGTGGACAAATTGAAGAAGCAATTCATTCCTATGGACTACGAGCTTGATCTATTTAAGAAGATGCATGGGTTAAAGCAAGCAGGAAGATCAGTCAAAGAATATAAAGAGGAGTTTTACCAACTCTTGATTAGAGCGGGGCATGCAGAAGCAAATAAGGAGAAGGTTGCTCGTTATATCAGTGGGTTGCGACCTAGCATCTAGGAGGAATTAAGTCTGGTAAGAATGACCAGCGTTGAAGAGGCATACCAGTTTGCCCTATGAGTTAAAGAGAAGCTGAGTAAAAGGTTTGAAGGAAGACAAAAAGGGAACGGTCAAGGAGGAAGGGGAAGCGGTAGATAATCTAGAGGCCACAATGAAACTCAAAAGAAAAATGAAGATGAGGGTACTAGCAAGAACCAAAGGAATGAGGGTTTCAATCGCTCCCGTGATCAAGACTTTGGAAATCAAAGAGGAAGAGGTAGAGGACATGGACAAGGAAGAGGAGGCTTCCGTGGTACCTGTTTCCATTGCAATGAAGAAGGTCATCGTGCCTTTGAATGCCCTCAACGACAAGAAGGACAGATAGGAGAGCTGAGGGCCAAGCTAGGGTTGCTCATGTGGATGAGAATGCATAATCATCACATTCAGAGGATGCAGAAAGAGGAGAGACCTTGGTAAATGAAAGAGTCCTACTAAGTGGTGAGAATGAACTAGGACAACGGAGGAGTTTGTTCCGTACCAGATGCAAGTGTGAGGATAAATGTTGTGATGTGATCATTGATGGTGGTAGCACTGATAACTTGGTATCAGAAGAGATGGTCTCTAAGCTGAAGCTCAAGAGGGAGAAACATCCCCAGCCCTATCGGATTTCTTGGGTAAAAGATGATCATAAGGTCCTGGTAAGTGAACAATGTTTAGTAAAATTCAAAATTGGGAGTTACCATGATGAGGTTCTATGTGATATTATTTTGATGGATGTTTTCCATCTATTGTTGGGTAGACCATGGCAGTTTGATAGACATGCAATACATGATGGACATGCAAACATGTACTCTCTGACAAAGGATGGAGTTCACCACAAATTGAAGCCCATGAAAAAGGAAGGTGAAAAGGTATGTAGCAGTGCTAGGATTTGTCTTGTTGATGGAAGGAAGTTTTTAGATGGCATGAAACATTAGCGTATGTGCTATGCTTTGATTCCTAGGAAAGATAAAGAAGGTAGTAATGAAATACCATTTGAAGTTTCAGATTTAATAGGGGAATTTGGAGATATTATCTCTGATAATGTTCCAGATGGATTGCCACCAGTAAGGCAAATCAGTCATCAGATAGATCTGATTCCAGGAGCTAGTTTGCCTAACAAGGCTGCTCACAGGATGACTCCTACTGAAACAGAGGAGCTAAATAGACAGGTTCAGGAGCTGTTGAAGAAGGGCTTGATTCGAGAGAGCCTGAGTCCATGTGTAGTACCTGCAGTACTTGGACCAATGAAGGATGGAGAGTGGAGGATGTGTATAGATTCTCGAGCTATAAATAGGATAACCATCAAGTACCGGTTTCCTTTACCAAGGATGGATGATCTTATGGACTGCTTGAGTGGAGCTCAGTACTTCACAAAGATAGATTTGAAGAGTGGCTATCATCAGATATGGATTCGAGAAGGAGATGAGTGGAAAACAACCTTCAAGACAAAGGAGGGTCTTTATGAGTGGTTAGTGATGCCCTTTGGATTGACGAACGCCCCAAGCACCTTCATGAGGCTCATGAATGAGGTACTTAAGAAGTTCTTGGGAAAATTTGTTATTGTCTATTTGGATGATATTTTAATTTTCAGCAAGACTTTGGAAGAACATTTACTGCATATTCATAGTGTCCTTGGAAGGCTAAGGGAAGAGAAACTGTTAATTAATCTAAAGAAGTGTGTCTTTGCAAAAAGGGAGTTAGTCTATTTGGGATTTGTTATATCACCTGAAGGTCTCAAAATGGATCCAGAGAAGGTAAAAGCCATCTTGGAATGGCCTACTCCAAGGTCTGCTACTGAGGTAAGATCATTTCATGGTCTGGTTAGTTTTTACAGGAAGTTTATTAAGAATTTCAGTGGCATATGTGCACCTCTAACTGATACAATAAGAGGGGATAGAAAAGAGTTCAAATGGACTACAGCAGCTATGAGAAGTTTTGAATTGCTGAAGAAGAAGGTTACTGAACAGCCTGTATTGGCACTTCCAGATTTTAGAAAAGTATTCCAGGTGGATTGTGATGCTAGTGGTAGCGCTATTGGGGCTGTATTAAGCCAAGAAGGTAAGCCTATTGCATATTTTAGTGAAAAATTGAATGATTCAAAGAAGAAGTATTTTGTTGAAGCATGGAAAGCTTGTAAAGAACCTATTGTTGTAAATAGAACCAAGTGGTTAGACTATTTGATTCAGGATGGCATGTTGTTCAAAGGTAGTCAATTGTGCATTCCAAGGAGTTCCATGAGGGAAAATCTATTTAAGGAGAAACATAGTGGAGGGATGGCAGGACATTTTGGTCAGGATAAGACCATTGCCATTCTTAGAGAACATTATTTTTGGCCTCAAATTACATAGGATGTGAAGAAGTTTGTACAGAGTTGTCAGGTTTGTCAAGTTGCCAAGGAGTTTAGTCAAAATACTGGCCTATATCAGCCATTGCCTGTTCCATCAAGGCCATGGGAGGACATAAGTATGGATTTTGTTCTTGGATTGCCAAGGACACAAAGGGGTAATGACTCAGTATTCATGGTGGTTGATAGGTTCTCCAAAATGGCACATTTCATTCCATGCCACAAAACTCATGATGCTGTCCATATTGCAGACTTGTTTTTCAAAGAGGTGGTAAGACTACATGGTCTTCCAAGGAGTATAGTTTCTGACCGAGATACTAAATTTGTGGGGTATTTCTAGAGGACATTGTGGAAGAAGTTGAGAACAGACTTGAAATTCAGTTCCACGCATCACCCACAGACTGATGGCCAAACAGAAGTGGTAAATAGAAGTTTGGGAAATTTGCTGAGATGTTTAGTTGGAGATAAGCCCAAGGGATGGGATTTGATTCTACCACAGGTAGAGTTTTCTTATAATAACTCTGTAAATAGGAGTACTAGAAAATCAACATTTCAAATTGTATATGGGAATAGCCCAAGGACTGCACTAGAATTGAGGAAGATAGAACAAGGGGAGAGGACAAGTGGTGAAGTTGAGGAATTTGCTGAACACATCAAGCGTCTACATGAGGAGGTTCAAGCACACATTATCAAGATGAATCAAGAGTATAAAGCTAGGGATGATCAAAGGAGAAGACATAAGGAATTCCAAGTAGGGGATCTAGTCATGGTGCACTTACGACAAGAAAGATTTCCAGTTGGTTCTTACAACAAGCTGAAAATGAAGAAATTTGGCCCTTGCAAATTTTTGAAGAAACATAACTCAGGAAATGCATATGAGGTGGAGCTGCCAGATGGTATTCACATTTCTCCCATTTTCAACATTGCAGATTTAACAGAGTATCATGATGATGGTGCAGATGAGGAGCTGGTTTTAGAGCCATGTCCAATTCCTGCTTCTAAGAAGGACAAGATAGAAGACATTCTAGATCATCATGTGGGTAGGAGTACCAGAAATAGGTAGTATGAGGAGTATTTGGTCAAATGGAAAGGACGATCGATCGAGGACTCAACTTGGATTTCAGCAGCTGAGGTTTCCCATTTGGGATTTCCTCTACCATCCATAAAGTGACAGGGTCACTTTTCAATCTACCCTGGGTGTCTGATGTAGGAGCATCTAGAGGTATAAGGGAAATCCTGTGTCACCCAAAAAAATGTACTTAGACTTAGTTTTTGTTTTATGTCTTTACATTTTTGGATACCCATTTGGCTCAAATAAAGGTTCCAACTCTCATAGTCCAACTATCAGTGCGTTTGAAAATCCCAAAAAAATAGGAGCATGTATTTGGGCCATCATTTCGGTAAACTAGAAGGTGTGAATTGGCCAGAATGTAATCATGATTTAGAGCATTCCAAAAAAAGAATCATGTCAATAGGCTCCACAGTTTGAAAGTTATTGCAATTTTTTGGGTTTTGGAGACCTCCTAAGAATGCTTCAAAGTTAGGTTTGGAGCATTAAATGACCTCAAAAAGGGTCAAAAAATGGGGGATAAGCAAAGCTCCTCCATAGGGCTATAGAGCGCTTCAAGAGCTTTCCGAAAATGTAAACGGTTCGTCAATCGAAGCTACGGTTCAAAAGTTATGCCTCCCGAAAGTTCGGCTACTGTTTCTGGATTCTTCTAGATTTGCACCGACTTCTAACATATCTTCTGGAACCTTCTATTTTGTCGGTGGATGCCTACTAGCACTTTCTAGAATGTACTCCTAGTCCTTAACCCTCCAAGGTCTATTTAAGGAGGTTTCTGGCATTGTAAAAGGCAGTTCGAATTGGAGCTTGAGAGGAGGTGCTAAAAGGAGAAATATTCTCCAGATTTGTGCTATTGTAAGCCCGTAGGGCATGTTTTGAACTTTATTTTCTCTGCACTATTTGTACTGGCTTATTTTCTCAGTTAATATAATTTCCCTTTTCTATTGTGTCCATTCTGTTGTTGGGTTGTGTCCCCATCACTATCGCACTATCTCAATGGTAAGAGAGGGGAGATAAATTCTCAAGTCCAAATCCTAAACCCTTAAACCTTTTGTCCTAGAGAGGTAGGACAAGTATCTAGATATTTTACCTTCCGAATGTGTTGGATGACATAATTCATGATTTTGACCCTTTAGACTGATTTTGTATGGATTGTTCTAAGATGAGTTTTTATATTTTATCTTGGAGATCTATGGTGAATTTTCTATTAATTAAGTCTTAAATTAAAAAGATTTAATTAATAATTTAATTATTTTAGAAAAATTAATATAATATCATGACCTTTAGATATTTTGATTTTAATTAATTAAATGGAAATTAATTAAGAAAAGAATTAAATAAAAGAAACTAAAATTATAAATAATAATAAATAATAATAGAAATAATAAAAGAATTAAAATAAAAGTTATAAGTATGCTTAGGAGTAAATGAACCTCTTGATTGCACATATGTCAACAACATAGGAGTTAGCGCACAAATTAAGCACACAGTGTCTACAACCTTATGACTCATCTAGAAGGTTGGAAAAGACTCATGCTTAGTTGTCAACACCTTCTGGTTGTTTCTAGAGACATTCTAGGTGCTTCCTGAGAATTCTTTATATTAAGGCACACCTAGAAGGTTAGGAATGGTGTTTGGAAGACCCGGGAACATTGGACAAAGGAAAGCTATAATTTCAGAGGAGAAGTGGATTAGCATCAATGTTCAGGTAGACACTTGTGAATTTTGCATATGAAATCTCGTTTCTTGCACTTCCTATCTTTTTCATATCTTCTGAATGCTTTCTGAGGAATTTCATATCTTGGTTGTATGCATTTTGTCATGGGTAGTTAAAGAAATTTTCATATGCATAGATCTGAGGAAACTACGGGGTTAGGGTTTTTAGATGCGTATAGAAAAACCTATTTTAAAGAATTAACTGGTAAAATTAGAGAACAATTACTATTTAGAGAAATTCTCAATTCATTGAATTGAAAAGCCCTTTTTGTTTAAAGCTAGGCATATGTCCTCTTTTAATACATATATAGAAAATTTGCATTCATATATATATGATTATTAAAAATGCAATCATGCCTGATGACAATCTGCGTGTGTGTGTATATATATATATGTATGTGTTTGTATATATATATATTATGTAAATATATGTATATATAATATATACATACATATATATATATATATGTATATCTATATATATGTATATACATATATATATATATATATATATCTATACATATATACATATGTATATATGTATATATGTATATATATATATATATATTTATATATGTATATATATATTTATATATGTACATATATACATATATATATGTATATATGTATATATATACATATATAAATATATATATGTATATATGTACATATATATATATATGTGTATATATATATATATATGTTTATTTAAAAACCTTGTTTTATTATCGCGATGGAAAAACAATATTTAAAAAAATTTGAATCACACATGAGTATTTAAAAAATATTTTTTTGTGAAAACGTTATAAATTTTTTTTGAATTGAACAAATTAAAAATTGGGAGGACGAAGTCCATACCTTGTCTGCATTAAGTGCAGAGCACCTGCATTGTAGGTACTATGATGACATGGGGTACTCTGTACCGCTGTCATCGCAGGCCTTGTGACCACAGGGTACTGTGTATTGACAGTGGTATTATATATATGTGATATGCGTTTTGTTTAAAAAATTTGTGTTGCGAAAATCAAATTTTTACATTTTGATTTTTATAATGTTTTTAAAATGTTATTATTATTATTAAATGTTTATAATTATATATATATATATTTATTTATTTATGTATGTATGTATATATATATATGTGTGTGTATATAAGTATATATGTATATATGTTATAATTATTATATTGATAAATGATTTGTATTAATAGATCATTTCCTTTAATAATAAATTAGTTTGTAATATTATAGTCTAAAAATATAGGTTTAATCTAATTACTTAATTGATTTGTTTATGAAGGAAAGATGTTAATGAAAAAATTGGTAATTTCTCATGTTAAAATCTAAATGTGTCCGATTGGAATTTGATGGGGGTCATTTTCAAATAACGTTTGTATAACAATATATCAATTAGAAATTTGAGTCTAAGAGCTATGGAGAAAAACTTAAATTCATCAAAAGAAAACCTACACTTGGGTTGGATAAAATGTACGAATTTCTCCACTCGATATCTAAATTTGAAAATGAAAACTAAGACCTCCACACTCTATTCAACTATGCAATTTTAGCAAACTAGAACATGTGCTTGCATTGTGTTTTCTCTATTCTTCTTGTTTTGGGTTTTGGGTTGACTAGTGTTGACCAAATATAGGATGTCTACCAAAGGCTTAGGGGTTGTGATTGTGATGTCATCATGATGTCTTTTGATTCCGATCTTTATAAACTCAACCCTAGTTATGTGATGGCATGCTGATTGATATTGTCTTCAGTCTTCTTGTGTAAGCTATGATATATGTAACCTTTTTATGAGACATCGATAAGTTGAAATTGGTTTACTTTCCAATCATTTTGATGAAATTGAATTGTTAATCTGATTTTGATGATGTCATGTTGTGACATGTTTCAACTCAACCATTTTGGAGTCTTCAATTAGTATTATTTTGAGATGCTTTTTTGTTGCTTATTAAGAACTAATGATTATTGTGATTATTAGTGATACCTTCAGTTGCCAGTAGAGAATTGTTCTAGTCATGATTATCTATAGATGCTTTTCTTTTGCTCATGGAGGTTTGATATGTAACCTTTTTATGAGACATCGATAAGTTGAAATTGGTTTACTTTCCAATCATTTTGATGAAATTGAATTGTTAATCTAATTTTGATGATGTCATGTTGTGACATGTTTCGACTCAACCATTTTGGAGTCTTCAATTAGTATTATTTTGAGATGCTTTTTTGTTGCTTATTAAGAACTAATGATTATTGTGATTATTAGTGATACCTTCAGTTGCCAGTAGAGAATTGTTCTAGTCATGATTATCTATAGATGTTTTTCTTTTGCTCATGGAGGTTTGATGTTCTTATTATGGATTATCTTTTGGTATTTTTTTCCAGTTTCTTGTATAGGACTATGGTGATTTTGTGATTTATGATTCCATGAGCTTAGGGTAGGTTATCCACTTGTAGTGTCAGGAAGTGGCTTGTAATGGGGACCAAGGCCCTAAGAGGCTACTAGGGTAACTCATTGTTTGTTCTCACCCATGCCTCGAGTGCTAGTATAGACTAGGATGGGAGTAGAGAGAACACTTGGTTGCAACCTTGCATTCTATAGTATGCCTCATCTGTATGAGAGGATACTAGTGGCCACATAAGGATCACTAGGGAGCCAGGGTCTATACAGAGACTACTAGGGTAACTCTAGTGTGATCTGTGCAATGACACTTTCTCGCTTACATAGTAGGTTTCCTACATGTCTTTGTGTGCCTCTGGGATTAGATGTTGATTTATGTTGGAACCTTTGAGTTAGTATACTTTTAGGATTCTTGGACTTAGAGAGTATTTGTGTTATGTGATTTGATAACCTATTTTGGGACTTGAGATTATCTCCTCAGTACGGTGGGAATGGACCATTTAGGTTCCACGTGGTCGGGTGGTATTGATTTTCCACTCTTATCATTTGAGATTCGTATGAGACACCATGGCCGATGCATTCTTTGTTGACATCTATCTTCATTCTATTTATGGATTATGATGGTGGACATGTATGCTTACATTGATGATTTGCATATGTTAGATAATATTATCTTATGCTTTACTTTGCATGTTAGCTTTCTTTTCTACATATGATGTTGTATGATTTAGGAGTGACATTCCTACTATGTTACTCTGATGATCTCTTTGGTGATTTGGGATGTTATGCACAGAGGGATTGGCTAGGGCCCACAATGGTATAGTGATGCTATCTATCATTGGGAGGAACCATGCACTTAGCTAATTATGTTTGTGATAAATGGTTAACCTTTATGATGGATGTTTATATCTTTTATGATGATGTATCATGTATGTCATGTTATTACATTTACTTTATTGAATCATGGACTAGAATAAGGATGATGATGTATTTTATTTTCACACATGTATATTCTTTTAAGCCTTTCATACCCTGTGGCATGCACAGTGGATGAATGAGCATTCTGAAATGTAATGTATGAACATTGGATTTTTCATTATTATTTTATGTGGATGTAGTAATAGATGGAATCATTAATATTAGTTAATTTAGATGTAATTCAATGTTAAGGGGTCCATGAATAATGTAACTAGCTATGTATGTATGTTCGTGTTTACTTTCACTTGGATATTGATATTGCTTTCACTACTATGTAATGAATGGTTTTGCTTTCATGTTTTTAAATTAAAAAAATGCAACCAAACTTAGTGAAATTTTAGGTTAATTTTTTGGATTATTTGGTGGGGCATTACAGGTTGTAGGAACCCTAGGTAAATATGTTGTCATGAAACGTTCCAAAAGGGGTTGTATGATGACCTATGACCCCCTTCGACACATATAAATGATTCTAATATGTCCCAAGGGGTCTTAGGAACCCTAGGGACAAATGTCCTCAAGGAATGCGTTGAAAGCAGTCATAGGTCATCCTATGAGAAACTTTGACCCATATAAATGATTATAATATGTTCCTAGGGGTCTTAGGACCCTTACTGACATATACTATCATTGAATATGGAAAAAGGGGTCATAGGTCATCATATGACCCACTTCGACCATAATAAATGATTGTAATATGTTCCTATGGCTCCTAGGACCCCTAGAGATATATCTCATCATTGAATGTGTCAAAAGGGGTCATAGGTAGTCATATGACCACCTTCAACCCATATAAATGATTTTAATAAGTACCTATGGGTCCTAGGATAGATATAAATGATTCAGATGTGTCCTTAGGGGTCCTAGGACCTGTAGAGACTTATGTCATTATGGAATGTGTCAAAAGGTGTCATAGGTCATCCTATGACCCCCTTTGACCCATATAAATAATTCTAATATGTCCCTGGACATCTCAGGAACTCAAGGGACATATGTTATCATCGAATGTTTCAAAAAGGGTCATAGATCATCATATGACCCCCTTCAACCCATACAAACAATTGTAATATGTCTGTATGGGTCGTAGTACCCCTATGGACATATGTCATCATGGAATGAATCAAAAGGGGTCTTAGGTCATTTTATGACCCCCTTTGACCCATATAAACAATTGTAATATGTTCGTAGGAGTCATAGGACCCCTTGGGACATATTGGGTCATGGAATGTGCCCAAAGGGGTTGTATGTCATCCTGTTGCCCCTTTCAATCCATATAAATGATTCTAATAGGACCCCTAGGGACATATGTCATCATGAAATGTGTTGAAAGGGGTAATAGGTCATCATGTGACCCCCTTCCACCCATACAAATGATTCTAATATGGGGATATATGTCATAATGGAGTGTGTCAAAATGTGTTATAAGTCATCCTATGACACCCATTAACCCATATAAATGATTCTAATATGCCCCTAGGGGTCCTACGATACCTATGGATATATGTCATCATGGAATGTGTCAAAATGGGTCATAAGTCATCCTAAAACCCCCTTCGACCCATATAAATGATTCTAATATGTCCCGAGGGTTCTTGGAACCCCTATGGATATATGTTGTCATGGAATGTGTTGAAAGAGGTCACAGGTCATCCTCTGACCCCCTTCAACCCATATAAATAATTCTATTATGTCATCATGGAAGGTTTCAAAATGGGTCATTAGTCATCCTATGACCATCTTTGACCCATATAAATGATTGTAATATGTCCCTAGGGATCTTAGGACCTATAGAGACATATATGTCATCATGGAATGTGTTGAAATGACCAATTACTCCGTTCAACCCATATAAATTATTTTAATATGTCCCTAGGGGTCTTAGGATCCCTAGGGACATATGTCGTCATGGAATGTACCGAAAGGGGTCATAGGTCATCCTTTGAACCCCTTCGACCCATATAACCAATTCTAATATGTTCCTAGGGTTCCTAAGACCCCTATGGACATATATCATCTTGGAATGTGTCAAAAGAGGTCATACATCATCTTATAACCCGCATTGACCCATATAAACAATTCTAATATGTTCTTAGGGATCGTAATACCCATTGTGACATATGTCTTAATAGAATGTGTCAAAAGGTGTCATATATCATCCTGTGACCCCCTTCAACCCATATAAATGAATGTAATATGTCCCTAGGAGTCTGATGACCTCAAGGGAAATATGTAATCATCGAATGTATCGAAAGGGGACCTATGACCCCCTTTGACTCATATAAACGATTCTATTATGTTCCTAGAGGTCATAGGACCTATGACCCCTATGGACATATGTCATCATGTAATGTGTCAAAAGGGGTTATAGGTCACCCTATGACCCCCTTTGACCCATATAAATGATTATAACATGTTCTTACCAGTCGTAGGACACCTAGGGACATATGTCATCATGGAATGTGCCAAAAAGGGTCATAGGCCACTCAACCAATATAAACAATTCTAATATGTCCCAAGGTGTCTTAGGACCCCTAGGGACATATGTCCTATGAATCCCTTTGACCCATATAAGAAATTCTAATATGTCCCTAGGGATCTTAGGACCCCTACTGACATATGTTGTCATAGAATGTGTCGAAAGGGTTCATAGGTCATCCAATGTCTCCCTTCGACCCATATAAATGATTGTAATATGTCCCTAGGGGTCTTAGGACTCATATAAATGATTTTAATATGTTCCTAAGGGTGCTAGGACCTATAGAGACATGTGATCATGGAATGTATTGAAAGGGGTCATAGGTTATCATATGAATCTTTTCAACCCATAAAAATTATTCTAATATGTCCCTAGGCATTCTAGAACTCCTATGGATATATGTCATCATGGAATGTGTCAAAAGGGGTTATACATCATCCTTCGACCCATATAAAAGATTTTAATTTGTCCCTATGGGCCCTAGGACCCCTATAGACATATGTCATCATGGAATGTGTTGAAAGGGGTCATAGGATGACCTATAACACACTTTGACCCATATAAATGATTGTATTATGTCCTTACAGGTCCTAGGACCCCTACAAACATATCTCATCATGTAATGTGTTGGTAGGGGTCATAGATAATCCCATGACCCCCTTTGTCAAATAGAAATTATTGTAATATGTCCCTAATTTTTCTAGAACCCTTAGGGACATATGTCATCATGGATTGTGTCTAAAGGAGTCATAGGTCATCCTATGACCCCCTTCAACCCATATAAATGATTCTAATATGTCTTTATGGGTCCTATGAACCCTAGAGACATATGTCATCTTAGAATGTGTCGAAAGGGGTCATAGGTCATCACGTGACCTCCTTCAACCCATATAAATGATTGTAATGTCCCTAGGGGTCTTAGGACGCCTAGTGACATATGTCATCATGGAATGTTGCAAAAGGACCTATGACCCTTTTCGAACCATATGAATAATTGTAATATGTCCCTAGGGGTCTTAGGACTCATACAGACATATGTCATCATGGAATGTGCTAAAAGGGGTCATAGGTCATGTTGTGACTCCCTTTGACCCATATAAATGATTCTCCTAGTACCTTAGGGTCATATGTCATCATATGACCCCTTGCGACCCATGTATATGATTCTAATATGTCTCTAGGGGTTTTAAGATCCCTAGGGACATATTCCATCATGGAACATGCTGAAAGGGGTCAGAGGTCATCTTGTGACCCCCTTCGACCCATATAAATGCTTCTAATATGTCCCTAGGGCTCCTCAAACCCCTAGGGACATATGTCATCATGGAATGTGCCAAAATAGGTTATAGGTCATCCTATGAGTTTGACTCATATAAATGATTCTAATATGTCCCTAGGGGTCGTAGGACCTCTATGGACATATGTCATTATGGAATATACCAAAAGGGGTCATAGGTCATCCTATGAACCCCTTCGACCCATATAAACATTTCTAATATCAACACGAAATGTGGTGAAAGGGGTCATAGATCATCCTATGACACCCTTCGATGCATATAAATGATTCTAATATGTCTGTAGGGGTCCTAGGAACCCTATCTACATATTTCATAATGGATTGTGTCAAAATGGGTTATAGGTCATGCTATGACCCCCTTGAACACATATAAATGATTCTAATATGTCTTTACGATTCCTAGGACCCTTGTGAACATATATAGTCATGGAATGTGTCGAAAGGGGTCACAGGTGATCCTATGACCCCTTTGAAGTCTATTGGTAAACAGATTTGTGCTTTTAATTTAACTCTCAAATGAACAAATCTGAAAGAAGAATCGAATACCAACATTTGCATAATCTATCTTCAAGTTGATAGATTTCCTCTAAATTGGAAGGTACAACTCCATTATTAAATGATATTTAGTGAATTTATTTGTTCCTGAACTAATTGGTTTCATTCTTAACTCGAGAATGGAAGAGGAAAACTAAGCAAGCCCTAGATAGAACTAACTTGGGCAGATTTTAATTCCTAAACTTAGCCAATACCAAGAACCCACAATTCTTATGACTTCTAGACATTGGTAATGCAATGATTTTTCTAATTATGTAGATGCAATGACATGAAATGAAAATAGAGATTACCATGTTAATCCATATAACAAAAACAAATGACAGTGCTATGATCTATCATCCAATCACCATTTAGCTGAGAATGCAAGAAAGTGCTGAAGACTAATTATAACAATACTCTGATTGAAAGTAATCAGAAAAAGTGATGCTCAAATACTTTGATTCATAAAAAAAACCTTTCGTATCCTAAACACAAAAAACATAACACTTTGATTACATTTTCTCACAATCTCTGCCAAATCTACTAAAAAAAATTGTTATTAATCTCCAGTGCATAACCAAAATACAAAAATTAAATTGCCCTCCTCCCTTACTCCAACAATCCTACCTTCGACAGAAAGAAAGAACCCTTAATCTATCTCAATATTTTCCATAAATACTATCCTTGTAGCCACTGTTCAATTTCTTTCTTGGTGAATTTTTAGTTACTAAAATTGTCCTTTCAGCTTCAAAATTATGAATTTTCACATTTATGTCTTCACAGCTGTCAATTTTTTCTTTCATATTTAAATCCTATTTCAAATATTTCCAAAAATTTTCTTTTTATTTAGCACCAATTGGGACCTTTCAAATTCTAAAAGAAATATCGTTTGAATGAGATTTCCTTTTTTTAATAAGAGGCCTATCATCTACCCAATAATTATGTGCATGTATCATAAATTACATTTTCTTTCCCCTTGCAAACATGAAGACAAAGATTGGAAAGTTAAATATAAGAAATATCTCTAGTTTCTAACTAATCCTTCAGAATCCTCTAAACATCTGTATCCACAAGTACAACTGCATCATGCAAATTTCCAATAGTTGATACAGTATCTTGTGTAGAGAAACCTTGTAGAAATCCCATCTTTGATATGCTCTTGGATATTAAAATTCCAACTACTTCATCTGCAATTCCCATTTTATATGTTGCTTTCTCCCTAAACTATTTCACAACTGAGTGCATCTCTTCAAATTTTTTCTTAATTTCACCTAACTTCAAATTTAAGATCCATAAATCTCCAAACCTATGCAGCACAATCATGTAATAGCTATCTCTTTAGATCATCACGAGTGGTGCTTATGCGGTTATTATCTTGTGTTAATGCAAGATGCCAAGGAAATTCAAGTGTATTTAATTACATATCTTCAGAATCATCATCATTGTCCATCTTTTTGAACTTTAGTTTTTTGTGTCAACCTGTTTATGAATCTCCATATAGTGTTTCCTTGAATAATATCAGATGAGGGATACATAGTTTATATTGTCCTTTTCCCATGTCATCCATTTTTATTGCATGGTTCTCGAAATCTAGAGAAGAACCAATATAGACTAAAATTCCTTCATTTGCATTAGCTACAATTATATGCTGATGATTACTGTCTAAAAAAAATATCTGCTACCTGTTTTTGTCTTGCTAAAATCCATGGAAGACACAAGCACATGAAATGTGATGAATTCATTTATTACTCTCCATGTTCATCCATCTATGAGAAGTACCTCAAACTTTAAAGTTGTAATGATGCACCTCTGAATTGTCCAATTTGACCTCTAAATCTATCCTCTTGAACTGATCTGCATAAGTTCATATAAACCTCAAGGAGATGAAAGTTGCTATCTACCCTAGCAAGACAGAGTAAAAGTGGCTCTTCTTTGTCAAAAAAAGATGGAAACCAATCAAGCTCTGACATTAGAGTTCATGCAAATTGTGATTGTAAAATGGAATTTGCCAATAGATCTCATGTATCATAAATTGAGAATGTATTGTCATTAAAAAGGACAACTACATGCCCTCGACTCTGGGGTGAACTTGATCCTGTGAATTCCTCCCCTATTGTAAGTCTTCTAAAGAATTCAAGACCTTATATTTGGGTTTCATGGTCTCCTCTATGTATTTGATCATCGAGGCTCTCTATAATTTTCCTTGTAATTTTTTTGATGGAAGTTCTGATACCCAACTCTTCATTGCGAGAAATCCCAAATCTAGTGCAAAAAGCACTTCTTTCTTCATTTTTCACAAGCTATGAGGATATATTTTTTTAAACAACCTTTTTAACTTTTGTTTCCACTATCAATAGTTTTTAATGTTACACTCGACTTTGACACCATCGAGATTCCTATTTTGGAATGCCCAAAGCATTTGGTGAAATTTTGATTATCATCTTCGTCTCATGGAAAATGATGGTGGGAGGCCATTTTCCACTTCCTCTTGGCATAAAACATAAAAAGTGACTCTCTTTTAGTGATACAATCCATTTTGTTGATTTCTCTATGTCAAATACTTCTAACATGATTAGTTTAGGCTTGAATGGGTTTTTTTTTTTTAAGGGATTTCTCATATATCTTCTCAGTCAGATGAGAAAAGATTTTGTAAGTTGTAACTAAAAGAGAGCTTCAAAGACCTCAGTGAAGTGTATGGTAGCAAAAGCCAATATTGTTGTGCATCTTTTATTGAGAAAAGTAGCATATCTTCATATCCTATCATTGTCCAATAGTTTCTCTATCTTTTACCATTTTTGGTGGATCGTTCACCACTGTAGGGGGATTCAATGTTTCAATGAGTAAGACTCTTCTCATTGTTGAAGACCAAGAGAGTAGCAGGGGCACTCACACCAGTTATATCTTTGCTCGTTACCACAAATTTCAATGATGGTTCACTATATATTCATAGTCATCATCCTCTGCATTCTATATGAACTTCATGAGAAAATGGACATCCTTGGTATAAATTTTTATTGAGAGATGTCTAACAACATGATGAAGATATTTTGTAAGTGAGTTCTCTTCTCCACCAATGGAAAATTTATTTTGTCTTATCTCTTCAATATGCTTTCTAGGACTGCATGTCACCATTCCTAATTGTAGAATTCTAATTCCAAGTACAAACTTGAAATAATATATCAAATTCTCATAGAATCCCACATGTCTATCTTAACTTGTGAAGGATTTATAAGACAAATAAATTGATGGTACAATTCAATCTTGTGGATTCTATCCTTTCTCTTTTATATCGGATGACTAAGACATGTCCATCAAAAGATCTCCAAGAATTTTTCTTCCCCACATTGAATAACTGAGTTTTTGTTCCTATATTCATAGCAGGGAGAACTCTAAACTGAATCATCATTAGAACATGATACAATGGGTTATTTGGCAAATAGCACCATCTTCAAAATTCTTCATACAAAATTCATCTATGAGTGATCCATCACCCATAATTGGCTCCAAGGTTCAAATCAAATAACCAATTATTTTCTCATGAATATAGTGTCATTAAACCCGTTATTTCAAACTCTTTTCTGAGAAACCTGATTTCAAATTTTATTTTATTTAATTCTACCTCTATATTAGCCATTTTTTACTAACAAACCTCTATAGGCTTTTGAAAAATCATTTATTCAATAAGATCTTCATTTTCTTCAACAACACAATAGCTCTTTTTAGTTTCCTCCATTTTGGCAATAACTAGTTCTTTAGCAACCAGTTCTTCATTAGGCATGAAGGCAGATAAGTCTATTGATTTTGAAGCAACTGTACTTCTAATAAGACATTGAGATAAATGGTAGATTACAAACTAGAGAATTTGAAAGTTAGATTTGCTCAGATTGCCTAAATTGAATGAATTATTGAGCAGCAAAATCGATAAATTATGCCTAGTTTGAACACCCTTGTGACATTCTATAGAGTGTTGAATCTCTTTACAATCTTGTGTCATAATTTGTGGAGGGGATTCAACACTAGTAGAAATAAGAGGTTTAGGATAAACATCCAATTCTAAATTTTCGATACTCAAAGATGAATATCGATTAAGAAAATTTTTAGGTTTAAAAATGGTGTACTGGATTGTAATATGTCCCCAGGGGTCCAAGGACCCCTATCAACATATGTTGTCATGGAATGTGTCAAAAGGGGTCATATGATGACCTATGACCACCATCAATCCATATAAAAAATTCTAATATATCCCTAGGAATCTTAGTACCCACAATGACATATGTCATCATGGAATGTGTTGAAAGGGATCATAGATCATGTTGTGACCACCTTCAACCCATATAAATGATTGTAATATGTCTGTATGGGTCCTAAGACCTCTAGGGACATATGTCATGATGGAATGTGTCAAAAGGTGTTATAGGATGACCTATTACCCCCTTCAATCCATATAAATGATTCTAATATTGTTATAAGTGCATAGGGGTCCTAGGACACCTAGGGACATATGTAACTAGGGAATGTATTGAAATGGGTCATAGGTCATCATATATCTACCTTCAACCCATATTAACAATTGTAATATGTCCCTAGGGGTCTTATGGACCCTAGTGACATATGTCATCATGGAATTTGTCAAAATGACCTATGACCAACATATACCCATATAAATGATTGTAATATGTCCCTAGGGGTCATAAGACCCCTAAGGACATATGTCATCATAGAATATGCTGAACGGGGTCATAGGATGACCTATGACACCCTTCGACCCATATAATTGATTCTACTATGTTACAAAGGGTCTTAGGTTCCCTAAGAAAAAATGTCCTCAAGGAATGTGTCGAAAGGGGTCATAGGTCATCCTATGAGAAACTTTGACCCATATAAATGAATCTAATAAGTCCTTAGGGTTCCTAGGACCCAAAAAGACATATGTCATCATGGAATGTGTCAAAAAGTGTCATAGGTCATCCTATGACCCTCTTTGACCTAAATAAACAATTCTAATATGTCCCTAGGGCTCTTAGGAACCTTACGGACATATGTCATAATAGAATGTGTCAAAAGGTCACATAGGTCATCCTATGACCCCCTTCAACCCATACAAATGATTGTAATATGCCCCTTGGGTCTTAGTACCCCTAGGGACATATGTGATCATTGAATAAGTCGAAAGGGGTAATAGGTCATCATATAACCCCCTTCAACCCATATAAATGATTGTAATATGTCCCTAGGGCTCATAGCACCCTTAGGGACATATGTTGTTATGGAATGTGCCAAAAGTGGTCACCTCTTCAGTCCATATAAAAAAAAATTCTAATAGGTCCGTTGAGGCCTTAGGAGCCCTAGGGACATGTCATCATAGAATGTGTCGAATGAGGTCATAGGTCATCCTATGATCCCCTTCGACCCACATAAATTATTTTAATATGTCCCTATGGGTACTAGGACCTCTAGCGACATATGTCATCATGCAATGTGTCAAAAGGGGTCATAGGCCATCCTATGACTCCCTTCAACCCATATAAACAATTGTAATATGTCCCTAGGTGTCTTAGGACCCATATAAAAAAATTTAATATGTCCCCAGGGGTCCTAGGACACCTAGCGACATATGTCATCATGAAATATGTCAAAAGGGGTCAAAGGTCATCCTATGAACCCCTTCAACCCATATAAATGATTCTAATATGTCCCAAGGAGTCTTCGGACCCCTAGCAAGATATGTCAACATGGAGTGTGTCAAAAGGGGTCATAGATCATCTCGTAATCACCTTCGCCCCATATAAATGATTGTAATATGTTCCTAGGGGTCTTAAGACTGCTACAGGCATATGTCATCATTAAATTTGTCAAATTGGCTCATAGGTCATCCTATGCCCCCTTTTGACCCATATAAATAATTGTAATATGTCCTGTAGGGATCCTAGGACTCTTATAGACATATGTCATCATGAAATGTGACAAAAGGTGTCAAAGATCATCATGTGATCCCATCCATATTATATAAATGATTCTAATATGTCCCTAGGGGTCCAAGGATCCCTAGGGACATATGTCATCATCTAATGTGCCAAAAAGGGTCAGAGGTAATATTGTGACCCCATTTGACCAATATAAATGACTCTAATATATCATGAGGTGTCCTAAGACCACTAGCGACATATATTTCCTCATCGAACATGTCGAAAGTGGTCATAGGTTCTCCTATGACCCTCTTTGACCTATATAAATGATTGTATTATGTCCTTAGGGGTTCTAGGAGCCCTAAGGACATATGTCATCATGGAATGTGTCGAAAGGGGTCTTAGGTGATCCTATGACCCCCTTCAACCCATATAAATAATTATAATATGTCCCTAGGGGTCCTAGTACCCCTAGGGACATATGTCATCATGGAATTTGTCGAAATGGGTCATACGTCATCCTATGATCTCTATTAACCTATATAAAAGATTGTAATATGTCCCTATGGTTTGTAGGACCCTAGGGACATATGTCATCATGGAATGTGTCGAAAGGTGTCAAGATCATCCTATGACCTCCTTCAACACATATAAAAGAATTTAATATCTCCCTAGGGTTCTTAGGACCCATATAAATGATTCTAATATGTCCCTAGGGGTATTAACACACCTAGCACCATGTGTCAAAAGGGGTCATAGGTCATCTTATGACACCCTTCGATCCATATAAATGATTCTAATACGTCCTTAGGGCTCATAGCACCCCTAGGGACATGTCTTTACGGAATGTGCTAAAAGTGGTCACCCCTTCGACCCATATAAGAAATTCTAATATGTACCTAGTGGCTTTAGGACCCCTAGGGACATATGTCATCATGGAATGTGTCGAATGAACCTATGACCCCCTTTGACCCATGTAAACGATTATAATATGTCACAATGGAATGTGTCGAAAGGGGTCATAGGTCCTCCTCTGACCCCCTTTGGCCCATATAAATGATTTTATTATGTCCCTAAGTGTCCTAGGAGCTCTAAGGACATATGTCATCATGGAATGTGTCAAAAGTGGCCTTAGGTCATCCTATGACCCCCTTTGACCCATAGAAATGATCGTAATATGTCCCTTATGATCCTAGTATCCCTAGGGAAAAATGTTATCATCAAATATGTCAAAAGAAATCATAGGTCATCCTATAATCACCTTTGACCCAAATAAAAGATTGTAATATATCCCTAGGTTTAGTAGGACCCCTAGCGACATATGTCATTATGGAATGTGTCGAACAGGGTCATAGGTCATCCTATGACCTCCTTTCACATATTTAAATGATGGTAATATGTCTCTAGGTGTCCTAAGACCCATATAAACTATTTTAATATGCCCCTAGTGGTATTAGCACCCTTAGCGACATATGTCAACATGGAATGTTTCGAAATGGGTCATAGGTCATCCTATGACCCCCTTTCACCCATATAAATGATTCTAATATGTCCATAGGGGTACTATGACCCCTATAGACATATGTCATCTTAGAATGTGTCAAAAGGTGTCACAGGTCATCCTATGACCCCCTTTTACCCATATAAATAATTGTAATGTCCCTAGGGGTTAAAGGACCCCTAACGACATACATCATCATCAAATGTGTCAAAAGGGGTTATAGGTAATCCTTTACCATTTTTTACCCATATAAATAATTGTAATATGTCCCTAGGGGTTGTAGGACCCCTATAGACATATGTTGTCATGAAATGTGCTAAAAGGGGTCATAGATCAGGCTATCACCCCCTTCGATCCATATGAATGATTCTCCTAGTACCCCTAGGGACATCTGTCATCATGGAATGTGTCTAAAGTTGTCATATGTCATCTCGTGACCCCTTATGACCCATATATATGATTCTAATATGTCTGTAGGGGTCCTGGGACCCCTTGGGACATATGTTATAATGGATTCTGCTGAAAGGGGTCATAGGTCATCCTCTGGCCCCCTTCGACCCATATAAATGATTCTAATATGTCTCTAGGGCTCCTAGGACCCTTTGAGACATATGTCAACATGGAATGTTCCAAAAGAGGTTATGGGTCATCTTATGACCTTGACCCATATAAATAATTCTAATATTTCTTTAGGGATCTTAGAACCCCTATGCACATATGTCCTTATAGAATATGCCAAAAGAGGTCATAGGTCATCTTATGAACCCCTTCAACCCATACAAACCTTTATAATATGTCCCTAGGGGTCGTAGGACCCCTAGGGATATATGTAATCATTGACTGTGTCACAGGAGGTCATAGGTCATCCTATGACCCCCTTTGACCCATATAAATGATTCTAATATGTCCCTAGGGGTTCTAGGAACCCTATGGACATATGTTGTCATGGATTATGTCAAAATAGGTCAGAGGTCATCTTATGATTCCTATGACCCCCTTCGACCCATATAAATGATTCTAATATGTCCCTAGGGTTCCTAGGACTCGTGTGGACATATGTATTTATGGAATGTGCCGAAAGGGGTCATAGGTCAAACTATGACCTCTTTCAACCCATATAAATGATCATAACATGTCCCTAGGGGTCTGAAGACACTTAGAGAAATGTATCATCATGAAATGTGTTGAAAGTTGTCATAGGTCATCCTATGACCCCATTTGACACATAAAAATGATTCTAATATGTGCTTAGGTGTCCTAGGACCCCTATGGATATATGTCATCATGGAATGTGTCGAAAGGGGTCTTAAGACTGTCATCATAGAATGTGTTGAAAAGGGTCCTAAGATTGATATATACTAATAAATGGGTCATAAGATCCATATAAGTGATTCTAATATGTCCCTAGGGGTTTTAAGACTGATATAAATGATTCTAATATTTGCCTAGGGGTCCTAGTATCTTTAGAGACATATTTTATTATGGAATTTGTCAAAAGGAGTCATAGGTCATCTTATGGCCCCCTTCGACCCATATAAACGAGTATAATATGTGCCTAGGAGTCCTAAGAACTGTAACAACATATTTCATCACGAAATGTGTTGAAAGGGTTCATAGGTCATCCTATTACCCCCTTCAACCCATACAAATGATTCTAATATGTTCCTATGTCTCACAGTACCCCTAGGCACATATGTCATCGTGGAATGTGCTGAAAGGGGTCATTTGTCATTTTGTGACCCCTTTAACTCATATAAATGATTCTAATCTGTCATTAGGGGTCCTAGGATGCCTACGAACATAAGTCATCATGGAATGTGTAGAAAGGGGTCATAGGCCATCCTATGAACCCCTTTGACTCATATAAATAATTGTAATGTCCCTAGGGGTCTTAAGACCTATAGGGATATATGTCATCATGGAATGTGTCGAAATGGGTCATAGGTCATCCTTTGACCCCATTCGACCCATATAAATGATTTTAATGTCCCAAGGGGTAGTAGGACCCTTAAATACGTATGTCATCATGGAATGTGTTGAAAGGGGTCACAGGCTATCCTATGACTCCCTTCGACCCATATAAACAAGTCTAATATTTCCCTAGCAATCGTAGGTCATCCTGTGACCACCTTCAACCCATATAAACAAACATATGTTATTATAGAATGTGTCGACCCATATAAATGATTCTAATATGTCTGTGGGGGTCCTAGGACCTCTAGAGACATATATAATAATGAAATGTGACAAAAGGTCATAGGTTATCCTATGACCCCTTTTGACTGATATAAATAATTCTAATATGTCCCTAGGGGTCATAGGTCATCATATGACCCCCTTCGACCCATACAAATGATTCTAATATGTCCTTAGAGGTCTTAGGATCCCTAGAGACACATGTTGTCATGGAATGTATCAAAAGGGTCATAGCTCATCCTATAACCCCCTTCGACCCATATAAATAATTTTAATATGTCCATAAGGAATCTAGTAAACACAACGACATATGTCATGATGGAATGTGTCGAAAGGGGTCATAGATTATCCTGTGACCACCTTTGACCCATATAAATGATTGTAGTATTTTTGTAGGGGTCTTAAGACCCCAAGGGACATATGTCATCATGAAATGTGTCAAAAGGGGTCATAGGATGACCTATTACCCCTTTCAACCCATATAAACGATTATAATATGTCCCTAGTGGTCCGACGAGCAATATTAACATAAGTCATTATGTAATGTGTCAAAAGGGGTAATGGATCATCGTATCACCCCCTTAAACCCATATAAACAATTCTTATAAGTTCCTAGGGGTACAAGGACCTCTAGGGACATATGTCATTAGGAAATGTATCAAAAGGTATCATAGGTCATCATATGACCACCTTTGACCCATATAAACAATTGTAATATATCTGACCCCTAGCGACATATGTCATAATTGAATTTGTCAAAATGACCTATGAACAACATTGACCCATATAAATTATTTTAATATGTCATTAGGGGTTGTAAGAACCCTAAAGACATATATCATCATGGAATGAGCCAAAAGGGGTCATAGGTCCCTTCGACTCATATAAATGATTCTAATATGTTGCAAGTGGTCTTAGGACCCCTAGAGATGAATGTCCTCAAGGAATGTGCCGAAAGGGTCATAGGTCATCCTATGAGAACCGTTGACCCATATAAATGATTCTAACATGTCCCTAGGGGTCTGTTAGTGAACAGATTGTCCTTCAAAAAAATGTATGCAATTCTGACCCTGAACGCCCAAGTGAAAGGACAAACTAACACCAACAGTTGGATAGGTTATCATGGGATTGATAACCTTCCTCTAAATTTTTATTAGGTACAGCTCCCTATATAAAATATACAATGAATTAAATGTAAATGCTTTTACCAGAAAGCATAAAAGGACAATAGACATCTACCCATAAACACAGAGTAGATGCAAAACCTAAAAGCCTAAAGAAAAGAAAAGCGAGGAGTAGCATATGACACAAAGTTCATTTACTGAATGCTGCATTACAAAGGACAAAGGTCAAAAGAATAATTTACATTCTCCTAAGAAAAGATGAGTCAAAGCTTCCAAAAGATCCTGATATCAAATGCATACAGAAAATAGCACATCTGATGCACTTAAAGAAAATTGAAAGTTACAGCAACATAACCATCAGTGGAAAGAAAACTACATAGACTCAAAGTTCTAATTTGTAGATATCTTTCAAACCTCCCTTCTTTAAGATGTAAAAGACTACATAGATCTTATTACACATGCATCAGAAAATGAAAACCATCTCCCCTACATTACATTTCAAAATCAAATTCCTCTTTAATCACTAACACAAAGTCTAGCAAGTAAAGCTCTGTTCTGCTACAGCTCCAAAGTCTGCATTCTTTTCCCTCAGAACTGAAAAATCTCCCCCTACTGACAGCACATAGTCTGTAGATGCCATAAGAAAAGGTGGAACCCCCTTTTTGGGTCTTTCACTCCCTTTTATCTTCTTTGTTGTCGGTTCTTGTTCTATTTTCGATAACTGATTCTTGAAAGGAAATGTATCAGTTTTCTTTATTTTCATATTACTTTCCTTTTCTCAAAAATGTAATGTTTTTCCTTCTTTATAATCAAACATTATAATATATATATCTTTATGGTTAATCATTGGGTAATGATTTTAATTCCTTAATGATATATATATCAGACTTGGCATCTCATATTGCTTGAAAGTGTATCTTTGCTTAGCTATTAGAATGAAACCTTGGTTGCAACGGCTTGCTATTCACTTGGAGAGATAAACTCAGTTAGAAGGTGCTTTATCGAGCCTGTGCATATATCCAACAATCATGTCTTATATTATTACCGCCTCGGGCCTCTCTATAATAGTGCTCGTATCTCATCCCATCTAACATTGCAGCTCCTCCAACATTCATTGTAGAATTGGGAAATTGTTTCCTTTTCATGAGGAAAATAACTAGTAGGTTCAACAAGAAAATCTTCAAACTCTCTATGCACATGAATAGAAATACCTCCTGGCAAATAGTAATGAATGGTTGCTAGATTAGGTATGACTTCCATTTTGCAACCAATAGTTGCTAATGCTTTTGTAATTAGATTTATAGAGTCTCACATTCTTACCGCTATGTTCATCAGCAAACCCAATCATTTCAATATGGTTCTGAATGCTTGTGTTGACCCTTCACAGCAACTTTCTTCCGATTTGACTGGTGCTCAACTGAACATGAAAGCGTGAAGGCTTTGTTTGGGCATAAGGTTATGGTGAAGATCTTATCCCTCATTTTTAACATAATATGTTGCCTGTCATTTAGGTGACTCCCTCAAACTACCATGGGGCCTATGGGCTTGGGTCTTCACTTGTTTCAACCCATGTGCACTCATTTCTTTATGGCTTTCTATCAGGACAAGACACTGACTGCATAGATTGCAAATATCTAGCTGCCCAAACATGGTGAAGTGATTAGGTTTACTCGCTTCATCAACTTTGTTGATGATTCAATATTTGGAGCTTACTATCAAGTAGTGAAAATGGTCAGGCTTGGGGAGTTTTGATTATGTTCGACTCACCATTGCATCAATAATTAACACCTCTGTTGTCATACTCTCAAACTGATGGAGTTTGATTCCCGTTCAAAGGGAGTTGATTTTGACAATCTCCCACAATTGATGCTTTTCTCCATTGAGAGCATAATATTGACTGATGGCATACATTATACTTGCGAAAGATCTATCCCAAATGTGAGTTCATGAAACTTTGCAAATATTTTATATGACTCTCACATTACAAGATCATGGAAAATTATGTGATAAATACGGTCGAGCTTTGATACCAAACGAGTCCGAAGTATCTATCATGGCAATCTGCATACATAGAAAGGGAAGAAGATGTTTGTAGATGTTGTCAACAAGATCTCATGGTTTATATTGATTTACCTTCCATAGAACTCCTGTATCACCATTGTTAAAGAAGATTTATTGCTACGGCATCTATTCCTTCCATTTTTTGTAGTATGAATTAATTCAAATGGATGTCCCGTGAGGATTGCTATGGTTAGATCTATCGCATTCTAGCTGATGGACACTTGTTATCGAGAATTTGAGGCTTCAACCTGAGTGTATGGTTTCTGAACACAACCTCTACGATGCTTGACACCTGTCAATGAGAGTTTAAAAGGCCAAATACCATGAACAGTCACTCAATTATGAGAAACTAATAGTTATCATATAATAATTATTGGATATAATTTGCAAGCACCATCTTCTTTGGGTATGTGCAGAGCCTGATGAGTGAACACTTGAAGGTATGGCAATGATATATTTGTCCATCTGTATTTTCTTTCAAAGTGTGATTAGGAACTTCATGACCTTTCTTAAGTTCACGACTTATTGAATTATCAATCTACATCTTGAGGTTACAATCACCAACCCAAAGATCCAAATTTGAATCTTGAGCCATTGAACTTGAACTCAAATCAAAATCCAGAAGTTGAATTTCAATCTTGGATAACCAAATGAACCTTTTGAAATGTGCCTTCTTTCATACTTTCTCATAATGAGATCCGAGCTGCTTCGAGTATAGACATAGTGCACTACTGAACATATTCTCTCACAGGTGAGCGATCTTTTAGAAGTTTAACTTGAGCTCTATTTTTTATTATTTGATTCTTGAAATTCATTGGCCCTTCATGATTTGAATTGAGTCCCAAAATAAATCCCAATTGCCTTTGATTCTTTTCCCTTTTGATGGATGATTCTTCTTTCATTAAATATCTCTATATTTATAATTTGACAATGACATCGCCAAACATCCGAACTGAATTCTAAACTTGTAAAGCCTCTTGTGAAGTTATCTGAAACTAAATTAAATGGTCCTTACACCCCTGCTCTAAATCATCAATCTTGAAGACATTGAATCTGAAACCTATCTCTAAATCTGCATTTTAGGCCTAGAATCTGAACTTCACTTGTTTTGAACCTACAGGATGGGTGAAATGAACCATCGAACCACTTTGAACTACTTTGAACTTCAGTTTGAAGTGGTTCAAAAACTCTAAACTTGAAGTTTTAAAACTATGATCATATCGAGTGGTAACAGGGTCTTAGGACCCATATAAATGATTCTAATATGTCCCTAGGGGTTCTAGGACCCCAAGAGACATATGTCATCATTGAATGTGTCAAAAGGTGTCATCGGTCCTCCTATGACCCCCTTTGACTTATATAAATAAATATAATATGTCTATAGGGCTCTTAGGAACCCTACGGACATATGTTTTCATGGAATGTGTTGAAAGCGCACATAGCTCATCCTATATCCCCCTTCAACCCATACAAATGATTGTAATATATACCTATGTGTCCTAGTACCCCTAGGGACATAAATCATTATCAAATGACTCAAGAGGGATCATAGGTCATTCTATAGCCCATTTCAACCCATATAAATGATTGTAATATGTCCCTATGGCTCATAGAACCCTAAGGAACATATGTCATTATGGAATGCGTCGAAAGTTGTCACCCCTTCAACCCATATAAATGGTTCTAATATGTCCCTAGGGGCCTTAGGACCACTAGGGACATATGTGATCATGGAATGTGTCGAATGGGGTCATAGGTCATCCTATGATCCGATTTGACTCATATAAACAATTGTAATATGTCCCTATGGGTACTATGACCCCTAGCAATATATGTCATCATGGAATGTGTCAAAAGGGGTCATAGGTCATCCTATGAGTTCCTTTGACCTATATAAATGATTGTAATATGTCCCAAGGGGCCTTAGGACTCATATAAAAAATTCTAATATGTCCCTATGGGTCCTAGGACCCCTAGCTACATATGTCATCATGAAATGTGTCGAAAGGGGTCATAGGTCATCCTATGACCCCCTTCGACCCAAATAAATGATTCTTATATGTCCCTAGGTTTGCTTGGACCCCTAGTGACATATGTCATCATGGAGTGTGTAAAAATGGATCATAGATCATCTTGCGACCACCTTTGACCTGTATAAATGATTGTAATATGTCCCTAGAGACATGTGTCATCATCAAATGTGTCAAACTATCTCATAGGTCATCCTATATCCCCTTTTGACCCATACAAATGATTGTAATATATCCTATAGTGATCTTAGGACCCCTAAAGACATACGTCATCATGAATTATGAGAAAAAGGATCATAGATCATTGTGTGACTTCCTCCAACCTATATAAACAATTCTAATATGTCCCTAGAGGTCCAAGGATCCCTAGGAAATTATATCATCATGTAATTGTTGAAAGGGGTCAGAGGTCATACTATGACCCCCTTCAACTCATATAAATGATTCTAATATGTACCTAGGGGCCTTAGGACCCCTAGGGACATATGTCATCATGGAATGTGTCGAACGGACCTATGACACCCTTTGACCCATATAAACTATTGTATTATATCCCGAGGGGTTTTAGAAGCCCTAAGGACATGTGTCATTATGAAATGTGTCAAAAGGGGTCTTAGGTAATCCTATGACCTCCTTTGACCCATATAAATGATTATAATATGTCCCTAATGGTCTTAGTACCCCTAGGGACATATGTCATAATGCAATGTGTTGAAAGGCATCATAGGTCATCCTATGATCCCCTTTGACCTATATAAAAGATTGTAATATGTCCCTAGGTTTCGTAGGACCCCTAGGGACATATCTCATCATGGAATGTGTCAAACTGTGTCATAGGTCATCCTATGACCTCCTTCGACACATACAAATGATTGTAATATATTCTTAAGTGCCCTAGGACTCATATAAACTATTCTAATATGTCTCTAGGGGTCCTAGGAACCCACTTCATCCCATATAAATGATTCTAATATGTCCAGAGGGGTCCTATGACCCCTAGAGACATATTTCATATTAGAATGTGTCGAAAGGTGTCATACGTCATCCTGTGACCGCTTTTGCCCCATATAAATGATTGTAATGTCCCTATTGGTCTTAGGACTCCTAGCGACATATGTCATCATGGAATATGTTTAAAAGGGTCATAGGTCATCCTATGACCACTTTCAACCAATATAAATAATTGTAATATGTCCCTAGGGGTCCTAGGACCCCTATAGACATATGTTGTCATGAAATGTGCTGAAACGGGTCATAGGCCCCTTCGACTCACATAAATGATTCATCAATTACCCCTAGGGATATATTTCATCATGGAATGTGCCAGAGGTGGTCATATATCATCTTGTGACCTATTTGGACCCATATATATGATTCTAATATGTCTATAAGGTTCCTAGGACCCTTAGGGACATATGTCATAATGGAATGTGCTAAAAAAGATCTATGACCCCATTTGACTCATATAAATGATTCTAATATATCTCTAGGGCCCTAAGGACCCTTGGGGACATATGTCATCATGGAATGTGTTGGAAGAGGTTATAGGTCATCTTATGACCTTGACCCATATAAATGATTGTAATATATCCCTAGGGGTCCTAGGACCCCTATGGACATATGTCGTTATGGAATATGCCAAAAGGGATCATAGGTCATCCTATGAACCCCTTCGATTGATATAAATATTACTAATATGTCCCTAGGGGTCGTAGGACCCCTAGGGACATATGTCATCATCAAATGTGTCAAAAGAGGTCATAGGTCATCTTATGACCCTCTTCGACCCATATAAATGATTTAAATATGTCCCTAAGGGTCCTAAGAACCCTATAGACATATGTTGTCATGGATTGTGTTGAAATAGATCATAGGTCATCCTATGAACCCCTTCGACCCATATAAACAATTCTAATATGTCCTTAGGGTGTCTAAG
The DNA here is from genome assembly GCA_028749045.1 of Cupressus sempervirens. Classification (NCBI taxonomy): domain Eukaryota; kingdom Viridiplantae; phylum Streptophyta; class Pinopsida; order Cupressales; family Cupressaceae; genus Cupressus; species Cupressus sempervirens. The sequence continues at coordinate 133,684,631 of CM053789.1, read as the reverse complement.
ACCCCTATGGCCATATGTATTCATGAAATGTGTCCAAATAGGTCACAGGTGATCCTATGACCCCCTTTAACTCATATAAATGACTATAATATGTCTCTAGTGGTTCTTTGACCCTTACAGACATATGTCATTATGGAATGTGTTGAAAGGGCTCATTGGTCATCCTATGAAAACATTTGACCCATATAAATGATTGTAATATGTTGCTAAGGGTCCTAAGACACCTAGAGACATATGTCATCATAAAATTTGTGGAAAGGGGTCATAGGTAATCCTATGAGCCCCTTTGATGCATATAAATGATTCTAATATGTGCCTAGGGTTCCTAGGACCCCTATGGACAAATGTTGTGATAAAATATGTCGGAATAGGTCATAAGATGACCTATGACCCTCGTCAACCTGTATAAAAAAATTTAATATGTCCCTTGGGATCCTAGTACCCATAATGACATATGTCATGATGGAATGTGCCGAAAGGGGTGATAGGATGACCTATGACCCTCTTCGATCCATATAAACAATTGTAGTATGTTCCTAGGGGTCCTATGACCCCTAGGGACATATATTATCATGGACTATATCAAAAGGGGTCATAGGTCATCCTATCACCCTCTCGACCCATTTAAATGATTGTAAAATGTCCCTAAGGGTTATAGTACTACTAGAGACATATGTCATCATGAAATGTGTGGAAAAGGGTCATAGTTCATCCTATGAGCCCCTTCGACTCAGATAAATGATTATAATATGTCCATAGTGGTCATAGGATCCCTAGGGAGGTATGTCATCATAGAATGTGTCAAAAACTCCCTTCAACCCATATAAATGATTCTGATATGTCTCAAAGGATCTTAGGACCCCTAGGGACATATGTCTTTGAAGAATGTGCCAAAACTTGTCAGAGGTCTTCTTATCAAAAAAATTTACTCATATAAATGATTATAATGTCTGTAGGGATCTTAGAAACCCTAGTGACATATGTCATCATTGAATGTGTCAAAAGGGGTCATAGGTCATCCTATGACCCCCTTCGATCTATATACAAGATTGTAATATGTTCCTATAGGTCCTAGGACCCCTAGAGACATATATTGTCATAAACTTTGTCAAAAGGGGTCATAGGTAATCCTATGACACCCTTCGACCCATATAAATAATTATAATAAGTTCCTAAGGGTCGTAAGACCAATATAAATGATTCTAATATGTCCCTAGAGATCCTACGACACCTAAATACATATGTCATAATAGAATGAGTCAAAAGATTTCATAGGTCATCCTATGACCCCCTTCGACCCATATAAATGATTCTAATATGTCCCTAGGGGTGTTAGGAACCATATGGACATGTCATTATAGAATGTGTCAAAAAGTCTCATAGGTCATCATATAACCCCTTTCAACCCATACAAATAATTCTAATATTTCCTTAGAGGTCTTAGGACCCCTAGAGACACATGTTGTCATCGAATGTATCAAAAAAGGTCATAGGTCATCCTATTACCCCCTTCAACCCATATAAATAATTCTAATATGTCCTTAGGGATCCTAGTACCCACAACCACATATGTCATTATGCAATGTGTTGAAAGGGGTCATAGATTATGCTATGACCACCTTGAACCCATATAGACAATTGTAATATGTTTGTATTGGTCCTAAGACCCATAGGGACATATGTCATCATTGACTGTGTCAAAAGAGGTTTAGGATGATCTATTACCCACTCCAACACAAATAAATGATTCTAATATGACCCTAGAGGTCCAATGACTACTATGAACATATGCCATCATGTAATGTGTCGAAAGGGGTCATAGGTCATCCTATGAACCCCTTCAACCCATATAAATAATTTTTATGTCCCTAGGGGTACTAGGACCCATAGGGACATATGTCATCAGGTAATGTATCAAAATGGATCATGGGTCATCATATGACCACGTTCGACCCATATAAACAATTGTAATATATCCCTAGGGGTCTTAGGACCCCTAGCGACATATCTCATAATTGAATTTTTTGAAATGACCTATGATCAACATCGACCCATATAAATGATTGTAATGTCCCTAAGGATTGTAAGACCCTTACAGACATATGTCATCATCGAATGTGTCGAAAGGGGTCATAGGTCCCTTTGACTGATATAAATGATTTTAATATGTCATAAGGGGTCTTAGGACCCCTAGGGTCGAATATCCTAAAAGAATGTGCTGAAAGGGGTCATAGGTCATTATATGAGAAACTTTGACCCATATCAATGATTCTAACATGTCCATAGGTCAAGAGACATATGTCATTATGAAATGTGTAAAAAGGAGTCATAGGTCATCCTATTACCCCTTTTGACATATATAAATGATTCTAATATTACCCTAGGGCTCCTATGAACCCTAGGGACATATGTTGTCATGAAATGTGTTGAAAGGGCACATAGGTCATCATATCACCCCTTTCAACTCATACAAATGATTGTAATATGTCTATATCAATCCTAGTACCCCTAGGGACAAGTCATTATCGAATGAGTCAAAAGAGATCATAGGTCATCCTATAGCCCCCTTCGACCCATATAAATGATTGTAATGTGTCCCTAGGGCTCATAAAACCCCTACAGACATATGTCATTATCGAATGTGCAGAAAGTGGTGACACCTTCGATCCATATAAATGATTCTAATATGTCCCTAGGGGCCTTAGGACCCCTAGGGACATATGTCATTATGGAATGTTTCGAACAGGGTAATAGATCATCCTATGATCCCTCTTGACCCATATAAATGATTGTTATATGTCCATATGGGTACTAAGACTGCCAACGACGTATGCCATCATGGAATGTGTCAAAAGGGGGATGTAAGTCATCCTATGACTCCCTTCAACCTATATAAATAATTGTACTATCTCCCTAGGGGCCTTAGGACCCATATAACATTTTTTAATATGTCCCTATGGGTCCAAGGATCCCTAGCTATATATATCATCATGAAATGTGTCAAAAGTGGTCATAGGTCATCCTATGACCCCCTTCGATCAAAATAAATCATTCTAATATGCCCCTATGGGTCAAAAGAACCCTAGCGGCATATGTCATCAAGGAGTGTGTTGAAAGGGGTCATAGATCATCTTGTGACTGAATTCAACCCATATAAATGATTGTAATATGTCCTTAGAGGTCTTAAGATCCCTAGAGACATATGTCTGCATCAAATGTGTCGAATTGGCTCATAGGTCATTCTATGTCAACTTTGACCCATACAAATGATTGTAATATCTCCCCTAGGGATCCTAAGAACCTTAGAGACATATGTCATCATGAAAGGCGACAAAAGGGGTCATAAATCATCCTCTAACCCCCTTCAACCCATATAAATGATTCAAATATATTCTGACGGGTCCAAGGATCCCTAGGGACATATGTCATCATGTAATGTGCCCAAAGGGGTTAGAGGTCATACTGTGACCCCCTTCAACCCATATAAATGATTCTAATATGTCCCTAAGAGTCCTACATATGTCATCATGGAATGTGTCGAAAGGACCTATGACTCTATTTGACCCATTTAATTGATTGTATTATCTCCCTAGGTGTCATAGGAGCCCTCAGGACATATGTCATCATGGAATGTGTCAAAAGGACCCCTTGGGACATATTAAAATCTTTTATATGAGTTGAAGGGGGTCATAGCTCATTTTGACACATTCCATAATGACATATGTCTCTAAGGGTCCTACGACCCCTAGGGACATATTACAATCATTTATCTTAGTTGGAGGTGGTCATAGGTTGACCTATGACCCCTTTCGACACATTATATTATGAAAAATGTCCCTAAGGGTCCTAGGACCCCTAGGGACATATAAGAATCATTTATATGGGTCAAAGTGGATCATAGGATGACCTATGACCCTTTTCGACATATTACATAATTAGATATGTCCATCGGGGTCAAAGGACACCTATGGACATATTATAATCATTTATATGGGTCGAAGGTGGTCATAGGTCCCCTTTCGACACATTCCATGATAACATATGTCCCTTGAGGTCCTAGGACCCCTAGAGACATATTACATTCATTTATATGGGTCAAGAGGGGTCACAAGATGATTTATGACCCCTTTCAACACATTCCACGATGACCTATGTCACGATGGATACTAAGATCCCTAGGGACATATTAGAATTGTTTATATGGGTTGAAGGAGGTTATAAGATGATCTATGATCCCTTTCAACACATTCCACAATGACATATGTCCATAGGGGTCCTAAGAACCCTAAGTGTATTACAATCATTATATGGGTTGAAGGGGGTCATAGGATGACCTATGACCCCTTTCGATACATTCCATAATGAAATATGTCTCTAGATGTCCTAGGACCCATAGGGACATATTAAAATCATTTATATGGATCGAAGCTAGTCATAGGATGACCAATGACCCCTTTTGACACATTCAATGATTATATATGTCCTTAGGGGTCCATTTAATAGAATCATTTATATGGGTTGAACGGAGTCATAGGACGACCTATCACCTCTTTCGACATATTCCACGATTACATATGTCCATACGGCTTGTAAGAAACCTAAGGACATATTAGAGTTATTTATATGGGTCTAAGGGTGTCATAGGATGACTTATGACCCTTTTTGACACATTCCATCATGACATATATACATAGGTATCCTAGGACTCCTTGTGGCATATTAGAATCATTTATCACCTTAGGGATAAATGTCCTCAAGGACTATGTTGAAAGCAGTCATAGGTCATCATATGAAAAAATTTGACCCATATATATGATTATAATATGTTCCTAGGTGTCTTGGGACCCTTAAAGACATATGTCATCATTGAATCTGTCAAAAGGACCTATGACCTTCTTTGACCTATATAAATGATTGTAATATGTCCCTATATATCATAAGACCCCTAGACACCTATGTCATAATAGAATGTGTCAAGAGGGGTCATAGGTAGTCATATGACCACCTTCAACTAATATAAATGATTGTAGTAAGTAACTAGGGGTCCTAAGACCAACATAAATGATTCTAATATGTTCTTAGGACCCATTGGGACATATGTGATCATGGAATATGCCCAATGGGGTCATATGTAATCCTGTTACCCCTTTCAACCCATATAAATGATTCTAATATGTCCCTTAGGGTCCTAGGAACCCTAGGGACATATGTCATCATGAAATATGTTGAAAGGGGTAATAGGCCATCATGTGACCCCCTTTAACACATATATAAATGATTCTAATATGAGGATATATGTCATAATGGAGTGTGCCGAAATGGGTTATAGGTCATCCTATGACCCCCTTTGACCCATATAAATGATTATAATGTCCCTAGGGGTCCTAGGTCCCCTATGCACATATGTCATCATGGAATGTGCCGAAAGAGGTCATAGGTCATTCTATGACCCCCTTTGACCCATATAAATGATTCTAATATGCCCCTAGGAGTCTTTGGATACCTATGCATATATATCATGATGGAATGTGTCAAAATAGGTCATAATTCATCCTATGACCCCCTTCGACCGATATAAACAATTTTAGTATATTCGTAGGTTTCCTAGAACCCCTATGGACATATGTAGTCATGGAATGTGTTGAAAGAGGTAACATGTCATCCTATGACCCCCTTCGACACATACAAATGATTCTATTATGTCCCTAGGGGTCCTAGGACCCCTAGGGACATATGTCATTATGGAATGTGTCAAAAGGGGTCATCAATAATCCTATGACCAGCTTCAACCCATATAAATTATTGTAATATGTCCCTAGGGTTCCTAAGACATTTAGAGACATATGTCATTATGAAATGTATCAAAAGGACCTATGACTCCTTTCGACACATATAAGCAATTCTAATATGTCCCTAGGGTTTTTAGGATCCATATAGACATATGTTACCGTGGAATATGTCAAAAGGGGTCATAGATCATCCTATCACCCTTTTCAACTCATATAAACAATTCTAATATGTCCTTAAGGATCCTAGTACCCATTGCAACATATGTCATCATGGAATGTGTTGAAAGCAGTCATAGATCATCTTATGACCCCTCTTGACTCATATAAATGAATGTAATGTGTCCCTAGGGGTCCTAGGACCTTGAGGGACATATTTTATAATAGAATGTGTCGAAAGGGGACGTATGACCACCTTTGACCTGTATAAATGATTCTAATATGTCCCTAGGGGTCCTATGACCCCTATGGACATATGTTGTCATGTAATGTACCGAAAGGGACCTATGACCCACTTTGACCCAGATAAATGATTCTTATATGTCCCTAGGGGTCCTAGGACCATTAGGGACATATGTCATAATGGAATATGTTGAAAGGGGTGATAGGTCATCCTATGACCACCTTCGATCAAGATAAACAATTTTAATATGTCCTTAGGAGTCGTAGTACTCCTAGAGACATATGTCATCCTGGAATGTGTTTAAATGAGCTATGACCCCCTTCGACCCATATGAAAGATTTTAGTATGTCTCTAAGGGTCTTAGGACCGCTAGGGACATATATCATTATGGAATGTATCAAAAAGAGTCATAGGTCATCCCTAGGGGTCGTAGTTCCCCTAGAGACATATGTCATGATGGAATGATTCAAAAAGGGTCGTAGGTCACTCTATGACCCCCTTTGACCCATATAAATGATTATAATATGTTTTTAGGGGTCATAGGACACCTAGGGACATATGTCATCATGGAATGTGCTGAAAAGAGTCCTAGGCCATTCAACCAATATACACGATTCTAATATGTCACAAGGGGTCTTAGGGCCACTAGGGACATATGTCCTATGACCTCGTTCGACTGATATAAATGATTCTAACATGTCCCTAGGGTTTTTAGAACCCCTATGGACATATGTAGTCATGGAATATGTTGAAAGGGGTCACAGGTCATCCTATGACCCCCTTCGACCCATATAAATGTTTGTCTTATGTCTGTAGGGATCCTATGACCCCTAGGGATATAGGTTATAATGAAATATGGTGAAAACTGTCATAGGTCATCTTATGACCCATTTTGACCCATATAAACAATTCTAATATGTCCTTAGGGGTCTTAGGACCCCTAGTGACATATGCTATCATAGAATGTTTTGAAAGGGTTCATAGGTCATCTTATGTCTCCTTTCAACCGATATAAATAATTGTAATATGTCCCTAGGAGTCTTAGGACCCATATAAATGATTCTAATATCTCCTTAAGGATCCTAGGATCTATAGAGACCTACGTCATCATGGAATGTATCGAAAGGGGTCATAGGTTATCCTTTGGCTCCGTTCGACCTATATAAATGATTCTAATATGTCACTAGGGGTCCTAGGACCCCTAGCTACATATGTCATCATGAAATGTGTTGAAAGGGGTCATAGATAATCTTGTGATCACCTTCGATGCATATAAATTATTGTAATATGTCCCTAGGGGTCTTAGGACCCCTAGAGGAATATGTCATCATGGAATGTGGCAACTGATATAAATGATTATAATATGTCCCTATGGGTCCTAGGATCTCTATAGACATATATCATCATGGAATGTGCCAAAATTTGTTATAAGTCATCTTGTGACCCCCTTCAACCCATTTAAATGATTCTAATATGTCCTTAGGGGTTTTGGGATCCCTAGGGACCTATGTTGTCATGGAATGTGTCATAAAGATCTATGACCTGCTTCAACCCATATAAATGATTCTAATATGTCATTAGGGGTTCTAGGACTCTTATAGACATATGTCATCATAGAATCTTTCAAAAGGGGTTATAGGTCATCGTTTGACCCATATAAACGATTCTAATTTTTCTCTATAGGCACTAGGACCCCTATGGACATATGTCATCATGTAATGTGTCGAAAGGGGTCATAAGATGAACTATGACCCCCTTTAAGCCATATAAATGATTTTATTATTTCCCTAGGGGTCCTAGGACCTGTACAAAAATATGTCATCATGAAATGTGTTGATAGGGGTCATAGGTCATCTGATGACCCCCTTCGACAAATATAAATTATAGTAATATGTCCCTAATGTTCCTAAATCCCTTAGGGACATATGCCATCATGGATTTTGTCTGAAGGGGTCATAGGTCATTGTATGACCCCCTTTGAAACATTTAAAAGGTTGTAATATGTCCCTAGAGGTCGTAGGACTCCTAGGGACATATGTTATCACGGAATATATCGAAAGGGATCATAGATGATACTATGGCCTCCTTCAACACATCTAAACAAGTGTAATATGTTCCTAGGGCTCCTAAGACCCATATAAATGATACTAATATGTCCCTAGGGTTATTATGACCCTTAGCGACATATCTCATCATGGAATGCATTGAAAGGGCTCATAGGTTATCCTATGACCCTGTTTGACACATATAAACAATTCTAATATGTCTGTAGTGGTACTAGGACCGCTAGAGACATATGTCATCATTGAATATGTCAAAAGGGGTCATACATCATCTTGTGACCTCCTTCAACTTATATAAATGATTGTAATATGTCCCTAGGTGTGCTAAGACCCTTATAGACATATATCATCATGAAATGTGTCGAAAGGGGTTATAGGTCATCCTATGACCCCTTTTGGTCATATAAATAATTGTGATATGTCCCTAGAGTTCCTAGGGCCCCTAGTGACATATGTCATCATGGAATGTGTTGAAAGGGGTCATAGGTCATGTTGTGACCCCCTTCAACCCATATAAATGATTCTAATATGTCTATAAGTTTCCTAAGATGCCTAGGGACATATGTCATTATGGGACGTTCCAAAAGGGGTCATAGGTGATCCTTTGACCCCCTTCAACCCATATAAATAATTATAATATATCCATAGGGGTTCTAGGACCCATAAGGACATATTTCATCATGAAATGCATCAAAAGGGGTCATATGTCATCCTCTTACCCTGTTTGACCCATATAAATGACTCTAATATGTCCTTATGGGTCCTAGGACCCCTAGGGACATATGTCATCATGGAATGTGTTTAAAGGTGTCATAGGTCATCCTGTGACCCCCTTTGATCCATATAAATGATTCTAATATGTTCCTAAGGGTATTAAAACCCCTATAGACATATGTCTTCATGAAATGTGTCGAAAGGAGATATAGGTTGACCTGCAACCTCCTTTGACCCATATAAATGATTCTAAGATGTCCCTATGGGTCCTAGGACCGCTATGGACATATTTCATCTTGAAATGTATTGAAAGGACCTATGACTCCGTTCAACCCATATAAACCTTTCTAATATGTCCCTAGTGCTCGTATGACCTATATAGACATATGTCATCATGGAATGTGTCGATAGGTGTCATAGGTCATCCTATGACCCCCTTCGTCAAATATAAATGATAGTAATATATCTCTAATGTTCTTATTACCCTTAGGGACATATGTCATCATGGATTGTGTCTAAAGGGGTCATAGGTTATCCTATGACCACCTTTGACCTATCTAAAAGATTGTAATATATCTCTAGGAGCAGTAGGACCCCTAGTGAGATATGTCATCATGGAATGTACCAAAATGGGTCATAGGTGATACTATGACCTCCTTCAACACATTTAAATGATTGCATTATGTCCCTATTGATCTTAGGACTCATATAAATGATTCTAATATGTCCCTAGGTGTCTTAGGACACCTAGCGACATATGTCATCATGGAATGCATTGAAAGAGGTCATACGTTATCTTATGACCCCCTTTGACCCATATAAATGATTCTAATATGTCCATAGTGTTCCTAGGACCCCTAAAGACATCTGTCAATATGAAATATGTCGAAAAGGGTCATATGTCATCCTATGACCCCCTTCAACCTATATAAATAATTGTAATATGTGCTTAGGGGTCCTAAGACCCTTAAAGACATATGTCAATAAGGAATATTTCGAAAGGTGTCATATGTCCTCCTATGATCCCTTTCGACCCATATAAATAATTATAATATGTCCCTAGGGGTCCTAGGACCTCTAAAGATGTATGTCATCATGGAATATGTTGAACGAGGTCATAGGTCATACTGTGACCACCTTCGACTCATATAAATGATTCTAATATGTCCGTACAGGTCCTAAGACCCCTAGGGACATATGTCATCATGAAATATTCCAAAAGGGGTCATAGGTGATTTTTTGACCCCCTTCGACCCATATAAAAAATTCTAATATGTTCGTAGGGGTTCTAGTCATTTAGGGACATATGTCATCATGGAATGTGCCGAAAGGGGTCATATATCATCCTGTAACCACCTTCAATCTATATAAATGATTGTAATATATCCCTAAGGGTCCTAGGATGCCTAGGGACATATGTCATCATGGAATGTGCTGAAAGGTGTCATAGGTCATCCTGTGAACCCCTTTGACTCATATAACAAATTCTAATATGTGCCTAGGGGTCCTAAGACTCCTATGGTCATATGTCTTCATGGAATGTACTGAAAGGGGTTATAGGTCAACCTGCAACATCCTTTGACCCATATAAACGATTCTAAGATGTCCCTAGTAGTCTTGGGACCCCTATGGACATATGTCATCATAAAATATGTCAAAAGGACCTATTACTCCCTTCGACCAATATAATTTTTTCTAATATGTCCCTATCAGTCGTAGGAATCCTAGGGACATATGTCCTCATAAAAATTGTCAAAATGGGTCATAGGTCATCCTATTACCCCCTTCGACCCATATAAACAATTATAATATGTGCTTAGGGGTTCTAGGACCTCTAGTGACATATGTCATCATTGAATCTATCGAAAGGGGTCATAGATCATCTTGTGACCGCTTTCAACCCATATATACGATTGTAATATGTCCTTAGGGGATCTAAGAATATTAGAGACAGATGTCATCATAGAATGTGTCAAATGGGGTCATAGGTCATCCTACAGTCCCCCTCAACCCATATAAATAATTCTAATATGTATCTAGGTGTCCTAGGACCCCGATGGACATATTTTATTATGAAATGTTTCGAAAGGGGTCATATGTCATCATGTGACTTCCTTTGACCCATATAAATGATTCTAATATGTCCCTAGGTGCTCTAGAACCCCTATGGACATATGTCATCATAGAATGTGCTAAAAGGGGTCATAGGTCACCTTATGACCCCCTTCGACCCATATAAATGATTCTAATATGTCCCTTGGGGTCATAGGACCCATAGGGACATATGCCATCATTGAATGTGCCAAAAGGTGTTAAAGGTCATCTTGTGACCCCCTTTGACCCATATAAAAGATTCTTATATATCCCTATGGCTCTTAGGATCCCTATGGACATATGTCATCATCGAATGTGCCGAAAGGGGTCATAGGTCATCCTATGACCACCACCTTTTACCCATATAAACAATTCTAATATGTCCCTAGGGCTCTTAGGACCCCTAGGGACATATGTCATCATGGAATATTTAGAAAAGGGTTATAGGTCATCCATATGAATTATTCTTATATGTCCTTAGGGTTCCTAGGACCCCTAGGGATGTATATCATCATGGATTGTGTAGAAAGGGGTTATAGGTCATCCTGTGACCTTGACCCATATAAACAATTCTAATATGTCCCTACGAGTCCTAGGACCCCTATGGACATATATCATCATGGAATATTCCAAAAGAGGTCATAGGTCATCCTATAACCCATTTTGACCCATATAAAAAATTTTAATATGTCCCTAGGGATCTTATTACCCATAGTGACATATGTCATCATGGAATGTGTTGAAACATGTCATAGATCATCCTATGAACCCCTTCGACGCATATAAATGAATTTAGTATCTCCTTAGGGGTCCTAGGACCTCAAGGGACATATGTAATCATGAAATGTGTCGAAAGTGGACGTATGACCCCCTTTGACCCATATAAATGATTCTAATATGTCCCTAGGGGTCCTACAACCCCTATGGACATATGTCATCACGTAATGTGTCAAAAGGGGTCATAGGTCATCGTATGACCCACTTCAACCCATATAAATGATTCTTATGTCCTTAGAGATCTTAGAACCCTTAGGGGCATACGTCGTCATAGAATGTGTTAGAGTTTGATCCAAATAAATGATTGTAATATGTCCCTAGGGGTTTTAGGACCCCTAGAGACATATGCCATCATGGAATGTGTCGAAATGACCTATGACCCCATTCAACCCATATAAAAAAAATTAGTATGTCATCATGGAATGTATCAAAAGGGGTCATAGGTCATCCTATGACCCCCTCCGACCCATTTAAATGATTGTAATCTGTCCCTAGGGGTCCTAGTACACCTAGGGACATATATGTCATTATGGAATGTGTTGAAAGGGGTCATAGGCCATGAAGGAATGTGCCAAAAGGGTTCATAGGTTATCCTATGAGAAACTTTGACCCATATAAATGATTATAATATGTCCTAAGGGGTCTTAGGACCCCTAGTGACATATGTCATTATTGAATGTGTCAAAAGGGGTCATAACATGTAACCCATATAAATAATTCTAATATGTCCCTATGGGTCCTAGGACCCATAGAGACATATTTCATCATAGAATGTGTTGAAACAGGTCATAGGTAATCCTATGATGTCCTTCAACTCATATAAATGATTGTAATAAGTCCCTTTGGGTCCTAGGACCCATATAAATGATTCTAATATATCCCTAGGTGTCCTAGGACCCTTAGAGACACATGTCATTATGGAATGTGTCGAAAGGGATCATGGGTCATTCTGTGACCCTCTTCGACCTATATAAATGATTCTAATGTGTCCCTAGGGGTCCTAGTACTCCTAGGGACATATGTCATCATAAAATGCATTGAAAGAGGTTATAGGTCATCCTTCGACCCATATAAATGATTCTAATATGTCCCTATGGGCCCCAGGACCCCTATGGACATATGTCATGATTGAATGTGTCAAAAGGAGTCATAGGTAATCCTATGACCCTATTTGACCCATATAATAATTCTATTATGTCCCTCGGGCTCCTAGGACCCCTACAAACATATGTCATCATCAAATGGGTCGATAGGGGTAATAGGTCATCGGATTTCTCCCTTCGACCCATATAAATTATTCTACTATGTCCCTAATATTTTGAGTACTTCTAAGAGCATATGGCATCATGGATTGTATCCAAAGGGGTCATAGGTCATCCTATGACCCCCTTTGACCCATCTAAAAGATTGTAATGTCTCTAGGGTTTGTAGGAATTGTAGGGACATATGTCATCATGGAATATGCTAAAAGAGGTCATAGGTGACTCTACGACCTCCTTCGACACATATAAATGAATGTAATATTTCCCTAGAGGTTAGGACCCATATAAATGATTGCAATATGTGCCTATGGGTCTTAGGAGCCCTAGTAACATATATTGTCCTAAAATGTGTCGAAAGGGGTCATAGGTCATCCTATGACTCCCTCCACCCATATAAATAATTATAATATGTCCGTAGGGGTCTTAGGACCCCTAGAGACATATGTCATCATGGAATATGTCGAAAGGGGTCATACATCATCCTATTACTCCCTTCGACCCTTATAAATGATTGTAATATGTCCTTAGGTGTCCTGCAACCCCTAGAGAAATATGTCATCATGGAATGTGTCAAAAGGGGTCATATGTCATCTTATGCCCCCTTTGACCCATATAAATAATTTTATTATGTCCCTAGGGGTCCTAGGATCCCTAGAGACATATTTCATCATGGAATGTGGTGAAAGGGGTCATAGGTCATGCTATGACCCCCTTCGACCCATATAAATGATTCTAATAAGTCCTTAGGGGTTGTAGGACCCATAGGGACATATGTCATCATAGAATGTTACAAAATGGGTCATACATGATCCTTTGAACCCCTTCAACCCATATAAATGATTCTAATATGTTGCTAGGGGTCCTAGGACCCTTAGGGACATATGTCATCACAGAATGTGTTGAAAGGGGTCATATGTCATTCTATGACCCCCATCGACCCATATAAATGATTCTAATATGTCCCTAGGGGTCCTTGGACCCCTAGGGATATGTGTCATTATGGAATGTGTCAAAAAGGGTCATAGGTCATCCTGTGACCCCCTTCAACCCATATAAGTGATTCTAATATGTGCCTAGTTCTAAGACCCCTAAGGACATATGTCCTCATGGAATGTGTCAAATGACCCGCTTAAACCCATATAAATGATTTTAATATGTACCTAGGGGTCCTAAGACTCTTATGGACATATTTCATCATGGAATATGTCGAAAGAGGTCACAGGGCAACCTATGACCCCCTTCGACCCATATAAATAATTGTAATATGTCCCTAGGGGTCCTAGGACCCCTAAAGACATTTTTCATCATGGAATGTGCAAAAATCGATCATAGGTCATCCTATGATGCCCTTCAACCCATATAAATGATTCTAATATTTTTCTAGGGGTCCTAGGATCGCTAGGGACATATGTCATCATAGAATGTGTTGAAAGGGGTCATAGGTCATCCTATGGTGCCCTTCGACCCATATAAGAGATTTTAATATGTTCTTAAGGTTCCTAGGACCTCTATGGACATATGTTTTCATGGAATGTGTTTAAAGGGGTCATAGGAAGACCTATGACCCCCTTCGACCCATATAAATGATTCTAATATGTTCCTAGGGGTGTCGTTATAGAATGTGTTGAAAGGGGTCATAGGTCATCCTATGATCCCCTTCAACCCATATAAATAGTTATAATAGCATGCTAAATTTATAAGATATTTAATTATGAATTCAAACTACAACTTAATATTGTAGGTTCTTCCTTAGGATAGAGTGGATGCATCATCAAATCTACATAACTCTCCTATCGAACCTCATGTGCGCTAGGAGTCTCCTATGAGATACAAAATATTAGTTGTTAATATCACAGAAATCAATTTTAAATTTATTTATGAAGACAAGGAAAATAGAAAATAAATGATACTTATACATATAATGGGGCTCTCGGTGCAAATGGAAATGCTTGATCATCTACGACATAGAATCTATTTTGGCTCATCGCTAGTAGCCATGCCCTATATATAGTAAAGAATGTAATTAAATTTTATTTCCACAAACATTTTAAAAGAATGCATCAATATTTAATGAAATAGAAAGCACCTAATTACCTTTCCTTTGTCAATGTGTGTTGGCTCATCCCCTGCACTTTGTCCCCCTAGGACAGGTGGTACTTGCAAGATATAAAGATTAGCAACCATATATGCTACAATATAAAACAGAAAAAACAATGTGAACACTACATAATGTACTGTAGATGTCTCAAGGCCAAATAAAATGGTCAATAATGTGGCAACATCAATCTATCTAGGCTTCTTCTTGGTCATCAACTAAACATGAATGAAGATCACATACATGTATAAGTTAGTATGGCTAAAAAATTAAAATTAATCTATTATAAAAATTAACTTTAAATCACATATTTCATAAGGAAAAAATGTATACACGTATTGACACTGAAGGAGTCCATGCCCTTGCATTGCCCTCCTCTCTTGCATTAGGGTTTGTAGCCTCAACACGTGTTTGGTGTATCCTAATCTAATACAAAATGATACTCAAGAAGATCACCTATGGGACCTAGGAAAATATTCTTGCATGTAATGCAAGTGTGAGGCACACAAATGTTTGATGAGCTAGCTAATGATGAACTAGCACCAACATCATCAACATAGGGAGGCAGGACTGACCTAACGTAAGATATCATTAGGCTGCTCAGCCTATGAATTGCTTTGATGGTCTAAGAGCTAGCCTTTTCCATAATATCAAGATGTTGCACTTGAGGAGGGGGGGAGATATTGGTATGGGGGGACAAAAGTGCCAACTTTCTTCTATTGGGAAGAGGGTCTTACCTGAGGAGTTCCTCGTCCTATGCCCATGTTGGGCTCCATGCTCCAATAATTCACTTTAAGTTTCAACACAAATTTTGCATATAATTTTCTAAGGAAATAAAATGGCACATCTAAATTTCTATGTGGAGGGATATCAAAAACCATCCACCAACGATCCCAAAAGTTTGTACATATCGCATCATATGTGCACCATTTAATTGATAGTTTGGTTTATTTTTGGTCAACTAGTATACCCATTTTTGGGTTCACAAAAAAGCTAGCCAAATCCTCTTTAGTTATATTGAGGGCTGCAACCTTATCATAGTCCAAACCATCATCAAACATCTCGTGCATTTCATCATGCCAATGAAGAGCAGCATTTTGTTGGTTGGTAAGGGTTTCAATGTTATCCACTATGGTGTTTAACGTGGATAACATAGGAGCCAATGCGGGTATATTATTATATGTTCTTCGCAAACCCCTCAATTCAATGAGATTTTCATTTATCAAATCCTCAATTTGAGGAGGGTTATGAGGGGTTAGAGGATCATTTGGTGGACAGTTTTGTAGGGGCATTGGATCGTTTGATGGGAGGTTACAAGGAATATTATCCCTTGCCTCATTGTGATCATTTTGATTAGCCATTCCTATTAAATTGTAAAATATAATATATATTAAAAAAACCTTAATATTAACAATTTTTATTAAAAAAACCTTAGATTAAACTAAAACTAATAGAATCATGATAAAATCTATTTATTTTATATTAAAAATATATATATTTTTTAAAAACCTTAATATCGTATATCAAAATTGGTATCCGATATCCAATTGCCGACATAAAAGTGGTGTTGAAATACAGTTGAAATGAGCCCCAGGCTCTATTCTTTTTTTATATTGTCTGATAGATATTGAATATCTGATATAATATTGGATATATGATATTTCTATTGGTTCATATATTACTAGATATATTGTATATTATATTATAATATATTACTTTATTATTATTATTATTATATTATATTATACTACATTAATATATATTATATTTTATATTATAATACTATATATTAGGTAATCTATTATATTATATTATTATAATTTATAGTATACTATACTATTATAATATAATAATATAATAATAATATTATTATAGTATAGTATAATATATTATATAATATCTTATACTATTATATTATATTATATTATAATATTATACTAAATTATATTTTATTTATACTATTATATTATATTTTACTCGTATTAATTTTCATAAATACTCTAATATATATTTATTATTTTATAATTATATTATGTAATAAATAATTTATTATTTCATATTAGATCAGATATCCAATATCAAATCAGGTATCCGATAAGGCTCAGGCCTTACTTTCCAAGTTTGGTACTTGGATAGGAAAAAAAATGTTAGAGTGGATTTTGAAGCACTTTTCGACATCTTCAAACTATTTTTTTCACATCGCCACTTTTTGACACACCATGATCTTGTACATACCAATATTCTTTCAAAATTTTCCCAGATAACTTTGCAAACACATTACATCTTATTATACCCATTTTTATAATATTTTCCACACACCCACACAATTCCTAATCCCTTTATAAAACCCCAAAACATATTCCTGAATGAAATCCATGAAAAATTGCCCTATCACTATTCTCTATATAGACCCATATATAGGTATCTATAAATTTTGAAGGAAACATTGTTTTTACAATCCCTCTAGTGAGGATGTGAATATTTAGGTTCTGTTTAACATATCTTAAAATTAGAAAGATCCAATTGTTCAATTGGGAGATATGTCCCACATACTGAGACTAAAATTGCTATGAAAGTCATTCCTTCATTCTTCAACCACTAATTATCTTCCTCCTTTCAAAACACTTCCAACTATTTCATGGATTCCCAAAGGCTTAAATAAATGTAATATACATAGTGCCCCATCTTCATACCTAGTTTTGGAGTCTTAGAACACATGGCTATTAAAATTATTACATCTCATGTACTCTCGGGTTCCCCTAAACAATGGTTTGGAACAGTTATACTCAAACACAAATATCTTCTTTAATATCTAATGAAAACATAAGCCACAAAACCCAAATCAATGCTAATTGAATACATTAGTGTATCCAAACAATGGATTTTCAAGTTTGTGACATTTAGACCTTAAAGGAATGCTATGGATTTGACTATTATCACTGTCAACAAGAGTAATGTATAGGAAACTCAAGTTTATTATATAAAAAATTATCTTACTTCAACTCTCACTCTCCTTTTTTGGAATTGTTTACAATGTATTTATGATTGTCCCAACCATGCAAACTGATCAACTATCTTTGAAACTACCCACAAATTGATTAGAATCGACTACTAACTCCAAAACCATTAAACAATTCAAGCCTATATAAATCCTACTACATTCATCAAAATTGTTAGGTATTTACACATTAGGCTTATTACATTACATTACATCAAATTCAAAAATAATTGACTTCAATTCAAATTACATTCATAGTTGGATCTCTAAATCATTCATTCTTCATGATCATTCTTCATGAGTCATTCAAGTTACTCCTTTGCATGTATTTGTCAAGGTGTCATGCACCATACTCCCAAGGATCAAAATCAATCAAACTCCATTGGATTGGGAGTTTCTTTCTTTTCCTCTAGTCTTTGTCCACTTCTTGTTGAGGACCTACAACCAAATAGTATCCTTTGTTCATTTTCTTCATGCCCCTGCAATTAAAAAATGTATGCCTAGTACCCATTCTTTCATTCTTCATATCATAAATATTTTCAACATCATCACTCATGTGATGAAAAATATAGGTCTCTTGCAAAATTTCCATGACAATGTTAGAATAAAAACTAAAGAAATCTTTAACCAAAACAAATGATTGGTGTTGCACTCCTTCATCTATTACTTTTAGCACTCCGCTTGTCTACTCCCACACTTCTTGTGAGTTCCTTGTCCTTGTAGACAATCCTAACTTTAAGTTCTCTTCATGACCATATACTTCTTCCTCTTCATGCCCCTATTCAAGGAATTCTCTCATTACTCCACCTTTTTCTGGTCATTCCTTACCTATGGCATTCGTCTCATCCCACAAATTTGTCTCTTTATCAAGTCCTTGTAGACTTGTTGCTCCACCATCTACAACACAATGTTTTAACTCACAATCATCCTCTAGAACCTTTATCTTAGTAGATTCCCTTAGCAACTTCATTTTCTTAGTTAGCCTCTTAATGGGCCAAACAATCTTTCTTGTCATCTTCATGTGCCAACTTGTGACATTCTTCACAATCCCTATTTCCAAGACTCTTAACTCTTCATCCCTTAAGGTCCCTATCATCCTTGAGACCTCCTACAAGCCCTCTTCCATATGCCATCCTTCTTTGCATTCAAACATCTCATCTATGACTTGCTTAATAGCCTTGTTCTCTTTGTTTTCAACAAAAAACATTTAAGGAACACATGTCTGTTCCAACTTGGATATCTCCATCCATGTACTCTTCTATTACTTTAGAAACCTCTAAGATATTATCCTCTATCCCTATCTTCTCATCATTTTGAGCTTCTTCCTTTTTTGGCTCACCTATCACCATCTTCACTATCATATCATCTTTATACCTTGATTTCTCTTGGATCACCTTCATAGGCTTCTCTGCTTTCTCTCTTGGCTCTTCACATGAACCTTGCTCCTCCACTACTCTTTCCTCCAAGGTCTTTATTTTATCCACAACTCCTTGTGCCTCATCATAGGCCTAATGTACCAAATTAATTTCTATCTTGTTGTCCACCTTGTCTTCTTCTTGTTCCCTTTGTCCTAGGAATCCCACTCTTTCAAACAAAAAATTTGTTGGCATCTTCCATGATGCTTCATCTTCCTTCAAAGATCTCAGTATGATTTGACTACTCCCATGTTTGAAGTTGTAACTATTCAATTCTCCATCATATTGTGTATGCTTTTCTACTTCCCATGCCCTCCAAAAGATCAAATGGCATCCTACCAATGGAATAACATCACATAAAAATTGCCTTCTAACCTCAACTTGATATCTATCATGCAATCCTTATACCATGTAAGGTGTTCTATGCACTAGTTGTTGTAGATTCAACTTCTCAACCATCTCAACTGAAACAACACTGAAAAATGAACTATTGGAAATGACCATTTTGTTGGAAATCTAATTGAAAAGATCATTGGTGAAGAAGATTGATTCAAAGAGGGAGATTGTTGTTAAAAGAATGTTTTAAATCATTTTTTTGTCATTGATGTCAAATCTGCTATGTGAAGGAATGACATTTTCTTATAAGATTAAAGTACTATCACTTAGTTGATTGATGAAAAGGATTTGATCAACAAGATGTAACAAGAGCACCTAAGGGAAAGGTTGAGTTATGATATTGTAATGAAGTGCAAGGATTAGTTAAGAAAATGGTTAAATAATGTATTGATAACATACTAAAAGATATAGAGGTTGGCTACACTTAGAAATATTCGAGGAATAAGTTGCAACAAGGTTGATTACAAAGCTTAAACTAAGTTTATTAGTGGGTGTTGAGCAAGCTAGTTGAAGCCAAGAAAATTCTTAGTTGGAGCTGAGCAAAAGGAAAATCTAGTGTGTGTCGAGTGAAGTTCAAGTACCAAGAAAAGTAACAAGTGCCAAGCATCAAAAAATCTTAGTAGGTGTGGAGTGAACTTTAGGTGTCGAGCATCAATAAAAACACAGTTGATGCCAAGTAACATAGTATGTGTTGAGCACTAGTATTTCAATAGAGTTGAGGTGCTGCATTATTTTAAATGACAAATATTTTCCATATCTGAGCCAATATAGTTGTTATCTTGAATTTTGTGAACTAGTTGGACAATAACGATGATGAGTTGGTGTCACTGAATTTTATGTAAACCATTTTTGGGTGAATTCAAACGATTATTCATGAAATTTCTAAAGGAAAAAAAATACAGGTTAGATACAATGAGTCCTACCTAATCCATACAAATTGAAATTAAAGGATGAAAGAATTGAGTAGGAAAGGAACTCCAAGACTTCTATTTAAGGAGTCATAGACCAAGAAGCAAGTGTTGCTGCTGGAGTGCCAAATTGTGAAGTGGTTAGAAGGGTGTCAAAGAGAAAAACTCTATAAAGAATAGAGTACAAAGACTCTACTTCTATGAGTGGTCAAGAAGAGATGATTACATTGGTACATTAAGCATGGAAACTCAAGAAGACTAAGCTTGAAAGGAGGGCAAGTTGTTAAAAATTGTAGAGATTGAAGGCCAAACAATGTGAAGAGCTAAAGAGTGATATGAGATTTGTAGATCAAGTTGTATGTTATAATTAGGTCAAAGATTTTATAATACTCTCTAGAAATTATATTAGATATGAAAATCCTATGGAATTAGGTTAGTTTAATAGCCATTTGTAAATCCTTTAATAGGGTGGCATTCCAAGTGAATGTTCTAAAGTCCTCTAACAAGGCCCACTTCTAATAGGGTGGTTAAATCCTCTAACAAGGTCACATTTAATAGTGTGTTGTAAGCCTTTAATAGGACAGGTCTTTCATAGGGCATCACTTCAAAAGAGTGAGAATTGAGTAGCATGTTACTATTGGTTTTTCCCAAATTGGGTTTCCATGTAAATCATTGTGTTATGTGTTGATCTTTTTATGTGTTATGATTACATGTTGATTCACAATAACTTGCTAAATAGGAATGTTTTGAGCTTGGATGAATGAATGGTTGAATGGGGCTTAGTACACTCAGTGAAAAAATGTGAATTGGTCATTTGGACCTTGAATAACTAATTCACACCCCCCCACCCCCCCTGTAAATTATTCTAAAGCATTATTAACAATTGGTATTAGAGCCATCTAGTAATTTAGTTTCAAGGTACTAAGAGCAGGAAGATCAAGATTTCCAAGAGAGAAGTTCCCAAGCTCAACAAAGAGAACTTTTTTGCATGACAGAGTCTAATAAAATTGCACCTTGGGTCAATAGGTGATTATGAAAAAACTTCAATTGGAATAGAACATGTAGAACCACTTGGACCTCTTACTAAAGATGATTTGAACAAAAGGAAGGAACACAATTAAGCAATGTTGGAGATTTCCTCAACACTTAGCTATGCTAAATATGATGACATCATAGGATGTGATACAAAATTCAAAATATGGAAAGCCCTATTAGATATTTATGGAGGAGATTAGAATGTTTGGAGAGCAAAGAGAGAAATTATCAGAGGAAAGTTTGATGACATGAAGATGGAGAAAGGTGAGAATGCTACTCGATATGGATCCAGAATGAAAGAAGTGGTAAGTGCAATAAGAAGTCTAGGTGGTCAATTAGAAGAAGAACTATCAATAGAAAATACTTGAAAACCCTACTCCCTGGCTATGAAATTAGAGTTTTAGCCATCCAAGAGTTAAGGTGTATACTAGGAAATGCATTGACTTTTGAAGGAATAGTGGGA
This sequence comes from Cupressus sempervirens, assembly GCA_028749045.1. NCBI lineage: Eukaryota > Viridiplantae > Streptophyta > Pinopsida > Cupressales > Cupressaceae > Cupressus > Cupressus sempervirens. Next base: position 133,662,222 of record CM053789.1, on the reverse strand, counting down.
AGATTCACTACAGTTGAACTGTCCAACTTTGATAACTACAAATCTAAGAACCTTGAATCTACTTTCACAGCCAAGTTGACGATAAAAGACATTGAGGAGGTAACATCAAAAAAAAAGAGAAGAAAAGGAAAATATGCATCCATGATAGCAGCATAGATGAGGAAGATGTGGAATAGTTAGAAGCACTACTAGCTAGGAGATTCCATAGTGGTAAAGGTAAGCTCCCTATCATTTGTTTCAATTGTAATGAAGTAGGTCATATTTTTGCAAGGTGTACACAAAAGAAGAACTATAAAGAAGGAAACAAGTACAAGAACAAGAGAGAAGATGATAGTAGAGACCACAAGGAAAAAAATACTACATTTTTGAAGAATATTATGATGAGAATGATGATAAAGTAGTCTATGTGGCCATGAAGGATGAATTAGATAAAGATGAAGATGAAACAACAGAATTTGTAACCTGTGTGAACAAGAATGACAAGTGGATAATAGATAGTGGATGCTCACATCACATGACATGAGATAAAAGTATGTCTATTACCTTTACTCAATATGACGGAAATAGTGTTAGATTTGGTAATAATGTTCCATGTCAAATCAAAAGAAAAGGCTCTATTAAACTCATAGAGAAAATTTTATGTGATAATGCATACTATGTTGAATGATTGAACTAAAACTTGTGAAGTGTATCACAATTAGGCAATGTAGGTTGCAAAGTAGAATTTGGAAACAAAACTGCCAAGATCTATGACATTGATGGAAATCTAATAGAAAAAGGTGAAAAAACTAGGAGTAACTTGTTTTACCTAGATATGGAAGATGCAACCTATCTTTTTATTAGACTTCATGATGTGTGGTTGTGGTATAAAAGGTTGTGCCTTATTAGCTTTGACAATCTGATTAGCATCAACAAGAAGAAGAAAGCCAGAGGATTGCCTAAACTAAAGAAGCCTAAAAATACAATGTGCAAACAATGTCAACTAGGGAAGATGACTAAGTCTAGCTTCAAAAGAAAAACATATACTTCCAAAGAGGTCCTAGAGTTAGTCCATACAGACTTATGTGGTCCAATAGAAGTGCAAAGCTACCTAGGAGATAGATACATAATGTTGTTTGTAAATGATTATTCCAGGATGATGACTACTATGTTCTTAAAGAAAAAATATGATGCATTTCAAAATTTTAACTGGTATTTGGGCAAAGTTGAGAAGGGAATAGGAAAGAGTCTAAAGTGCCTAAGATCAAATAGAGGATGTGAGTTTACATCAAAAGAATTTGAGATGTTCTACAATGGCATAGGTATCAAAAGGCAAACATCAACACCAAGAACTCCACCACAAAATGGTATTACTAAAAGAATGAATAGATTAGTAATAGAATATGCTAGAACCTTGACAATGGAGAAAAATGTTGCTCTAAAGTACTAGAGAGAAGCTGTAAGCAGTGCTATTTACACCTTGAATATAGTTCAAGTGAAGAAAGGTACAAATGCAATAACTTTTGAATTATGGTATGGTCATTCACCTAATGTAAAAAATTTCAAAGTATTTGGTTGTAAATGTTACATTCTTAAAGATAATAGAAATGGAAAGTTTGATATAAAGAGTGATGAAGGCATATTCCTTGGCTACTCTACTAGAAGTAAGGCATATAACTATTTGAATACTAACACTAACAAGATTGTGGAGAGTGCAAATGCAAATTTTGATGAGCATGCAAAAGTCCAAGTTGATGAGTCCAACCAATCAGATAATTATAGATCTTTTGTATACTTCTATGAAGGAATGACTATTGAAGACAATGCTACCAATCAAGTTGGGAATTAGCAACATATTTTAGTATCAACCGAGTCACAGCCAATGAATGTTGAGCTACATTCAGAAGCTGAGCTACAAAATGAAGGAAATGCACATTCTAATTCTAAAAATAATATACATGAAAGAGATGATAAAATACCAGATGGAGAAGAACAAAATTACTCTAAAGATGAAGGATCAGACATGGTAAGGATAGAACCAAGGTTAGTCAAATATGTAAGAAGACATCACCCTATAGATCAAATCATTGGTGACAAGGATATCATACCAATGACAAGGAATAGACTCAGAAATGAGACATGTTTGGTAAGCAAGGTTGAGCCTAAAATAGTGAAAGATGCACTACAAGATGATGACTATTATAAAGCCATAAAAGAGGAGATAGACCAAATTGAAAAGAGAAAAACCTAGACCTTAGTTCCTAGACCAACTGACAAGAATGTAATTGGTACCAAATGGGTGTTTAGGAAAAAACTTGATGAGAATGGTGAGATAACAAGAAACAAAGCCAGATTAGTTTGAAAAGGCTATGCACAAGAAGAAGGACTAGATTATGGAGAAATATTTACCCCTGTTGCAAGAATGGAAGGAGTAAGAAAATTACTTGCATATGGTGCATACAAAGGTTTCAAAGTCTACCAAATGGATGTCAAGTCTACTTTTCTAAATGTTATACTAGAAGAGGAAGTCAACATAGAACAACCTAAGGGATTTGTAGATGACAACAACAAAGATATGGTCTGCAAACTGCATAAGAGCATGGTATGAGAGACTACACTAATATCTTATGAAGATTGGATTTGATAGAATAGATGACAACAACAACTTGTATATCAAGGTTGAAAAAAAAAAAAAAAATTGATATCTAAAATCTTTGTTGATGATATAATATTAAGAGGAAAAGATGTTCTATGCAAAGATTTTTATGATCAAATGAAGCATGAGTTTGAGATGTCAATGTTTGGAGAAATCAAATTATTTTTTGGATTGCAAGTACATCAATTGAAGCATGGCATATTTGTGATCCAATCCAAAACACATAAAGGAGATACTCAAGACATCTGGATTAGAAGATTCAAAACTAGTCAGCATACCAATGGCAACTAGACTTAAGTTATCCAAGAATGATGAATTAGCTAAAGTGAATTAGACAATGTATAAATTAATAATTGGAAAGTTGTAGTATGTTGTACATAGTAGACCAAACATTTCATTAGCTATTGGGATAGTAGCAAGATTTTTTGCAGATCCAAGAGAAAATCACTTGATGGAAATGAAGAGAATACTAAGGTACCTAAAAGGAACTGATGACTATGGTTTGTACTACAAGAGAAGTGAAAAGTTTAAGCTAAAAGCCTACACTGATGTAGATTGGGGAGGTAACATTGATGATAGAAAAAGAACTAGTGGAGGAGAACTTTTCTTAGGAAAAAGATTGATTACATGGAGCAACAAAAAACAAAGTTACACCTCACAGTCCATTGCAGAAGCTGAATATGTTGCAGCTACTATAAATTGTGCCAATATTGTATGGATCAAACATTTGTTGCAAGATATGAAGGAAGAAGTGAATGAGCCCATGATAATTTTTTGTCATAATATGAGTGCCATCAACATATCAAAGAATCATGCAATGCATGCCAAAACCAAACATATTGCAATCAAGTATCACTATGTAAGAGAATTAGTGGAAGACAAACAAGTGGAGATGGGATATGTAAGCTTAAAGGAATAGATTACTGACATCTTCACAAAAGCACTACCTAAAGATGCTTTTGAGTATGTTAGAGGTAAGTTAGAGGTGATAAACCTAGCTAAGGCTACTTAAGAAAAGGCAAGACTCTCCTACACCAAATGAATTGATTATTGGAATATTACACACTGATGCAAAGGATACTTACTTTAGGACTCATTCCTAAAGTAATAAAAGTGCTAAAGTTCCAAATCAGTCATAAGCAAGGTGATAGAGGGAGAAAGTGAAAGAACCTACAAAAGCTATACTTGCATACTAGGATGCCAGAACAATACATCTTTGGCATTTTTGTCAACAAGGGAGAAATAGAAAAAAATTGATCAATTGATCAACAACTATTAAGAAGATAAAGAATGGAGAAAGAGGGAGAAAATGCTAATCAAATGAAGATTGAGGGAGAAGTAGGAAAACTAGTCAATAGTTGATAGGACAAGATGAAGAAGCTAATTAAAATAGAGAATAGTAGAAGTTGAGCAATGCATATAAATGGAAAAAACAAAGAAAGAGGATACAACAACTAAGAGGGAGAAGCGGAAATGAAGCAATCATGAGAATAGATCAAAAGATAGAGATGTGAAACTGATGGTAACACAATTAAATTTTGGCATTTGACTTAATATTCCAACATAGTTAGCACTTTGATAACTTGGTTGAATAATTTGGTCTGATGGTTGATCAATTTGGTTTGTCATCAATGTCAAAGAGGGAGATTGTTGGAAATCTGATTAAAAAGATCATTAATGAAGAAGATTGATTCAAAGAGGGAGATTGTTGTTAAAAGAATATTTTCAATCATTATTTTGTTATTGATGTCAAACCTGCTATGTGTAGGAGTGACACTTGCTTATAAGATCCAAGTATTATCACCTAGTTGATTAATGAAGAGGATTTGATCAACAAGATGTAGCAAGAGCACCGAAGGGAAAGGCTGAGTTATGATATTGTAATGAAGTGCAAGGATTAGTTAAGAAAATGGTTAAATGATGTATTGATAACATACTCACTGATATAGAGGTTGGCTATACTTCAAAACATTGGAGGAATGAGTTGTAACAAGGTTGATTGCAAAGCTTAAACTAATTTCATCAATGGGTGCCAAGAAAGCTAGTTGAAACCAAGCAAATTCCCAGTTGGAACCAAGCAAAAGGAAAATCTAGTGTGTGCCAAGTGAAGTTTAAGTGCCAAGTAAAGTAATAGGTGTTGAGCATCAAAAAATCTTAGTAGGTGTCGAGCATCAATAAAAACATAGTTGATGCCGAGTAACACAGTATGTGCCAAGCACTAGTATTTAAATAGTGCCGAGCTATTGTATTATTTTAAATGATGAAGATTCACCAAATCTAAACCAACATAGTTGTTATTTTAAATTTTTTGAACCAATTGGAGGATAAGGATGATGGGCTAGTGACACAATATTTTATGTAAATCATTTTTAGGTGAATTCAAAGAATTATTCAAGAAGTTTCTAGAGGAAACAAAATATGGGTTAGATACAATGAATCCTACCTAATCCATACATATTGAAATTAAAAGGTGAAAGAATCAAGTAGGAAAGGAACTCCAAGACTTCTATTTAAGGATTCACAGACCAAGAAGCAAGTGCTACTATTGGAGTGCCAAATTGCAAAGTGGTTAGAAGGGTGTCAAGGAGAAGACATCTAGAAAGAACAAAGTACAAAGACTCTGCTTCTATGAGTGGTCAAGAAGAGATGATTGCACTAGTAAATTGAGCATGGAGACTCAAGAAGACTAAGCTTGAAAGGAGGGAAAGCTATCAAGAATTGCAAAGATTGAAGGCCAAGTAATGTAAAGAGCTGAAGAGTGATATAAGATTTGCAAGTCAAGTTGTATGTTGTAATCAGGTCAAAGATTTTCTAATACTCTCTAGCAATTTTATTAGATATGAAAATCCTATGGACTTAGGTTGGTTTAATGCCCATTTTAAAATCCTTTAATAGGGTGGCATTCCAAGTGAATGTTCTAAAGTCCTCTAAAAAGGCCCACATCTAATAGGGTTCTTAAATCTTCTAACAAGGTCACATTTAACAATGTGTTGTAAGCCTTTAATAGGGGAGGACTTTCATAGGGCATCACTTCAAAACAGTGAGAATTGAGTATCATGTTACTGCTGGTTTTTCCAAATTGGGTTTCCATGTAAATCACTATGCTATGTGTTGATCTTTCTATGTGTTATTCTTGCATGTTGATTTATAGTGACTTGCTAAATAGAAATGTTTTAAGCTTGGATGAATGAATGGTTGATTGGGCCCACTACACTTAGTGAAAAAGTTTGAATTGGACATTTGGACCTTGAATAACTGATTCACCCCCGCTCTCTCTAATATTCTAGAGAATTTCTAAAACATTTTTCAAACCTTACCCATATATTTGCATTGTGTTCTAAATTGTGAGTATCCATAAGTCTCTGAATATGTATTCATGATGGCTTTAACTTATTTTACCCTTCAATTTGACTTCCTCTATAAACTAAGATCCATCCAACTTGAATCACCACCTTGGAATTCTCTTAAAGGATAATTCAAAATCAAGGTTCAACAAGGGATTCTAAGTCTTCAAAACCTTAGTTTTCCTACTCCTCTTCTCCCAAAGAATCTCCTGTGCTCTTATACCACTTGATGTTGAGGCTAATGGTGAATAAAAATTTCTCCAAAGAAAAATAACTCATTCCTTCTTTGCTTGGTAACAAATCCTTCATCTTGATTCAAATGACCACTCAAAGACCCATCCCACTCCAGATGCCTACTGTAGATTAACACTAATCATATTTGACTCCACTAGACTCCATACCTTGTTCACACTTGCCACTACAAACCAAACCATTCAATCATACTTCATGCCCCATACTAGCACGCCCTCCAACCAATAAGTCCCATCAACCAAGACCTTGAATTTTTTTTTATATTGGTGATCCTAACTCCATAAGGATCCCAACTTACTTAATTCATCCACACACCAAGTTTCACCCTCTTTTTTGCATCTATTCTAGCCTTCTCCAAACTGCCAGTCTGGTACAATCCTGCCAGTACAATAGTGAGTGGTTTCTCCCAATATTCTTCCAAAATTTTCCCAAAAATCTTTACAAAAACATTAAATCTTATCATATCCATTTTTATAATATTTTCCACACACCCACACAATTCCTAATCCCTTTATAAAAACCCAAAATATATTCTTGAATGAAATCCATGAAAAACTACCCAATCAGTATCCTTTATATAGACCTGTATACAGGTATCTATAACTTTTTAAGGAAACATTATTTTTACCATCCCTCTAATAAGGATATGCATATTTAAGTTCTCTCTATCATATCTTAAAATTAGAAAGATCCAACACTTCAATTGGGAAATATGTCCCCTGCACTAAGACTACAATTTCTATGACAATCATTCCTTCATTCTTCAACCACTAATTATCTTCCTCCTTTCAAAACACTTCCAACTATTGCATGGATTCCTAGAGACTTAAAGAAATGTAATATACATAGTGCCCCATCTTCATACCTAGTTTTGGGGTCTTAGAACAGATGGATATTAAAATTATTACATCTTATGTACTTTCAAGTTCTAAATAATGGTTTGGAGTAGTTATACTCAAACATCGATATCTTCTTTAATATCTAATGGAAACATAAGCCAAAAAACCCAAATCAATGCTAATTTAATACATTAGTGTATCTAGACAATTGATTTTCAAGTTTGTGACATTTAGACCATAATAGAACACTATGGATTTGACTATTATCACTATCAAAAAGAGTAATATATAGGAAGCTCAGTTTATTATATCAAAAATTGTCTTACTTCAACTCTCCCTCTCCTTTTTTGGAATTGTGTACAATGTATTTATGATTGTCCCAACCATGGGAACTAACCAACTACCTTTGAAACTACCCATAAACTAATTAGAACTGACTACTAACTCCAAAATCATTAAAAAATTCAAGCCTATATAACCCCTATTACATTCATTAACATTGTTAGACCTTGACACATTAGGCTTATAACATTTCATTACATCAAATTCAAAAATAATTGAATTCGAGTCAAATTACATTCATATTTTGGTCTCTAAATCATTCATTCTTCATGATCATTCTTCATGAGTCATTCAAGTGACCCCTTTGCATGTCTTTCTCAAGGTTCCTTGCACCATTGGCCAGATACAAAATATATTCAGGATCAAAGATAAAACATCAAATATGTAGCTTCAAATACATATGCAACAAAATTTCCAAACTTTTGCATTTTTCTCCAAAATTTCTAAAAGAACCTGCCTAACTCTAAGCCTAAACACTCTATATATACTTGCCAAAGTGGCTTACATATCATTCTAGAACATTACATAAGAGGAAGGCCAACCCAATAGTGGTCTAGACACATCCCAAGAAAATATCTTAACATAAATATCATGATTGAAATAAATCCCATAAGTCAGCTTGCAGATATAACGTCAAAATGTTGACACTTGGCATAAACAGGAAGACTTGGCACATGAAGGGTCACTTGACATATGTTGGGTAACTTGGGACATGAAGAGTCACTTTCCATATGTTGGGTAACTTGGCACATGAAGGAACACTCGATCAACACTAGATTTCTACAGTAACTCGGTACCAACTAACTGCTATAGTAACTTAGCACCAACTAAGTACTACAGTAGCTTGGCATCAAGTGCTACAGTAACTCAACAACAATTAAGTGTTACAGTAACTTAGCACTGACTTGCAAAATAAAGAAAAATGAGCAGGATAACAAGGCAACCCAAGGTGCTCCTACATCAAGTAAGGTTGACCTAATAGTCATTTGTAAATCCTTTAACTAGGTTACATTCCAAGTGAATGGTCTAAAGTCCTCTAACAAGGCTCACTCCTAACAAGGTGATTGAAATCCTTTAACATGGCCACATTTAACAATTTTTATTATAACCTTTAATAGGGTTGGCCTTTCACAATGTATCACTTTAGAAGAGTGAAAAAGGGTAGCATTTTACTGGTGTTTTTTTTTTTCAAATTTTGTTTCCACATAAATCATTGTGTCAAGTGTGTTGATGAATCTATTATGTTTCATGTTTACATTTCTGGAAGTATATTTAATAGTATCCTACAAGATTTAAGTGATTGCATATTATAATGGATGCATGCATGATGATAAATGTTTTATGGGTTCACTAAGCTAAGAAAATATTTACTTATATATCAAGACCTTGGATAACTGATTCATGCCCCCCCACAATTATTCTAAAGTATTTCAATAGTAATAGCTAACATAGGGAATTATTTTATGGACTTGGTATAAAGGAAGGACATTTTCCTTTATCATGGAATAAGAATACAAGATGGAATATGTGAGATATACAAATGGTTTTAAATAGCACAAGAGTAGAATGCAAATTTTAGAAGAGCAGAGAGAAGATTAAGGAAACTTCATTGTCGAGGATTTAATGTGTGATCCAAAAGTTGGATACTTGGATCTAAGGTTCATGACTTGGTCTACAATGTTTAATAATGATTGGTCTAGTTGATAGGATAGAGGAAAGAAGTTAAAGTATAGTACATATGATTATTCTAAAAGGAATAGTTGAGAGATTAGTTGGATAGTCAATTCAGTGATCTTGCCCTAGAAGTTGTTTAAATAGTGGGTCCTTCTATCTTCTCCAACTCCTAACAAGGATTCAAAGTCTCCTAATAGGGTCCATCCTTTATCAAGGAATATTTATATTAGTACATCATGTTGTGGGCATCATTCCCACTAGGGTTTTCCCTCTAATTAAGCTTTTCCCTAGTTAACATATCTATTGTAATTTTCTATGCGTATCATGTTATGGTTTTTGTTTACTTTGGTTGAATGGATAATATTGTTTAAGGTTGATAAATATTTTCTTTATTCGATAATTGATTCACTCCCCCTCTCAGTTATCTCAGTGGACTATTGTTTGTAACAAAAATTCTTACCCAATGCTCTAATCCTTGCATCAGTCATCCTCATCTCTATGGACACCTAACACCCTACTTTACCATTTCCAATTCCAGATTGACATGCGTGAATGTTCTATTCTTATTACAATTCAATTACAAGCCTTCCTTTCTTTTCTAGGGTTTGGTTGTAAAAAGAGCTTCTTGACTACCACAAACTCGAAAAGAATTATTTACATAATATAAATGGGCTATTACTTTATTTCATGGGCCATAGTGTTTTGACCTTGGAAACCCAAGCTATGGCCATTTGAATTTTGGTTACTCAAAATTGGACAACAAGAATAAAAAACCTAACTAATTTTGTAAACCTTATAAAGTAAAAGTTCAAGATTATTGGTGTAAATACTTATTTACTATTTATAGTTACTTAAGTTTACTTAGGTTAATTCATTATTTTATTATTTCATTTTGTGAGACACTTAGGAGTTTGTGTAGCTTTTTGAGTTGTCATGTTGACAACACAAAAGTATGCAACTCTAATTCAAGACATGGTGTCTACAACACTAGATTTTGCATCATTCACTAAGTTGTTATGTAGACAGCACAATTATTCACACTCTCTTTTTAGCACATGTTCTCTACAACACTGATTTGCATGCTAGACCATTGTAGGCTTATCCTCTCATCATTGCACTTACTTTTGTGCTTAATGGAGGATAACACATATCTAGTGGACATGTTCTTGGTTGTATGACTTATCATGTAACTAATTCTTAGGAATTCTAGATGCATTTTAGAGGCCTTTATATGTAGGCACTCCTAGTGTACTTTCATTCATATTGAATCAAATTCATATCGATATTCTGATCATACTCTTTCTGGTCTACAATTGTGCTTGTGTTTGGGTTCTTAGTTCTTGGGTGAAGTTTTCCCTTAGGAAAATTCTTACATGGTATTAGAGCTTGGAGATTTTCTCTTCACATAACCATTTAAGTTGTTGCTGTAGTACCTTGGCCTAAATCTAGAGTACTGCAAAAATTGGGAGCATCTAGAGCCAGAATGAACCTTGCCATTACATTTGAAATGTTGTTTCGATGCAAATTGGCTATAAATTTGGCTATCCTAAGCCAAAGTCAATCATGAGGAATTATTTTTTTGCAAATTGGAACTCAAAGGCCCTAATTTGCAACTTAGGTATGGTCATTTTACAAATCAAATAAATTGTTTTTTCAGATCTGTATTATTTTATTTCTCTGCATTTTTTAGATAGAGTTTTCAAATTATTTTATGCTAGTGGCCTTGTAAAGAACTTTTTTTATAGGTACTGGTCAGTCACACCCCAATCCTATATAGTTGGTGGAATATTTTTGTACAACACAGAATATTTCAAATATTTGGCCAAGACCCAGCAACAACACCTCTACATTTCATGGCATTGGATTCAACAAATTTTGACTAGCGCTCAAGGTTTGACCATCACATACCAGCCAAGTCTCATACTCCATGGTGGAAACTTTTTTGTTTTATAGGTATGTGGGCTTTCTTTTAAACACCAAAGAAGCCAAAAAACCTTCACATAATGTGTGTGGGATTTTAAATCCATACTCTCAATGGAAGAGAAAAATTTGGGCCCCACAAATTTAAATCTGACTCCCATTTGTAGTTATTTTGGTGATGTTGAAGGGCACATGGTAATGACTACAAAGACCTCAGTTCCATATTACCTTTTGATAGGGCTTCCATGCATGCACCACATTGGAAAAGACACATAAGCCTAGCTAGAAGACCATGTTGACTCACTGCGCACGCAACCTCCATATAGCTAAAGTCTTAGCCATCCACGTGGCACCATTTGTGATAGTATTTGCCACATAGACTACATAGTACACCCACATAGTTAGTCACATGTATTGACTATGCTTATACACATGTTTAGACACCTTGGAAAGACATGTCAGCAGCTAAACGTACATCTATATGTTTGTACTAGAGCCACATCAACATCTGTACTACGACCTCACTAGGTAGGCCTTTTTCTTCAACATTAGCATTTCCTGAGGTTAAATTTAATAGCTATCTAACCATCATTTCCAAGTATTTTTTAACTATTGTGATGGCCCTTTGACCATCAAATTTAAGCACACAACTTTCTACCAACACCCCTCTCTAGATTGTCTTTTAATTTGGTAGCTTGACTTTGCGAGGCCATAACTTGGTCATTCAAACTCCAAATCAGGTGCATTTTTTTGTGATTTTGGGTAGAATTTCATAAACTTTCTATTGGTGGTGTTCTTTTCTGGTGCAAGGATTTTTCTAAAATTGCATTTTTTGGCGACTATACCTGTTCAATCCTATATTTTTCAACTTCAAACACTTTGTACGGGCTCATCTGGACATGAAAATAGGTTCCATATTTTTTGAAAGTGCATTATTTTTCATCTACTTTGCATATCTATAGTCAAATTCTAGGATTGTGTGGAAAAAAATCTCACTTTTAGAATTACAATTTTTTTTGCATTATACTGCTTTGATTACTATTCAAAATTATTCTACATCTGAGCTACAATGCTTAGTGAAAAAGTTGGGCTTCAAAAGGTAGTTATAAAAGAAAAATCAAAAGTCCACTTTGTATATTTTGACAAGTGGCCTATTGTACATGCACTACATATAAAGTGCCAAAAGCATCTATTTTTTTTTGGTGAGGGGGGTGGGTATTTTGATTGAGTGAAAAGGGGGCTATGTATTGTGTTCTTGTGTCTCTCTTTTGTGCTCTTTTACTTTTCTACATCACGGGTTCACCTAAACATCCACTTCTAACTTCACACAATTATTCTACATGGAAAGATATTGTATGGAGTAGATTAATGGCAAAAGGTCTAAATCTTTATGTTGATGGTACAATTCCAAAACCCACTAATGCTAAAGAAATCATTGATTGGAAAATTATAGACAATCAAGCTTTAGGAATTATTAGGAGTTGTGTACAAAGAGATCTCTTCTTCCACATTGCCAATTTCATGGAATCCAAACTTGCATGGGATAAACTTGAATCATTGTATGGTAAGGTGGATGAGGAAAAGTGATTTAAGATTGAGGATTATCTACTTCTCTTAGATCCAAACAACATTGACACAATTTAGGATTACATCATCAAAGCCAATGAGTATAGGGCACCACTTAAAGATTGGGGGATATCCCATGAAATATTACAAGTTGATTCATCACATCTTGAAGAGGCTACCTTTAGAGTATGCTTCCTTTGTTTCGAGTTATAATACTCACATGTTGACCATGGGAAGTGTTTACGAGAAGCCTACATTTGATGCATTTGTAGAAATATTAATTGTTGAACAATCTCACTTGATAGATTTGGAACTTCTCATGGCATCAAAGACAAAAGAATTGGTGGTTAGTGATAAGAACCAATCAACTCAAGGAAGGAAAAGTTCTATCAACAACAAGAAGAAGTAGTGGAAGAAAAAATCACAATTTGAGACACAACAATCCTCTTCATAGCAAGGCAATTCTTCTTCCAACAAGAAGGGAAGTAATGAAAAGAAGGGAAAACTTTTTTGTGCATATTGCAAAAATCCATATCATGATGAGCATCATTACAAGACTAAAAGAATCGATGGGTTGGAAAAACTATTCAAGAAGAACAAAATTCAAGTGCTAGGTCCTTCCAAAGATTCAACTCCAACCTCTTCAAAGGGAAAAGGGAAAAAGGAAATCACTTATGGAAAATAAAAGTTCTTCTTTAGAATAAATAGTTGACTTAGGTGCCTCCTATCATATGGGTTCTTCAGAGGGAGACTTTTCTTTATTGAAGCAGTCACAAGTACCACACATCTTCATAGGAGATGATACCAGAATGGAAGTTGAAGGAAAAGGACATGTGGAAATGGAAAATGAGGAATTCAAAGATGTTCTCTATGTTCGAAACCTTAGCTTTAATCTTTTCTCATTTTACCAAATCACTCACCTTGGAGATGGTCACAAAGTTGAGTTCCATCCAAATTTAGTGATGGTGTGTAGTCTTAGAGATGATTCATTAGTTGCAATTGATCTGATTTAGGATCTACAAGTTTTATGACTTAATCCCAACAATCAGATACTTTCTTGATCCAAGTAGTAAATGTGTGGCTATGTATTTAAAACTATTGAAAATACAAGATGATTAAAGCATAAATACTTAATTTAACAATACATTTAATTACATAAAATAGATAAATTGAAAAAATTGAGAGAATAGGAAAGAGATAGAAGAGATGCAAACAATTTGATAATAGAGTTTTTTTGGTTAGGACTACGTCTCCAGGTCCACTTCTCAATCTGGGGACCACTTTATTAATGTCACTAGGAAAAAAATTCCTTCTTACAACATCCAATCTTTAGCCTTTATAATGTGTCTCCTTCACACTTGAAGATAATAACTTCATGCTTACAATAATCTCTTACATACAAAATTTCTCAAGAATTACAAAACTTCTCTCAAGAGCAAATTTTCCTTCCAAGCTCTTATTGAAGAATTCCTTTACGAAAGGACTACACCCCTTTTTATACATCATTTTATCCAAAAATGGCTTAAAACCATATAACCATCACTATAATTACATAGCCCAGTTTGAAATAACAAAATAACCCCCTTAACACCCTTATAGAAAATTACATTTTCTTTTAACCCTTTTAGCCTTTTTTTATTATTTTGGTGTTTACTAATTTTTGGTGTTAAAAGTTATAACAAGATAACAAAAACCCTTATTTTAAATAATGAGTGGGCTATTTGTTGTGGCTATATAACAATTCTTCCTTTGACATTAAATATAATATAAATATCCAATTGGTTGGCCTTACTTTTAGGAGAGGAATGGTTGAGAGTTCAACTCCCATCAACTAATTCCCTTAATTTGAACTAAATAAACATTTTAATTTTAATTTTAATTTTTCCCTCTCTTTAGGATTTTATGATGTCATACTGATGCAGAAGCATCCAGAGGTATAAGGGCAATCCTATGTGACCCAAAAAAATGTACTTAGACTTAGTTTTTGTTTCATGTGTTTTCATTTATAGATACCCATTTGGGTCAAATAAAGGTTTCAACTCTCATAGTTCCACGATCAGTGTTCTAGGTTAGAGTATTTGAGCACCTTGGGATATGTGTAAATGCCAAAAAATAGGACTATGTAATTGAGCCATAATTATGGTGGATTAGAAGATTTAAATTGGAGGGAGGATTAAAATTGTAATTTGGAATATTCCAGAAAAAGAATCAGGTCAAAAGGCTGCACAGTTTGAAATTTATCACAGTTTTTTGGTTTCTGGAGACCTCCTAAGAATGCTTCAAAGTTAGGTATAGGGCATTAAATGACCTTTTACAAGGCCAAAAAATGGGGGAGGAGAAAATCTTGCCCACAGGTCTATAGAGCGCTTTGAGAGCTTTTCGAAAATGTAAACGATTCGTCAATCAGAGCTATGGTTCAAAATTTATGCCTCTCGAAAGTTCGATTACCATTTTTGGATTCTTCTAGTTTTACACCGACTTCTAATGCAACTTCTGGAGCCTTCTATTTGGTCAGTGGATGCCAACTAGCACTTTCTAGAATGTATTCCTAATCCTTAAACCTTTGGGGTCTATTTAAGGACATTTCTAGAATTGTAAAAGGCAGTTCGAAGTAGAGTTTGAGAGAAGGTACTAGGAGAAGAATTTATCTCCAAATTTATGCTATTGTAAGCCCATAGGGCATGTTTTGGAGCTTGTTTCTCTGCACTAAGTGTACTAGCATATTTTCATAGTTTATACAATTTTTCCTTTCCTATTGTGTCCATTCTATGCTTGTGTTGTGTCCCCATCACATGGTGACATCATCAAAATCTACACTTTTACTTGAATTTCAAACCATCATAACTTTCACATTTAATCTCCATTTTTCGATGAAATGAATGCCATTGGAAAGCTTTTATCATGTTGTTCATTTTGAAATCCATTGTTGACCACTTCTAAGATGGTCTAATTTTGCCCCTTATCTAGCCCACTGCTTTGCCTATTGACTAGAACTTTGACCAAGCATAATTACTGCATACAAGCTCCTTTTTCACCTGTTTAAGTTATGTTGGGTTCCATTCTTTAAGCTCTTTATAGTGATGCTAAATCTAAGAGATTATGAGAGTATTGAATTTTTGGCCTTCTTGATCCACCTGGATTATTCCTTCCCACTAAGAAGCTTTTGGACCTCCAAAAGTCTATTTTACATAGAATGGAAGTGAGGACATGTTTTTGTTACTTGTCCAGTATCACCTATACAAGCTGTTAGAATTCTAAAAATTTGAGCCATCAAATACATTATGAAGAATGGCATAACACTATTAATACAACCAACCATAAATCCATTAGTTTCCACTATTACATCCATCACCCACATAGTACCAATTAGTAGAAATAGAAGTAACAAAACTAAAATAACTGATGAAATGGAAAGAGTATCATCTTTCTAGATCCCTTGCATAAGAACACCATTATAAAATGAATTGTTCAAATCCTCTTTTACCATTACTAGTTGAAGACTTGATTGTACTTGCACCTGATCCTTGCTAGCTATTGCAGACATGAGAGTTAGTTTACTACTTGCATTTACAATCATTTTCAAATGTCCTGTATTTAGAATTGATCCCTCATTCTTCATGCGATGAGATCTTATAATGTATTCAATTCCATCTTTAAACAAATTATACGTGGTGTGTTCCCTGTAATAGATATCTTTCCTATCATATAAGTATAGGCTACTTGACACAATCCCATAGATATCAAATGGAACCACATCAAACTCAACCTCATCTATGAACTTAGATGTTATTGAAAATCTTAACTAATATTTCTTAGTAACTCACAATATGTTATCATTGCAAACCCAACCTAATGGATAAGGTCTCTGATGTGGCTTGGTTTCCAAACCCAATTTTTTAACAACTTCCTCTGAAATTAGATTAACTTAGGACCCACTATCTATCAATGTGTCAATTTTTGTGTTCTTTGAAATCACCGTTATATGAAAAAGTTCACATCTTTTACTATCTTCAGGAACAACATGACTTTTAGAAGTGGAAGCATTTGAAACATCAATGGTAGAATCAACAAAAGCTTTACCTTTCAAACCTATAGCCGATATTGTTACTTCATCACCAGAATATGATCCAAGATCCTAAACAACAACCACATACTTTTGCTTACCTTATGATCCTTAAACCACTTTGGTTTCAACTCTAGATGCAACTTCCAACACTTCTCTTCTGCATGTCCTTTCTTCTGAAAATGTGGACATGTAGGCTTTTCACATTCATCTTTCTTCACTGTGGCTACCTTCTTTCCTTTCTTGATGTTGTTAGGGGGAGCGAATTCCTTCTTTTGTTGGCGCTAAAAATTGCATGGTCAATTTTGAGCACCATTGAAGAAATGAAGCCCTATAAATGCTTTTAAAGTGTATTTGTACCCAACTACCCATTTTAGGCCTAAGAGGTGTTCAATGCTTCTAGCACCTTTCATTCAGCATGCCTAAGTATTTTTTAATGATAAATTGATATTTTGAGCTATTTCGTGAAGTCTCGTTTTGAGCTAGTGTCAAAACTTGCAATTCTTCCTAAGTGTCAAAAAGCGATAGGAGGCAATGTTTGCCATTGAATATCCCACACCTAGAAATTTTTTGTGACTTGCCACTTTGGAAATGTCTACTATCCATACCTAAGAACCTATGTTTTAGATTTCGAGTCGTTTTGAGTCCGTTTGACTAGGTTTTGAATCTCTCAAATTTGGCAATCTAATATTTTCGTGCTTTTGCAAAATGTTCATAATTTTGGGAAGCCTTCTTTGACGTGCTATAATTTTTGACCAGTTGACCAAAATGCTAAAATTCCTTTTGCGTTGCATTATAGACATCAGAGACTTATTATGTTTCAAGTTTCAAATCATGATGAATCTGTTTGATCAGTTTTTCAAACACAATTCCTAATGCAATTTTTATCTTTTTAATGGTGTCAGCACTTGTAGATTTGTCAGTACCCCTCTTCGTGGCGTTATAACTTGAAATCCATGATTGGCAAGATCGAATGTATTGTACCATTTTTTTTTCCACTAAAAATACTTTAAGTACACCAGTTTTTAAGTCATGAAAAATTCGTATGCACACTTTTCTAGGTCAATTCCATTTGCCAAAATCACTTTTTAGCCATTGTTCCAATCTGCAAAATATGAGTGGCCTACTTTGAGCATCTGCCATTTGCATCCTGTTATTTTTCATGAGCCCAAATCATAGATCCATAATGTCCTCATGACAGAGAACCAATTCCCCAGTTTCCAGATCCCCAAGTGCCCATATGTCCAGTTTTTCAGGCCATTTCCAAAAACACTTTCCAGTTTCCTAACATGTTTATCTACAGGTGAATTTAAGTTGGCGACTTTGGAGGTCGATATCTTTTGACCTTGATGTCGTCACACAACAAGTTTTTGCAGGCCTGTTGAACATGTCAGACAGAACAAATATCCTGAGTTTCAAAGCCTGGTCAGTTGTTTGGGTCAGTTTTTGAAAGCAGTCAACAGACCTTTTGGCACTAATTTGATAGTTTCCAGATCAGCGATAAAATGGGTTTTAGTTGATCAGTCAAAGATCAAACTTGATTCAAATCAATTCAGGATGATCAATAAGATCAATTTGAGGATTCAATTGTTAAAAAAACAAAAACAAAATTAGTCGGACCCACTTTGGGGCCCGACTAATTGCACCAGACTGATAAAGTAAAATTGAAGATTCCCATTTATATTAAAGCCTTTCAAAAGATTTCATGGCTATTAATTAATTGCATGGATAACCAAAATGGTTTTTGAAAAAACTTGATAAGTGATGAATTAGACTAGAAGACATTCAATGGAGAGATACCAAATAGCATCATGTTTGGACCAGATGTTTGTGGTTACAATACTAAGAAAATTCATACTAATGTACTGATCTATAAAAAGAAACACCATCAGCAATAAGAATACATTTTGCATCAGTGTTGTATCCAAGATGCCCTGATGAACTCAAACGAGATAATAATTTGGGAGCAAGATCTTAGGATTGGAACCTAGATGATGGTGTGCAAGGAGTTCTCTTCCACCCCAAGACGACAAAAGAATTATTGCATCTAGAACAATTGTGGATCCTGGGTCTATTAAGTCAAAGGAGGAGACGTGCTTCAACATTCCAAATAAAGTGCCATATATTTTTATGCTTAATATTTTGAAAGATCTTGGAAAAGACTAGGATGTGGATTACTGGTGGGATGTTGGGCTTACCATGGACATTCCCATTGTTAGCAATTTTACTCTCCCGCTTTCTAAGGAAGTTCTGGAGGATCTTGCCTGTGGATAACCTTGACGGACTGGTTTTCCTTTTAACAACTTAGCCTAGTTTAAATATATGTATGATCTTCATATTGTCATGAATGTATGTGTTAAATGAAGATATGCAAAAATGTACTTTTCTATATGTAATCTGTGTCACTAGCAATAAATTTGGCCTAGAAATGCACAGACTCAGTCAATAAGGAAGAGAAATAGAGCAAAGCTGCTAACTAAGAAAATGGCCATGTAATATAAACAAACTATAGACAGTAGCGTCTAAAAAGGTAGGGACTACAAGATGAAGCAACAACAGTAGGTGATGGTGAATCCAGTTTTAATGAGGAAGGTTGCAGCCAAAAGAGAGTCACAGGTCAGAGTTTGAAAGTGCAGAGAAAGCCTACGTTAAAAGCCAAAGCAACCCGTGAGCAAATAGGGGATTCACATGCATGCTAAGAAAGAAGAAGTTGTTTGTAGCTAATGAATCCACCAATCAAAATGAGCTCCCAAGCATAGTAAAAACATAGGTCAAAGCTGGAAGAATCACCATGAGGTTGTAGAGCGCTAGTGAAAGTATAGGGCAGAGCACAAAATGATAAAAAGCCAATATCCCATATGCATCAGTATAAAATGTTTTAAAGTGTTTAAATTTTCTAATGCACAATACCGTTTTTGTCTTCAAGAAAACACGCTTTCGAAGCACCAGTGGCTTGTGGAGGGGCCCGCCTGTCATACTCGTGGGGGTAAAGTAAATATTTTAATGTCCAATGCATAAGACAAGCTCGAATGTATGAGCGTAAGGTAATATGAATGTTTCTATGGGCTTACGCATGAGCATATGAGTAGAGGTCAAAAATTCAAGGGTCCCGATGCTACAGGAAATCTTTGCACGTGTTGGCATAAAATAATTTTCGAAGCTCTCCGGTGATACGTGATTGCATAGAAGCATAAAGGAAATTGGAGCTCGTAAGAGCATGGAACAAATTTTAAAGCTTCCTAGGGTTACGCTCATGCCCGTAAGAACGTAAAGCCCATGACAGCATAAAGTAAGAGGCTAAGCAGATGCACATAAAGTAAAAAATTAAAGCCTCTAATGCCATGAGAATTAAAATTAAAGGACCGATTAATTCATATTAATTAATTAATTAATTAATTTTCTATATAGTGCATAGCTAGTCAAATTTTGACAAGTGGCGAGGGCAGAAAGAGAAATTATTTTAAAAGTAAAGTCCAAATATTCAATGCATAGATCATTAAAACGAAGGGTTTGAAATAAATTTAAAGTTTATATAGTTCAACTATATAAATTTATAAAAATTTTGAATTTTAATGTCTAATCATGTCTTAGAACCCTGAATTTCAAATGGCCATAGTAGGGGCATTTTTTTTCTGAATTAGGCACTTCAATATACCGTTGGAAATGGCAGAAGCTAAATTTTTTGAATTTGGGGTCAGATTTTGTACAGGTCTTTGCTGGTTTAGTCTATAAGTAGATTTTCAAATTTTAGAGGCATTCTCAGTACAATGGGCAAAAGTCATCATAGAGCATTAAAGTTGGTTACAGGGAAGATTTGAATACTTTTTGAAGCCTGGATGTGGAGAAAATAAACAAGAAACGTTATATTGGCTTCTTGTAGTCACTTTGCAACTATTTTTTCACTTTTACCATGAATGCACTTTAGAATCAGAAATTAGTTACGAGGTTGAATAAAATATCTCAGATATTTCTGCTTTGTGGAGCTAGAATGATGAAGATTTGATTTAGCAGTTGAGGGAAAAGGTGAGAGAGAAGTTTTACAACTATTAGAGATGAAATTCCAAGTGGACACTTGTCATTCTGAAATCAGATCTGGGAATTTATCTGGTCTATATCATTCTTCCTTTCTATCATTGCAAGGGTCCCAATTTTTGTGACCTACGAGACCACAAGGTTAGCTCCAGTCTTAAGTTGTGATACCAATTTTCTCAGTGTTCTTCCTATTATGAACAACATATTGTATTCCTTTTGAGGCATTTTTATTACACAGTCATTGTATGTGTATTTTCTAAATTTTGATATGCAGATGATGTATTATTTCCAAGGAAATTAATGCAAGAGTTTCACCTTTCTTAGTTTCATTCTGATTCTCATCTCTTGCTTCTGTTACTTGCAATGTTCTATGTTTTAGAGCTAAGAGCTTGAACCTTGTTACGTCCCCTTAAGGTTGTATATCAGAATGGATTTGTTGTTGGAACAAAGATCCAAGTAAATGCTTGTTTATACTAATAGGATTGCAGGTTACACCAGAAGGATATCACCATAAGTATGAGAGTTTTAATGAATATTGATGTCTGTTTGCAAGTCAAGCAGATAGACCATATACCTGAATATATGAGTATATTTTAGGTATCCATCTATATGTGAAGATTCAGTTAGTGCCCAATGGATAAGGGATTGGTCAGCTTGAAGGATGCATGTTCTTTGTTGTTACATACCTGATTATGTTGAGAAACCAAATGAAAATGAATATTATTTTCCCATTTTATGTTTTGAAGAACTATAAGTGTAGGTCATGGCTTATTTGTGGTTACTTTCCTTGGTTATGATTAGCTACTGTGATTAGGATATTTACCATCAAATTGAAGAAGAATATTGACCATATCTACTATAGAGGGTAGTCTCGTAATGAAGTATCAAGATAAATTAGACAAATCCCTTAGGTTTTCCCACTTTGGCTTTACAGAGCCTAAAGTGAAGTGAGTCTTGATATGACTCTGTTAATTGGCCCAAAACTAAGATTCAACCTTGCTAAATATAGGATTTAGCTCATCCTTAGGCATGTCCCTGGTCTTTGTTTATTGGTATCAAGTTTAAATCTACCTGGTATGTTCTTTGCCAAGAAGAACACCAACACTTTGAACTAAAACTTATGTTTCCTCCACCTGCTTCAATATGAGTTTCTTGAACACATACTTCACAAAAGTTAGAAGGACTAAACATCAATATTGTATGCTTCAAATATGACTGCATTCCACCTATATACTTTAACAAAGTATCTTGTGTATAAAGAGGAATTACAAGAGTTAATGCTTTCTTCCTAAAAACCATTGTATACTCTTGTACAAATTGTCCTTTACCTTGCCTTAGATTTTGCCAATCCATAAAGGCTTGTTGCATATAACCTAATGGATAAAATTATTTCTTCAAAGCAGAAGTAAATTCATACCAAGATGAGATGATTTTACCATGTGCACCAAGATCATCCTAGATCATACTCTGGCATCAGACTAATGCGGTACCTCCCATTCTGAGAGTAGCTAGTTGGATTTTGGAAGACTCATCCAAAATATTTTGAATCCTATAGTACACTTGAATTTACTTAAGCCAATTATCCAGTTTCTCTGCATCTAATTCACCACTATATATAGGCAAGTCAAACTTATCATTGAGTTTTAAGAAAGGCACATTAACTTGCTTAGGTTTCTTTGAAGAATAAGTAAACAAGGAAGATGAAGAAGATGAAGAAGAAGCTGAAGAAGATGGAGACAAAGGTTTAGGAGGGTCACTACCAGCTCCTACTCCTTTACCTTTTACATCTTTTGATGAGGATTTTGCTTCCTCCTTCTTCTTGGCTTTATTCACTTTCCTCAACTGTCATTCATGTCTCTCTTGGAGAAGAATGTCAACTAAAGCCTTTAACTCCACAAAAGATCTCTAGAATGCTTCTACATCAAACTCAGGAATGTGCTATATAGATTCTATATTTGATTGAGGAAAAGTCTTTCTTTTCCCAATTTATAGATTGAACTCTTCAAGTTCACCTTCTCCTTGTTTTAATCTCAAATTGGTTAACATTCACCACCTATAATTTATCTACAAAATAGGATCTAATACCAAACTTGATCTGATTTAGGATCTACAAGTTTTATGACTTAATCCCAACAATTAGATATACTTTCTTGATCGAATATGTAAATGCATGGCTATGTATTTAAAACAATTGAAATTACAAGATGATTAAAGCATAAACACTTGATTTAACAATGTGTTTGATTACATAAAATAGATAAATTGAAAAAATTGAGAGAATAGAAAAGAGATAGAAGAGAGGAAAACAATTTGATAATAGAGTTCATCTGGTTAGGACTATGTCTTTGGGTCTACTTCTCAATTCGGGGACCACTTTATTAATGTCACCAGGAAAAACACACCTTCTTACAACATCCAAGCTTCAGTCTTTACAGTCTCTCTCCTTCGTACTTGAAGATAATAACTTCATGCTTACAATAGTCTCTCACCTAGAAACTTTCTCAAGAATTACAAAACTTCTCTCAAGAGAAAATTTTCCTTCCAAGCTCTAATTGAAGAATGCCTTTACAAAAGGAATACACCCATTTTTATGCATCATTTTATCCAAAAATGGCTTAAAACCATATAACCATCACCATAATTACATAGCCCAATTTGAAATAACAAAATAACCCCCTTAACTCCCTCATAAAAAATTACATTTTCATTTAACCCCTTTAGCCTTTTTTATTATTTTGGCCTTTACTAATTTTTGGGGTTAAAAGTTATAACAAGATAACAAAAACCCTTATTTTAAATAATGGGTGGGTTGTTTGTTGTGGCTATATAACAATTCTTCCTCTAACATCAAACATGCTATAAATAGCCCATTGGTTGGACTTACTTTTAGGAGAGCAATGGTTGAGAGTTCAGCTCCCATAAACTAATTTCTTAATTCAAATTAAATAATCATTTTAATTTGAATTTGAATTTTTTCCCTCTCTTCAACTTTCTGGATCCCTTGAATAGGAACACTATTAGAAAATGAATCATTCAAATCTTCTTTTACCATTACTGGTTGAAGACTTGATTTTGCTTGCACCTGATCCTTGCTAGCTATTGCAAACATGAGAGTTAGTTTACTGCTTGCATTTACAATCATTTTCAAATGTCCTATATTTACAATTGATCCTTCATTCTTCATGCAATGAGCTCTTATAATGTATTCAATTCCATCTTTAAACAAATCATACTTGTTGTGTTCCTTGTAGAAGATAGCTTTCCTATCATATAAGTATAGACTACCCAACATAATACCACATATATCAAGTGGAACCACATCAATCTCAACCTCATCTATGAACTTAGATGTTATTGTAAATCTTAACTTACATTGCTTAGCAACTCACAATTTTTTATCATTGCAAACCCAACCTAATGGATAAGGTCTCTTATGTGGCTTAGTTTCCAATCCCAATTATTTAACAACTTTCTCTAAAATTAGATTAACTTGGGACCCACTATCTATCAATATGTCAATTTTGGTGTTCTTCAAAATCACCCTTATATGAAAAAGTTCACACCTTTTACTATCTTTAGGAACAACATGACTTTTAGAAGTAGAAGAATTTTAAACATCAGTGGTAGAATCAACAAAAGCTTTACCTTTCAAGCGCATAGCCAATATTGTTGCTTCATCACTAGAAGCTGATCCAAGATCCAAAACAACAATTGTAGACTTTTTCTTACCCTTACAATCTAAAAGCAACTTTGGTTTCAACTCTGCATGCAACTTTCAACACTTCTCTTCTGCATGTCCTTTCTTCTGACAATGTGGACATGTAGGCTTTTTACATTCCTATTTCTTCACTATGGCTACCTTCTTTCTTTTCTTTATGCTGTCAGGGGGAGCAAATTCCTTCTTTGAATTGAAAGTTTTGTTTCCTCCACCTGCTTCAATATGAGTCACTTGTACACATACTTCATCAAAGTTAGAAGGACTTGGTATGCTTCAAATATGAATGCATTCCACCTATAAACTTTAAGAAAGTATCTTGCATATAAAGAGGAATTCCAAGAGTTAATGCCTTCTTCCTAAACACCTGTGTATACTCTTATACCGACTATCCTTTACCTTGCCTTAGATTTTTCCAATCCATAATGGCTTGTTGCATATAACCCAATTGATAAAACTATTTCTTCAAAGCAAAAGTAAATTCATACTGAGATGAGATAATTTTACCATGTGCACCAAAGTCATCTTGGATCTTAATTTCCCACTAGACTAATGTGGTACCTCCCATTTTGAGAGTAGCTAGCTAGATTTTGGAAGAATCATCCAAAATATTTTGAACCCTACAATACACTTCAATCTGCTTAAGCCAATTATCTAGTTTCTCTACATCTAATTCACCACTTTATATAGGCAAGTCAAACTTAACATCCAATTTTAACAAAGGCACATTAACTTGCTCAGGTTTCTTTGAAGAATAAGAAAACAAAGAATATGAAGAAGATGAAGAAGAAGCTAAAGAAGATGGAGACATAGGTTCAGGAGGGTCACTACCACCTCCTACTCCTTTATCTTTCACATCTTCTAATGAGGATTTTTCTTACTCCTTCTTCTTGGCTTTATTCACTTTCCTCTACTATCATTCATATCTCTCTTAGAGAAGAATTTCAACCAAAACATTTAACTCCATAAAAGATCTTTGGAATGCTTCTACATCAAACTCAGGAACATGTTGTTCAGATGCCATCTCTGATCGAGGAAAAGTCCTTCTTTTCCCAATTTCTGGATTGAACTCTTCAAGTTCACTTTCTCCTTGTTTTAATCTCAACCTAGTTAACATCAACGACCTATAATTTATCTAAAAAATAGGCTCTGATACCAAACTTGATCTAATTTAGGATCTGCAAGTTTTATGACTTAATCCCAACAATCAAATATACTTTCCCGATCCACGTAGTAAATGTGAGGCTATGTATTTAAAACTATTGCTATTACAAGGAGATTAAAGAATAAACACTTAAGTTGACAATGTGTTTAATTATATAAAATAGATAAATTGAAAAAATTGAGAGAATAGGAAAGAGATAGAAGAGATGCAAACAATTTGATAATGGAGTTCATCCAATTAGTCCTACATCTCTAGGTCTGCTTCTCAATTCATGGACCACTTTATTAATGTCACAGGAAAAACACAACTTCATATATTTTCCAAGCTTTAGCCTTTACAGTCTCTCTCCTTCACACTTGAAGATAATAACTTTGTGCTTACAATTATCTCTCACCTTCAAACTTTCTCAAGAATTACAAAACTTCTCTCAAGAGAAAATTTTCCTTCCAAGCTCTAATTGAAGAATGCCTTTACAAAAGGACTACACCCCTTTTTATACATTATTTTATCCAAAAATGGCTTAAAACCATATAACCATCGCCATAATTACATAGCCCAATTTGAAATAATGAAATAACCCCCTTAACTCCCTCATAACAAATTACATTTTTGTTTAACCCCTTTAGCCTTTTTTATTATTTTGGCCTTTACTAATTTTTGGGGTTAAAAGTTATAACAAGATAACAAAAACCCTTATTTTAAATAATGGGTGGGTTGTTTGTTGTGTGTGAGGCCTCGCCTCGACCCATCCTAGCATTGATGATACATTATTATTTTGATACTCATGACTTGATATGTTAGAATATTATTTGATGCACTGAATATTATTATGCTATTTATGATGTGTGATGCTTTACTTTTAGATATTTGATTTCATCATTTAATGCTTTGTGAACATGTACGATGATGAAGTGAATGAATGCAAAACTAACACTTTGATTTTTCCAATTTTAATGAATAGAATGAGCTAAACAATTGAATTGTAAAAAAATAGATGTTTTAATTTGCATGAATTTTTTGATATGTATTCTTACATATATATACATGTGTTTCTTGAACTACTGATGTGTGCAATAAGTGTGCAAGAAATTTAGTCGAGAAACCCAATGGAAAGACGAAACTAAAACCCTTGGTAATTTTTCTATATTTGTATTGTCTTTCTTTGAAGGTTGTTAATTGGTCTTACTATTCTCCTAGCCTTTTTTTGTTTCCTATTAAGTCTTTAAGGCCTAAAAACATTAAATTTAAGTATCCTAGGGGTAAGGGTATGGGTTGAGAGTACTTTCCACCCCCTTAGCCTCTTAGATTGACTTTTAGGGTCACTCAAAAACCCTACTTTTGGTTGATTGCGAAAATTGATTGTCTCCTCCATGAGTTGGTGACTCAAACTCCATCTTGAGTTACTTGAAGCCTAGTTTAGCTAGGGATGATACTTAGAGGCATTTTGGAGAAGTTTTGGGTTGTTACCCAATCTCTAGTTTTTAGAGAGAAGTTGAAGATTGAAGGAAAGGAAGGAGAAGCTCTTCTCAACTTTTCATTTTACCATAACTTTTTGTGAAGGTAGGGTTCTTCACTCTTTTGATCATTTTCTTCTTATTGTTCATTCTTGGTTTATGCATAAGGCATTGTGATGATCTTGTATTGCTTGTATGTATGTTGAGGGTGTTTAAGAGGGATCTTAACTTGTTCTTGGATGTCATTTTTACGCTTTGCTTGAAATTTTGAGGAGATTTCATGGAAATTGTTTTGGTATTACTCACGCTTGGATAGGAAAGAAGTGGCCAAGTATGGGGGAAGAGCCTTAGTTGGACCTCAATAGTGTAGAGTCTCCTCTCATGGTGAGAAGAGGGAAAGAGGGTAGGGTGTATGTGCCCCTACTTGTCATCACATACTTTGTATGAAAAATTGAATTCTCATTAATAGAAGGAATGAAAATTCTTGTTGCATTGGCCTCGAAAGGGCATTTGTAAAAGAATGGAAGTTCTTGAATTTTAGCCCCAAAATGGCTATGTTATGGTATGGTGATTGACATCGCCTATTGCGAAAATCCACCTCTCCCCTATTTTGGTTCAATGTTGAACCTATTGTGCAAAACCAGGTTGGGAATGCATGCTTGAATTGTTCATCTTATTATGTTGTTTTACCTCCATGTTGGTTCTTGTATTTCCCATGGTTCCCTTGATGCATTGAAGACATTGGAAAAAATATCTTGTGAAAGCCCTAGAAGAGAATTCAATTGAATTGTAACATTATGTAAAAATGTATTTAAATTTTAATGTATATTGGCAAGGATATCAGGTTTCTTACTAGTTCCTTCCCGATGGAGTCTTGAACCAAGTTGAATAATAGAGAGAAAATATTGAGAAAACCTCCGTGCATTGCTCTTATGTGTTTTAATTTTATGCATATGTGTGTGGGAAAATTAGATTAAAGGACAATGTTTTCGAATTTACGAATTCTCAAGCTTTCAAATATGTTAAGGAAAAGTAATTGGATATGCTGAAGTTTTCAATTCAAAGTTATATGCATTAGGAGTAAGTAAATAATACTAAATTGAGGAAGACAAGATTGCCACCTTTCTTGATAAACTATGTAAGTGGCAAATTCAATTAGACACAAAGGATATTTACCTTATTGTAATAAAAGAAAAAGGATGTTGACACTAAAAATTTATATATATATATATATATATACATACATATATATATATATATATATATATATACATATATATATATATATATACATATACATATATATATACATATACATATATATATACATATATATATATATATATACATATACATATACATATACATATACATATATATATACATATATATATATATATACATATATATATACATATATATACATATATATATACATATATATATATATATACATATATATATACATATATACATATATATATACATATATATATATATACATATATATATATATATATATATATATATATATATATATATATATATATATATATATATATATATATATATATACATACCTTCTTGTTAAACTAAACACTTTTGAGAATTCAAGTAAAACAAAGTTATTCACCCATGCTTCTATGTGTAGGAAAAAAAAGGAGGAACAAAAAAAAAGCACCTACAGGAGCTTTTTGCTCTCTAGACTTTCTATGGGCAAGTGAATTATGTTTCAAATGGTAACAGATAATATTCTCTATAAAAATTTTATTTTAAATCTTAAATTCAAAAAAAAGAAATAATAATAATAACCAATATAAATCTATACACAAATATCTAATTTCTCGAATATCATAAGCCAAAATTCTTATCAAATAAACTTTATGAAATAACTTCCCCACTTTTTCCTAGGCATTAGATTTGGGTTAAAAAGTTTAAAATTCTAAATGTATTCAGCATGGTATTAGTTTTAGATTTTTTTAATTTAAAGTGAAGAAGGACTCACGTGAGCCTAGATGTAGTTTTGAAAATTTAAATAGGTAGGAAGTCTTTTATTTAGTTTAGGTTTGTATATTTTATGTTAGGTATTAAATTAGGCTTGTTTGTTTAAGGTAGTTTGTGTTAAGTTAGTTGTTTTAATTTTTTTTAAAGAGTTTTAAATTACGTTAGTTATAAATTAAGGTTAGTTTAAGTTTAATTTAGTTTTAGCCTTTAATTAGATTTGTTTTAGCATTTTTTTATTAATAAGATTTAGTTAGTATTGTTATTTTAGATCATATTTTTTTTACTTAAAAAAGAAGAAGATGTTTTATTAGTTAGTTTTAATTTGTTAACAATTATATTTGTTTGTATTTAAAAAATTTAATTAGTATTATTTCATTTGGTGTATGTTTAGATTAATAAAGGTTGAAAACTAGAAGTTGTTAGTAAACATTAGATTAGAAGGTAGAATATTAAGTTTTATTTTACTATTTAGTAGTAATTACTTTTGAGTTATAATGCTATAGTTGGGAATGTTTTAGCTTAAATAGATTATCAATTTGAATGTAATTATTTTAGATTAAAGTTGAAATTTATTATGTAATTATATTAAAGCTTAGAGTTAGATGATTAAAATTTTCTATGTCGTTTAAGTTATTAAGATAAGGTTAGTAGGTAGTGAAGGGATCACAATTCATGTCGAATTATCTTTAAAAGTAGATTAGTGATAATGTATCAAATCTTTTAATTAATCAAAAATTGGATTGTTTAATTTAATTATTGATTTAATAATGAATGCTCAGATTAAATGATCTATACATACTTTTTGTTCTTAAACCTAAATGGAATATCAAGGCTCTTGATTGAAGAACTTGTTTGATGCCCTCTTTGTACCTTTGTTCTAACTAAATTAAACAATTAAAAACTAGTGGAATTATTTATTATAAATTAAATTTTTTTTTTTAAAATTGTGTTTTTGTCCTATATTTTGGGCATCACATTGTGGCTATATAACAATTCTTCCTTTGACATCAAATATAATATAAATAGCCCATTGGTTGGCCTTACTTTTAGGAGAGCAATGGTTGACAGTTACACTCCCATCAACTAATTCCTTTAATTTGAATTAAATAATCACTTTAATTTGAATTTGAATTTTCTCGCTCTCTATGAATTTATGATGTCATGTTGACATCATCAAAATCAATACTTTTACCTGAACTTCAAACCATCATAACTTTAACATTCTATCTCCTTTTTTGACGAAACAAATGTTGTTGGAAAGCTTTGATTATGCTCTTCATTTTGAAGTCCATTGTTGACCACTTTCAAGATGGTCTGATTTTTCCCCTTATCTAGTCGTCTAATTTTCCTATTGACCAAAACTTTGATCGAGCATAACTACTGCATACAAGCTCCTTTTTTTCCTATTCAAGTTGTGTTGGGTTCCATTCTCTAAGCTCTTTGTAGTGATGTTGAATTTGAGAGATTATGAAACTATTGAATTCTTGGCCTTTTAGATCCACTTGGATTAGTAGTGGGGAAAGTCAATCATGAAAAAATGCTTTATTCCTTCTCCCACTTTGTGCCTAAGTCTTCTTCTTAAGCTTTGTTAACTCACTCTACTTAATAAATCAAACTATGAACAATTTGGTCATCTTGCATTGCCCTATCTTCATCAACTTTGCTCCAAAAACATGGTCAACGGTCTACTTAACAATAACTTTTGTAAGGGTGAGTGTTCATCATGTTTAGTGGATATGCATCTCAAGGAGAAGTATGATAAAGGTAAGTCTTCTCTAGTTGGTTCACATGGTTTTAGAAGGTCTATTTCTAGTTACATCAGTTAGCCAAGGCCACTACATCCTTACTTTTGTTGATGACTTTTCACACTTCACATGGATCTACTTCCTTCATCACAAGCATGAAGTGGTTGACAAGCTTCAAGCCTTCAAGAATCATGTTGAACTAAAATCCAAGAAACCCATCAAGGTTCTATAAATGGACAATGAAAGAGGATATGTCGATAGAATACTTAAAGACTTTTGGAAACTTGAGGGGATTGATCTTTAGAATCAACTAGCATTCAGTCTGCGCAAGATAGATGTTGTAGCTATGAGGATTAGAACTCTTAAGAACATCAAAAGTTGCATGATAAAGGCCAATTCTTTTGATCCCACACTTGAAGTCGAAGCCATTAGCAATGCTACTCACATACTTAATAGGTCTCCTCATAATGCCCTAGATGGGAAGACTCCTTTTGAGGCATGGTGCAGTAGAAAACTAGTTGTGAGTCACTTTAGACTCTTTTGTTTTCTAGCATGGGCAAACTTATCTTCTAGTGAATGCAAGGCACCAACACCTAGGCCTTTTACTTTCATCAATTATGAAGATAATGCAAAGGCATACAGACTTATGGATCTAGAGACTCATGAGAATTTTGTGGAGAAAGATGTTCACTTTTAGGTAAGTTCACCCAACTTATTCTCTAATCATCTGTGCACATCATACACTATGAATATTGATAGTAACACTAGAAATAGTGCTTCAACAGATTCAGACGTGGGGTTCTATCAAAAGTTGTAGTGAGAGTATTTGAATTTACAAGTGGGAAGAATACTTCTCAGAGGAGGGGGTGAATTAGAAGTACCAAACTTTATGCTATAAATCTTTTAACTAAAATCAATACATGCATGAAACATTTCTAATTAACATGAGAGTAAAGGCATGCATGAAAATAGACAACATAATATTTGATCACCCATAAATTCTCCAAAATGAGAAGGTAAAATTGGGGTGAAGATGACACCCACAACTTATCACTACAACAATATATAACTTTTCAAGGTTACAAAGTTTGACCATCAGCAATGGTCTACCATATGAGAGGTCTACCCTATTAAAGGTTCCAACACCTTGATAATTTTGTACCTATCTAGAGGATTTTACAAACACTCCCTTCAAATGTCACCCTATTAAAGGATTTACAAAATTGCTATTAAACTAACCTATTTTCATAGGATTTTCATTCTCCTAATACAATGGCTAGAAAGTATAGTAGAATATGTTGACTTGATAACTGATTTTAGATTGATATTTAGTCCATTCAAATCTGATCCTCATAGATCTAATATGATTCCATTCAAAGTGTTGATACTCTATTTTGCTAACTAATACTACAATGTTGTTCTTCTTCTAAGTCTTTTTACCCCTTTCACTTGTTTCAAACTTCGCTAGTATTCTCTTCTCACATGCATTCTCTTTTTGCATACTCCCTCATACATTCTCACACATTACTAAATTATGGGGTTTCAACCTCCTTAAAAAGGTTTCATGACTTAGGGTTAAGTATGAATCTACGATTGAGATTCATCCATCTTTCTCAATCAAATATTTCCATTTTTCTAATTGGTTGCATGTTGATTTCATACAGAATCAAATAAATTTGATCTTATCTTTTAATACTTTGAGATTCATGATATGTCAGCCCAAAAATGGGTTACATCTTAGTTTATGAGGTCACAAACTCTTATGTTGATTTTGTGTTACTTGACACTTATATATTACTAATGATCAACACATATAAAAATAATATCTTACTCAGCATCTATAGAAATTTAGTCTTGTTCGACACTTATAGTTTAGTCGGCATGTATACTGACTCAACATCTATTAGTCACTCAATAGTTGAAACTTGCTCAACACTGGTTTAATTTTTGACTTGACACATATTGTGACTCAACATCCATATTATGCTCAGCATCAAGTAAGAAAATTTCTTAAGTGTGTTGACACTCAATTGCCAAAACCAATCTAAGACCAACAATCTCCCCCTTCGACATGAGTGTCAAAAACACTTAACTATACATGATGAATCTATTCTCTTCGACTATACTATATATTTTCTACAAAATTTCAAAATTATTCAAAATTTTTGTGAAGGAGTTTATGCCTCAAAATTTATAACTCCCCCTGAGTTGATGTGTCTTTGTTGTATCCACAACTTCCCATGTTGGATTTGTCTCATGATGATTCTGATACTCTTTATTTCTACTTTTCCTTGTCATTCTTTCTCTATCTACTCTATACTAACTCCCCCTTTCACACATCTTCCCTTATAGTTATTATTTCCTTTTGGCTTTTCTTTATCTCCTCAAAATCTTTTCCCTCCCCCTTTTTTATTATAATCTCCCCCCTTTTTTGATAGTTATGTGAAAGGGTTCTATACATTAACTGAATATTTAGTAGAAAAGGATTTATTAACCTCCATAACTATCTTGAGAGCAACAACCTAGTTTTCTAGTGCAATTTCTAGTGATTTAATTTGGATGGCTAACTTTGCTGCAAGGTGATCTAGGCCTTCTAATGTAGAAAGATTGGGGTCTTTCTTTAACACATTTTCAACATATGCTAGTTCTTTCTACAAAATTTCCATTTATGGGGTTATGGTAGATTGTATATTTATTAACTTGTCCTCTATATTTGCTTCATCTACTATTAACATAGCTAATTTCTTTTGAGTGTGAAGTGTATTATTAAAATGCTTCTCACTTTGAGCTAGATCATTGGGTAGTTTCATGCTTGATATTTTTAAATTCCTCTCCAATCTCATTATTTGTTGGCTGATTTCTTGTGTGAAAATTGAAGGGTCACACAATTTTGAGTACAATGAGAATATGTTCTCAAGTATTGCCTTTATCTTTTCAATCTTCTTGGACAACTCCACCTATGATAGTGGAATTTCACTTGATATTATTTCATTCAACTTTATTTGAAACTTCTTTAAGACCATTCTAATAGTTTTGCATTTGTAACAAGGTCTTCATTCTATACCTAGTCCACTATACTAGATAGTTGCTCCATAATGGGCTTGGTTTCATCAAGTACCTACAAGCTAAATGCATCTAGAAAGATGTCTTTTATCTCAATTAATTCTTGCCTTTGTTTACACTCACTCCTAAGTATCTCTTTCTTCTTCTTCCTCTTAAGTGCCTCTTCCACTTCTTTGATTTGATCAAAATTCATAGTTTTATAGTCATACTAGGGAAAGACTATGTCCTCATCTAATGGAACATCTCCATAGTGAAGTACCCTTGCAAACTTTGTAGAGCTCGAGCCTAGTGTTGAAATTTGTAGTGGCATGGCAATAGTTCTTGGCTTCTGAGGCATTGTTGTTGTCCCTATTATAGGCAAATTGACCAGTGATTGTATTGCCTCTTGCTCCTTCTCCTTTGGGGTCTCCTCTTGTGTTGTTCGTGTTGGTGTTTAAAACTACTAAACAACAAAATTCTCAATATGAAAAATGATAATACTCATGTAGCCTAAAGAATAGGCAATTCTTATTAACAATTACATGTGCAAACCACTTGAACCAAACTTCGACAAAACCAATGATGGTTTTCTACTCTTTAGGCTCTACAAAACCAAGGTGGGTATACCTAGGGGTGATTCAAATTGAATGCTATTGTATGAGAATTATATTAGTTTCATTCTAATTCTCATCTTCTATCTTTAGACACATACATGATTTTGACATTTTACATAAAATTCATCACATATAGCAGATTTGGTCACAATTCTTCTATAGATTTGCAAGTATTCCCAGCAATAGCAGCTGACTAAGGCTAAAACATTCCATGCAAACAATTGCTAACCACCTTTGAAAATCTACAAGAATAGTAAAATAAAGTTGATTGTAGTTTTAGACTTGATGCTTATTCATGATCTATGTATCTACAAACTGAATTAATCTAATCAGTGCCTATTCCATTGGGATTCAGAGTCAAACACAATTCATTGATCTAATTTGTTGCCTTACAAAAAATATTATTAGTAATTCTTATCAAAATTCATTCTTACAAACATCCTTTCTGTTACCATATCAATCCCATCAAACTCATCAAAGCCTTTACTTAATTCATTGAATTAATAGCAGTAATGAATTGACCTACAACCTAAATGAATTGTATTCAATTGGACAAGCTTTACTCACACAATCTCAAAATAACTTGGTAATAACAAAGGAGACAAAATTCAACAAGAAGTAATATAGGGACAGCTCAAATTTGTATTAATTTTCCTTGAAAATTGTATACAATTGTAGTAAAACTTAGAATAACTCTAAAAAGACACAAAGATCACATGATATCAATGTATTCTTAAAGAAATTTATAGGGACAATACATCATGAAGTTTGCTACAATAACTAGACCAAAAACATACTAAGTGTAAAACTAAAAATGTATTAGAACTTGGACCCTTCTCTAGCCATAGAATCTCACTTATGTAATGTGAGATGCAACAAGCTTCAAGCATAGAGAACTGATAGCTATCCTAAACAAAGGATATTTACATAAAGCTATCACAAAAAGAAAAAATTGTGTAACATAAAGACTTATTCATCATGACATTCTTTTGATAGGCCCTCTTTTTTGTTACATCCTTTTGGAAAGCTACAATCTATATGGTTTGATCCTCTTATTATTCTGAATCTTTGAAATAAGTGGCTATTAAACTTGAAAGTGATGTGTCCTCTTTAGTTACCTCCAAGCTTACTATAACTTGGGGGTTCTCCTTGTCTTCATCATTAACTGTTAAGGTAATAGTTACATCTGTATATTCTTCTGCCTCATCACCTTCTGCCATTTGTTCTATGGACATGAATATTTCCTTCAATTCATTGAAAATAGTGTCATTAGGCCAATCAAAATTTAGGATCTCACTTTGTATAGTTATTAAATAATTTCCAACTACTTCTATTTCAACAAAGTCTTTTCTGATGGTGCTATAGAATAATTGTACTTTAACCAAATCCTCATTGATTATTGCCCATAATAAATGCCCAGTTTCATTTATAACATTATTCATTCCTTGAAAAAATATTTCATCCAACTCTTTTTTCCACTCTTGTTTTTTCTTTATTTTATCAATAGTTTTTAGACGACAAGGAAATAGATCAAACTTTTTAGCTAGGTATTTGGAGAAACAAATTGTCACTCTTTTCTGAATGAATCCTGTTTGTCATCAAAACAAAATAACTTATCTAGAAAACCAAAAATTTTATCTATCTGATGACATGGCAGTTGGATGATAGATATGCACATGATAGTAATATCATTATTTCTTTCAATCCACTTCTGTACAATGGGTTTTAATCTCTCTTCATTTCCACTTAATTCATCTCTAATTGTTGCAATCCTTGCCAACTGATAAAAAAAATCTTGGCTATTCAATTCTATCCATTAAATACATTATACCTTGTCTTATTTTTTCTTCATATTGATTTTTTAATTCAACATGCATTGCATATAATTTATTCTTTTCTTCTTCAAGTTCCTCTATAGTGCAACATTTAGGCATCTCTGGGGTTTTTGGTGCCTCAATAGTAGGAGTTGATTTAAATGGTTCAATGGGTGGCTAGAGGTATACAATTCTAGGCCTATTAGATTGTCCCACCTTTCTTTTCCCAAGTTTCTTTTCCATTTGAGATACTTGGTTTTCTAGTAATTGTATCTGCTTACCCCTTTCCTCATATGCCTTCAAAATCTCTTCAAATATAACATTAACTTCAAAGAACTTATCTTCGTCTTGTCTTGACACCACATTCCATAATTCTACTATTTTTGAAGCCATTCCAAATTTTTTTTGCTACTAACCTCACCATCCCTATATACTGTAAGTGCACCAGTATGCTCTGCACTAGAGAATTCCTATATTCATATTTTTTCTCTCTTCATAGTTGACCAGATTATTAGGGGTTGGTGGTCATCAATAAATTTAACTCCCCTGTGGGCTTGGAGTATTTCCTTCTCTATTTTATATTATACATCTTTCTCTTTTCTAATTGAATAAAAAATCATAGGATTAGCTATGTCCCATTTTGGAAAAATTAGGACCCCTAACTCTTTGACTAATTTCCTGCTAACCTCAACTGTGAACTAGGCAAAGTCACTCAAAAATTTGGCTTTTACCTCTTCCTTAATAATAGAATCTGGTTTGCCAAGTTGCTTTGCTTTTATTTTCTTGCATGTTTTCTCAAAATTTCCATTATTTTTCCTCCACAAAATTTGTGCAAATGTCGTACATTTAACAAAATTTTCATCATTCACAAACTTCTCAAAATCTTGAGCAATAATTAGGTCTATCACCTTACCTTCATATTCGGAAATTGTAAGGTCCAAGGAGGGTACAAGAGGCTCTTGAGGTACCTTACTTTCTAGGTCTGTAGTGGTAACAATGACATCTCCTTCTCCACCAATCTATCTTAGTTTCTCCCTTAAGGATGCTTCATCATCTATTTAGATTAGGGTTTGAGTTGTGGAATACTCTTCTATATGAGAAGAGGATCCTTGTTCCAAATTCTTCCTCTTTGGGGCACTAGCTACAAATGGGCTCTTTGGCCTTGGCCTTCGATGAGGGGGAACCTATTGTATGTTTTGTACCATCACATATCCTACCCTCTTTTACAATGTATACTAACCATGAGCAACTACATTCCTATTGTTTATTCTTCTTTGTATTTCTATAGCTCTATCTGGATAGGTTTTGGCATATGTAGCCTTTTTCTCATTCATTGTTTGCATTATTGCAGAAAAAAATGTTCATCAACACATGCATTTTGGCTCCCTAGTATTTTTTATCTTTCAAGGGATCATAGGCAAAGTCAAAAGCATTGATGAATTCCAATGTTTAGCTAAATACTATCCACTTTTCTTTCCTAACCTCCTACTCCTATAAAGAGAAAATATTTTGGATGATATCCTTAGGGATGTACACCTATTGTGTTATATAGGTAGCTTTTGTCCTTTCTCTTAAAAGATCATAAAATCCATCTAGATCAATATATTTTGCATGGGACTCTACCATGTTGTACCTATCCAGAAATAAACTAAGATGTTTCCACCCCTTTGTTAAAAAAAGAAAATCATGTGCCATAGTAACAACTAGGAAGAATGTACCTTTCTTAGGCAAATGTCTTTCATCAATAGTCCCAATTTGCCATAACAATTTTGCTATCCCTATCTTCAAAGGCACATGAAAAGGTAACACATGAGGCTTCCCTAGAAAGCCATATACTTTGATTACTGTAGAAACATTGTATGGGATTATATCCCCCCAGTTATGACTAACCAAATGCCCATTTGCATGGTCCTTGGGTCTGACCAATTCTAATAGTGATTGTGGAATTCTAGGGCTATCTCCTCTTAAAATAAGTCTAAGCCTAGATGAAAAATATCTATCAAATCTCACAAAACTAGCATCTCTGGCCTCTGAAGTCATAACAACACTCTACAACTAGACTAGATTCTTTTCTCCATCCCTTGTTACTTCCAACTCCATACCCTTAGAGAAAAAGGTAACCCCCTTAAACATACATATATGCATGAGAAATGAATACCAACAAAAGGGTCTGTTTACCTTTCCTTGTGATATTCCCACCAAATCGTTATGAATTTATTGTGTAAGAAAAGTGTCAAAATCAAGAATGCTGCTCATTGAAAATTGTAATGTTTGAGCCATGATAAGAACAATAGAGCCTTTAATATGTTCCTCCTCATCCATCCTAAAAATTCTACATAGGGTGAAGTATAATGCTTGAGCCCTAGGATTGAAATGTTTCCTTATTAATGGTTCTGGGGTATGGGCTATAACCAAAGGTAACGTATGAATCCTAGCAAAACACTATTGTAGAGGCACTATCCTTAGGTATGTTCTATGTGCATCATACCTTACCTAAAGGTCATCCATGTCAATGGTCTCATGCACAACATGGTTAGGGTTATTATTGAACACTTCCCTAATTAGTTAAGGAGAAACCTTAAAAATATTGTCTCTAGCATAATTCTTCACAAATCTAGTAATATGATCATACTTTTTAGCCAAAACAACAAGTATATCACTATCAAGGAAACCCTAGGTATTACTAACTATCCAATATCAAATTCCAAAACATTGCTCAAAGGGGTGTCAAGGTTTCTATCAACAAACCATTTTAAAAACAATTCTAGACCTCCCATGGAAATGTTGGTGTCTCTTACCCAATTAGCTATGTCATAAAAACCTTTTGCTACAACTAACCTAGGGTTCTCTGAAATAAGTTCTCTCCACTTAGTTATTTCATTTACAAATAGTGGGAGTTGTTCAAGGAAATCATCATGTACAACCCTCTTAAGGTAATCATCTTATCTAGAAAATTCCTTTTGTGGAGGCATCTTGAAAACCCTAAGCTCTACACAACACCAAATACTCAAGCTTTTACTAGTTGCAGATCACTTACCCATTGAATTGAGGCTCTTTTCTATGGAATTTCTGTTGCAATTCACTAAATCACTTGGTAGAATTTTTGTTCCCTAGGTCTAAAATTTCTTTATGCTTTGATAACCTTTTACACTTTGATGGTTCAATAACGGTGGCTTCATGAATTTTATTCATGCATTGAGATCACATGAATGAAATCTAAGCACATTAACTTCCATTAGCCATTATTTCCATGTTACTGTCAAATTTGAATATTGTTTGTTGATTTTAGTAGATCAAATGTTCCTAATTCAAAAATGAAGAACCACTTTATTGCTTAAAAAATTTGGCCACATCTCAAACAGTTGCTTCCCTACATTTCTTAAACTTCTTATACTTTGGTAATGTAGGCAAGTGCCATCCATTGATCTTTCCTCAAATCAATGGTTATGAGAAAGAAAACAACCTTGCAACAGCATGCAAAATTGTGAAATATAGTTGGCATACTAAATCCTTCAAGTTGGCACACATTAGCCCACCTTGGTTATAGTTGGTCTTGCTTTGCCACATGTCACATTAGCACATCCACACATTGTTTAAATTTCTTCAGCCTTGAAATTACGGGTAAGTGCCAACCTTTGATCATGGTTGAATCAATGATCATAGATTATTGTAGTGCCATGACACTTAGTCAGCTATATTGACCAATAGAAAATCTCCATGTGGATCAATACCTTTTGAAAAACTTCGATGCAAGTGGTTCCCTTATTATCTTCTAAGAAAGTGGGTGCTTAATGTAACATTTTCCATGTGTTAGGCTAACACTTCCTTGCTTTATTTAACCAGTGATCATTTTCATGATGCAAGAAAGTGTCAGCTATCAATCTGTTAAAGATCAATGGTGACATGACTCATACCCTATTGATAGTCTAAGATGAAGGTGATGACATCATAAAGAACACATGCCACCAGGGTGCTTACCCATATTTTTTTATCTATCATGCAACTTCACCAAGAAGGAATGCATTATCCATTGATTAAAACAAGATCAATGGTCACACCAACTTGTGTCCTTATATTTCCCAATCAGCTACCTTTTCCAATATGATGTCACCCTTTATATGAATGTGCTCTAAAAATTTTGACAATGGAATAGATTGCAACATTAATTCTAACAATCTCTACACCTGTGACATCATTTCCAACTTGGCCTACATGTGTTGTATTCCACCAATGAATACACTCTAATTTAACAAGGCCTTACAACCTGACATGACTCAGTAGTCTCCTCAAATTTTGTCCCCACTATGCCACATAGCACATTGGTGCTTGCCTGCATTGTTTATCTTTCATGCATTTTTTGAATGTAGTTAAGTGCCATCCATCGATCTTACCAAGATTGATGGTGAGTCAGAATCTCTGCCCATTAGGATTTAGTTAGCCAAGTCAACCAATGAAATAATTACTCTATACTCCATCTCATTTGACAATTTCCATGAGAAAACTTCATTACTACCCTCTGACAAAATGGGTCCATGACATCACTATGTATTATGTGTCTTGTTGGCACTTGCCCACATTGTTTAACTATTGTGTGTTTTGAAAATGTGGGGAAGCACCAGCCATTGATCATCCTCTAGATCATCATTGGCACAATCTAAACACTTTGATAGATTGAAATAGAGATAATGACATCAGCATGGACATGTACTGCTAAGGTGCTTTCTTTCTTTTTCTAAACCCTTACATCTTGATCAAGTGGTAAAGTGCCTACCATTGATCTTCCAAAGATCAACGACATATAGATTTGATGCCAAAAAGTGAACCCACTATATGACTTGACCAATGATATTTCTAGAATGTTGCATGTGTTTTGACCATATTAATAGTTCTAAAAAGTTTTGAGAAGGTACTAATAAGTCCTTTTCCTAGTAACATAGTTATAACCCAATATCACAAGGTGCTATGTGGCACAAAGGCACTTGCCCACATTACATAAAAGTTGAGTAGATCCATTTTATAGGTGTGTGTCCATGATTTATCTAGGAGAGATCAATGGTTAGCCCAAAACTTACCATCATAGTTAAGATGCTTTGCGAAATACTAAACAAAATAACAAAGGTTAGGATAAAGGTGACTAGAGTAAAATGGTTGAGAAAGGAATTTTAAAAAGATATATGTGGAAGATTTGAAATAAAATATTCTAAGAAAAACTAAAACTTCCTATGTATATTTGAATTCAAACAAAAGAAAGCCCTACCCTTGGAAACAAGGAGCACAAACAATGTTAAGGTAACGCAAAATTGAGGGTTTTTGATTTAAGGCAAACAAATCTTGCAACAAAGCCCTAAAAATTGATTGAGTAGCTTAATTTTCACTATAATATGAAAAGAAAATTGAATGGTGAAAAATCAAGCCGACAGTAGCTCTGTCTAGGGACAATGAATAAGAAAAATTCATATGAGAGCTTAGAATTTTTGGGGGAAACAGACCACAACCTTGACCTTTTAACTACTGACAACTTTGAGAGAGCAATAACCACAAGGAAAACTATATGCAGGAAACTATACAAAGATCAAAGAACTTACAAATGTACAGAAAGCCCTAGACTACTGTTCATGGAAGAAACAAGTATTTGTTAAGGAAAAATACCTCTTCAAGAACTATCCATGAATTAGCAGTTCAAGAATATTGTCTTAAAAATCTTTGAGAATATAAGAGTCTTCTCCCCATGTTTTTTCAATCAAATAGGGACCTAACTAGATAGGATCAAAGTTACCATGTTTTCATTTATCCTTAATTTTGGCATTTCATATGAGGACTAAATCTCCATCTTCAATTTTTTTTTCTTTTTTTCCTCTTTTCATATAATGTTTTGACTTGTAGCTGCAACCTTTGGTTCCTAAAGGATGATTCTCTCTTGGTTTCTACTAGTCCTACAACCTCATCCATCCTTTCTTGCATATCATCAATGATATCCTCATCATACATTTGAATATAGTTATACAAGCTCATTAGGTTATTCTGAGGCATCCTTGCTTGAATTCCATATACCATATCAAATGGAGTTACTCCAATTGTTTTCATCATAGTCACCCTATTAGCCCATATTGTTAACTGTAACTTGGAATCCCATGCCTTCTTGTTCTTATCCAAACTCCTCTTAATGACTTTTAACAAGCTCTTATTTGTGGACTCATCTTGTCAATTTCCTTGTGGATGATAAGGAGAAGATGTTGATCTTGTTATCCCATATTTATCACAAAATTTTATAAACTCATTAGATCTAAAACACATTGCATTATCTATTACAATTTTTTGAGGATAACCAAATTTGGAAATAATGTTATTCAACAAGAAATTGTTGACAACTTTACTAGTTGCATTTCTTGTAGGGACTATCTCCACCCACTTTGTGAAATAATCAATAGCAACTAAAATCCAAGAATAGCTAGTGCTAGATTTAGGAGAGATCTCACCTACAAAATCCATACCCCATTGCTAAAATGGTGCTTGAACCTCAACTAGCTTTAATGGAGTATTACTTGAGAACTTCAATTTTCTAGCAAACCTTTGACAAGCATCACATTTCCTAACCATGATATAAACATCCTTAAAAAGAGATGGCCACTAGAATCACCCTCTCTTTACCTTATGTGTAGTGGTCTTGGCCATATAATTTTCTCCACAAACTCCAGCATGCATTTCATTCAAGATTTCTATCACCTTTTCTTAATCAACACATTTTAGTAACACTCCTTCAAAATTTCTCCACCATAAACTATTCTTAACAATTATGTACCTGATGGCTTGTAACTTAGTACTCCTCTTCTCATTTTCAGTCAAATGGGTAGGAGCTTCCATGTGTTGTAGATAGTGGATAACATTAGCATGCCACT
This sequence comes from Cupressus sempervirens, assembly GCA_028749045.1. Classification (NCBI taxonomy): domain Eukaryota; kingdom Viridiplantae; phylum Streptophyta; class Pinopsida; order Cupressales; family Cupressaceae; genus Cupressus; species Cupressus sempervirens. Next base: position 133,619,106 of record CM053789.1, on the reverse strand, counting down.
CGTAGTGATCCACATCACATAAATCAAATCTGAGGTCATCTATTACTATATTTATCTGATTAACATCCAAAATAGACTGAGCCATAAGCTTAGCTAATCATTGACATCTTACCAATTTTGTTATCTATATTTCAATGTTAAATTCTTGGATCATGTTAATCCATCTACATCTTCTACCTAATTCTTCTTATTGAGAGAAAATATCATTTAAAGCTACACTTGGTACAAATGCAATAACAATGAAATCTAAAAAATAACCTCTAAAAGCCTTAACAACCTTTACTAAAGTATATGCTTGTTTCTCATTTATCTCATATTTTAGTTCAATATGTTGCAATGACTAACTAAAGAAAGCAATGGGTTGTTCATATCCTTCTTCAGTCTTCTGCAACAACACTGCAACTACAGTATGGAAAGATGCAAAAGAGAATATATGCATTGGTTTTGTGTAATTTGGAGTCCTAAGGACTAGAGAATTCTTTATAGTATTTTTAATATCTTGAAATGCCTGTGAAGGTTCACCATCCTAGTTAATAATAGCTCCTTTCTTCAGCATTTCAGAAATAGGTCTACTAATCTTAGCAAAGTTTGCAACAAATCTCCTTCGAAAGTTAACTTTCCCAAAGAAAGATTGTATTCCTTTCACATTCTTTGGCTTAGGGACCTTATCAATGGCTACTACTCTTTTAGGATCTATCTTTACTCCATCCTTTAATACTATATGTCCCAATAATTTTCCTTCAATTACCCCAAATGTACACTTCTTAGGGTTTAATGATACTCCATATTCCAAGGCTTTGATAAAAATCTTCTCCAAGTGCCTATAATGGTCTTCAGCCTTTTTAGAATAAGTTGTGAGGTCATCTTGGTATACAACCATAAACTTACTGATGTACTCATGGAAAGCCACATCCATGGCTCTTTGGAAAATGGCACCAGCATTAATCAATCCAAAAGACATTCTCACATATAAATAAGCTCCCCAAGGGGTTGTAAATGTTGTCTTAAGTTTCTCTTCTTCTTTCACTAGGACCTAGTTATATCCTGAGAGCCCATCCATCATATACATAAGTTCTAACCAAGTTATCTTCTACAACATAGCTTCTTTTGGCCTAGTTTTTCACCATTCTTGTTTTGTACATTCATTAGTGAAAAACATTGACTATGTGTGCCTTGAGATTTTGAAATTATGTTAAGACCCTGGGTAAAATTCATCAAAAAACCCTAGTGCTTTATCTTGTTTTACACTAGCTTTTGGAAACTTTCAAAAATACTTTTTCAAAATGATTTTAGGTAGGACATTTTACCCTAAGTTCTAAATTTATGCAAGTATGCCTTCATAATTCTTTTGTTAAAACCTTTTATGTCCTTGTCTTTGACTATAGTTATTTTGAATATTTTATTGAAATTTTTTATTGCAGTACCTTTTTGACCCAATGTCGATCCTAGTCAAATCGACAAAGGGAACTTCCCCACAACATTGAAATGCAAGGTTTTTCACTATTGTGGGCAAGCACCTTTGCACCATGTAGCCTTTGCTTGTGTTAGGATATCAGTGCACCACAAAGATTATGACTTGTCAAAGTTGTTTAGAGCCTTTTTTTAGACCTATCAATACCATTAGTGCACATTCAAAAATTCCCGCAATGTCATTGGTTGATCTCTTATGTGAATGTATTACTTTATGTTACTTAGATCAAATGCTAGTGCTTGCATGCAATGAGAAAATGTGTGAGAATTAAACAATATGGGGAAGTGCAAACTAGACATGTACCATGATGTGACATCATTGGCCCACCTTTTTAGCAGGTAATAATAACATATCTTTCATGGAAATTTTTAGATGTTTTGGACTAAAAGGAAGCATCTCATTGGTCATTCTAGCTGACTCAATGTGATCAACATTCAAGATTTTTGATCATTAATATATGTAAGATCTATGGTTAGCACATACCCACATTATGAAGTTGCATGAAGATTAAACAATGCAAGGAAGCACAAATCTGACATGTGGCAAGGTGGGAGCAGCCTAGGGTATGTATTGAGTTGTGCCAAGCTATTAAAAAGATACTAATGCGTACTTAGCTGGGCCATTCAGATGGGTTATTTTCCAAAGATGCATTGAACATTCATGATTGTAGATCTTTTAAAGATGAGTGGCCAACACTTACCTACAATAAGGAATTTCTTGACTTCTAAAGAATGTGGGCAAGTTCCCTTGTGATGCATAGCAAGGTGGGGCCAGTTTTTGGAAAAATTATTGAGTCATGCTATGTTGTAAAATGGTGATAATTCAAGCATGTCCATTGGTAGAATATGACACATGTGCCTAGCTGGAAGTAATGATGTTATGGGCATGAAAACTTTAATAGTTAATATGATAGTTATATTTTTCAAAGCATGAGGGCTAAAAAGAGTTATTTCATTGGTCAAATTGGATGATTGGACCATTAAAGACAAAGATTGCAATCCACCATCAATCTTGGTTAGATTGACAAAGGGTGCTTGCCCACATTAAGAACCTAAAATAAATTTAAGCAATGTGGGTAAGTAGCATATGGACACATGTCTATGGTGAGGTTAGTGTTGAGATAATGGGTGTTGCACACATTGCATAATATTGTTATTTTATTATTTTATTTTTATTATGTAATGTTGTACCTAGATGGACGTGCAACATGTAAAGATTCCCATGAAATATTCTTGATGAGTTGTATTGTAACATTGTGAAAATATTTTATGTAATTATTTAATATTGGAGAAAAGAATTAAATGCCCAATATTAAATGTGGGGTTAGTGGGTTAGGTAGCACATGGTTTTAGCACATGGTTTATGTAATACCACTTGGTGGTTTTGTGGGACTTGCTACTATATAAGCACCCACAAGGGTAGTTGTTGTGAAGAGAAAAAAAGTAACAAGGAGAAGACAAAAGACAAGAGTCGAGTGGGACAAGGCTTGACAGGTTAGCCAAGGGAGCATTTGTGAAGGTTGAAAGCATGGCATGGGATGTGTGGATTCATGCTTGTTCACATAGTTTGCTCAATTGTGGCTATGGCCATGAAGGCTTCCATGGTTGTATGGAAATGGTATTTTTGCTGAATAATACATGATGATGGATGCTTTTGGAGGCTGAGTTTTTCCCTCAATGAGGGTTTCCCAGGGTATATCTTGTATCACAATTTTGTGGGTATGCTGGCTATTCCCTTGCATGTGGATTTTAATTCCATGTTTATTTTAGATCTATTATGGGTTATGTGGAAACATTTTTATTCTTTATTGCCAAGTTTCCTTACAAGTGGTATCAGAGCTATGGTTTTATTATTGTAACCCTAGATTGAATCCATGGGAATGCATGAGAGGGTAAAAGAAAGGGGCAAGATATATGAATAATTATTGCAGATCTGAGGACTTTGGGTTTGTTGTTATGATGGGATGTTAAAATATTTGGGCATGGGAAATTGTTGGACAAAAGATTTTTTTTGATGTTTCATTTAAATGAAGGTTTTGGGGGGTAGCTTGCAGAAATGACCTCCTGGGTAAAAATAGACCTCACCATTGGATCCGGGTCAACATTTCCATAAATTTTGATATATAATATGCCCTAGTTTGGCCATGTTCAGAGGAAATGAAAGAGTTTTTTAGTTTCAGCCCATGATGGCCGTCAAATTTAATCCCGTCGAAATTTTCGTCACTGAAAAAAAAATAAAAAATGAAAAATCGTACTGAAAATGGTAAAAAGACTATCTTAGTAAAATGGCCATAACTTTCTCTCAGAATATCGAATTTCAGAGTTCTTATAGGCGTTGGAAAGCTAATTCAGAAAAATACAATATGGTGAAGGTTTGGTTCTATGATTTTGAAATTTTGTCAAGTTTTAAGAGCCCTAAAGTCAGATGTTGTTTATTTTGAGCACGGATTAGGGCATAACTTGGGCATACGGAGTCGGATTTTGGTCTTCGAGTAGTCAACGGAAAGATTTTAGAGAGCTCTACAAATTGGTTTAGATTTGGTGTAGTTTTGGCATGATTTATTTGGTGATATATATATCAAAACAGCTTATAGGTATATTTTGACTATGGTAACATTGTGAGTTTATGGCATTGGAGATTTAAGATTTGATGTCATTGCATACTCAGTTCATATTTCAGTTTGGTTTCATGATGATATGGTTATCAGTGTTTGGTTTGGATATGCATGATGACTTGTTGGGTCTACAAGTTGTGCAGTATTGTAAGCAGTCTATACTTACAGGTTGCATTTATAGCTTAGTTATGGGTTGTCTTTGCCCATTGATCTTTCATTATTGATGCATATTCAGATTGGTGGCTTGGATTTGGGTTGTCTATGCCCTAAGTCACATGATTTTATCTTCATGTAGAAGGGATGAGATGTTGTTACCAGGTATAGTCATGGCAAAGGATTATGGTTGACTATGCTGATAGGTTGGACACTTTGAGAGCCAGATGCTCAGTTCATGGATGTGATCACGGTGTCATGGATTTTGGCATGACATGATTGGTTATATAGGTACATCCTTGATGTTCATTAGCTTGGATTTTTGATTCAGTTATGGTGGTATATCTTCTTGGTTGAGGATCATAGTTATTTAGTTTCTTTTGAGGAGCTCATGATGTGCACTTTGAGTTCTTTGATGGTTTGATGCCTTGGTTGATTCTCATGGTTAGAGGATGGTATTTTCATCATGATGTCATGGATAGCTTGGATACACGGTTTAGTGGGAGCTTGTGACAGTGATGGGGTGACAGTGTAGGATTAGTTCTTGGTTTGGTTTGGATCTTCAAGTAGGAGATGGATTTTATGATGCCATAGGTGACTTGGTACCACAGTTGAGTGGGAGTTGTTGGCATTGATATATTTATTGAGTGTTCACAGATGTTGGAGGTTTGTCTTAGATCCTGTTGCTGCAGAAGCGTCTTTGAAATTTGCATGGTGCACTTGTTATCTTCATGGTGTTTGAAGATGGTTAGATCTTGAGGACTCATGGAGTTCTTGGTTATCTTCATGGTATGTGGAGATGGTTCTTCCTAGTATGTGGAGATGGTTTTCTTCATGGTGTGTGGAGATGGTTGCATCTTGAGGACTCACAGGGTTCTTGGAAAAGGTGTGGTTTATGCTTTTATTTGGCATGTTATCCTTGGTGTGAGGATGGTTTCATTATTATGTCATGGTATACTCTTGATACACGTTTAGAGTTGTGACATGTTATGGTGTGTTCATATGGAGCATGTTATCTCTTTAGTTGAGATGGTAAGATCATGTTGTCATGTTTATGTTCCTGAGGCCATGGTTGGAACTTTGACATTGATCTTGGTTTAGTTTCTTGGTATTGAGTACACTGATCATAAGCTGGATACTTCATGATATTGCTATGTTGCATTTGGAGTTGGCATGGATTGATTGGTTATAGGTGCTCATGGATACTTAGAGACGGTGGTGATGCTGATTTCTCTTAGATTAGAGAAGTATTTGTTGAGACAGTTGATGGTTTCAACAGGAAGTTCGAGGGGCAGTCACCTGATATGGACTTGAGAGGAGATTGTTCTTAGATGAGTCTTGGTTGGAGACTTGGGTATCTTGATGAGCATTCTCATTCCCCACTCTTGGTCTACTTGGCAGTTTGCTACTTGAGAGGTATAGCCCATTATTTTCTCTCAGTTGTATTATATTTATGCTTGTCTTTCATGGATATGGATCTTGAGCTATGGTACATGAGTTAGTTCTGGAGGGTTCATTTGAGAGATGGTTAAGCATTGGTTATCTCCATGTGCATATGTTGTTATGCTGGTTGAGTTTGGGAGACTATTGGAGAATTGTTATGAGAGTTGTTCTTGCAAGATATTAGTTTATGTATTGTGGATGTCCTTGATACTACATGGATTCACTTCTTTGAGATGTGTTGAGTGGATTTGTTATAGATTTGACATTATATTTTTGCAGTGGGAGCTTCTTGGTATATATGTGGCAGGTATTGCTCTTGAGGCTTGTGATTGCAGGTTATAGATTGGATATGTTGGTGATATGAGATTCACTTGTTATACCTTTGAGGTATGGATAGTTGGATGGGTTTGGCACTTGCTGTGGGTGCTATTTCAGCTATGGATATTTTGACAACTACGGATACATGTGATTACCGTTGGATCAAGTTTTTTGTGCTTGGAATTTCAGTTGGTACAGGATTTTATGATCTTCTAATGTGACAAGTTGGGTGGCTTTCTCTTTGGATGGCTTCTATGTATGTCCAGTGGGAGTGGCATAATAGGAGGTGAGATCATTCATGTTTGAGATGCTGGATATTTTGATTTTGTTGTGGGTACCAGGATGGAGTACTTGATGTATTTTGATCCATGATGGTGGATGTGCTGGGAGGGATTATTCCCTTGTTCATTTTGTGTGGCTACGGATTGACCCTATGCAATGTATACAACAAGTGGGAGATTGTTGAGATAATGGGTGTTGCACACATTGCATAATATTGTTATTTTATTATTTTATTTTTATTATGTAATGTTGTACCTAGATGGACGTGCAACATGTAAAGATTCCCATGGAATATTCTTGATGAGTTGTATTGTAACATTGTGAAAATATTTCATGTAATTATTTAATATTGGAGAAAAGAATTAAATGCCCAATATTAAATGTGGGGTTAGTGGGTTAGGTAGCACATGGTTTTAGCACATGGTTTATGTAATACCACTTGGTGGTTTTGTGGGACTTGCTACAATATAAGCACCCACAAGGGTAGTTATTGTGAAGAGAAAGAAAGTGACAAGGAGAAGACAAAAGGCAAGAGTCAAGCGGGACAAGGCTTGATAGGTTAGCCAAGGGAGCATTTGTGAAGGTTGAAAGCATGGCATGGGATGTGTGGATTCATGCTTGTTCACATAGTTTGCTCGGTTGTGGCTATGGCCATGAAGGCTTCCATGGTTGTATGGCAATGGTATTTTTGCTGAATAATACATGATGATGGATGCTTTTGGAGGCTGAGTTTTTCCCTTAATGAGGGTTTCCCAGGGTATATCTTGTATCACAATTTTGTGGGTATGTTGGCTATTCTCTTGCATGTGGATTTTAATTCCATGTTTATTTTAGATCTATTATGGGTTATGTGGAAACGGTTATATTCTTTATTGCCAAGTTTCCTTAACGTTAGCACCTCCATCTCAGAATGTCAAAAAGGTTTAAGTTGTGCTACCATTGATCTTACATAGATTGATGACTGGTGCTTGCCTACATCATGAAAATGTTTGCTAGTTAAGCAATGTAGGGAAGCGCCAGCTTAACGTGTGGCAGGTATGATATCAAGGACCACTTTCTCAGAAGATGATATGGGACCTGCTGGCGTGGAAGTTTTTTAGAAGGCACTAATTGACATGGAGACTTTCTATTGGTTAGTTTTTCTAATTGAGTGTAATCAAAGTAAGATAATCTATGATCATCAATTCAATCATGATCAAGGGTTAGTGCTTACCTATAATTTCAAGATGCAAGGAGCTTAAACAATGTGGGGAAGCACTAATGTGACATCTGGAAAAGTGGGACCAATCACAACCAAAGTGGGATACTGTGTGCTAGGTTGGAATGTTTAATAAGCCAGTTGTATTACACTTTTAATGACTAGTGCTTGCCTACAATTTCAAATGATAAGAAATTTAAGCAATGCAAGGAAGCACCTGTTTGACACATGGCAAGATTTTTAAAGCAATAAAGCAAGTCTTCTTTTTTGAATTGGGACTATTTGATCTATTGAAATCAATGAGTAAGATTCAAATCTATGTGCAATATGCAAATAACAGCTAATGGAAATTAGTAATTCTTAGAGTTCATTTGTGTGATCTCAATGCATGAATAAAACTCATGATTTCAGTATTATTAAACCACAAAAGTTCAAAAAAGTTATTAGAGCATAAAGAACTTCCAGAGCTAGGGCACATAAATTCTACCAAGTAATTTAGTGAATTGCAGTAAAATTTTTATAGAAGAGAAGCACAAATTTAGTGGGTAAGTAATCTATACCTTCTGAAAGAGAATAATTTGGTATTGGTGAAAGTTTAAAATCTTAGAAAATGCCTCCGCAAAAGGAATTCTTAGGACAAACTGATTATCTTAAAAGGGCTATGCATGATGATTTCCTTGAACAACTTCCACTATCAGTAAATAAAATAACTAAGGGGAGGGGGCTTATTCCAAAACTCCCTAGGGTAGTTGTATTGGAGGGTTTTTATGAAAGAGCCAATTGGGATACAGATGCAAAGGTTTCCATGGGAGGTCACAAATTATTTAAGAAATGGTTCATTGAGAGGAACCTTGACACCTCTTTGAGTAATGTTTGGGAATTTGACATTGGAAACTAGTAGTACCTAGGGTTTTCTTTGACAGTGATCTACTTACTGATTTGGCCAAAAAGTATGATCATATTATGGGTTTTATAAAGAATTATGCTGGAGACAATCTTTTTAAGGTTTGTCCTAAATTGATTAGTGAAGTTTTCAATCTAAACCCTAACCATGTTGTGCATGAGACAATTGATATGGATGACCTTCAGGCTAGTTATGATGGGTAGAGGAAATATTTGAGGATAATGCCTCTGCAACAACATTTTGCTAGGATTGGTACATTTCCTTTGGTTATAGCCCATACACCAAAACCATAAATGAGGAAACATTTCAACCCTAGGGCTTAGGCACTATATTTCACCTTGTGCAAAATTTTTGGGATGGACAAGGAGGAGCATATTAAAGGCTCTATTTTTCTTATTATGGCTTAGACATTGCAATTTGGAATGAACAATATTCTTGATTTTGCTACATTTCTTTCCCAAGAAATTCATAATGATTTGATGAGAATAGCACAAGGAAAAGCAAACAAACATTTTTGTTGGTATTCATTTCTCATGCATATATGTCTATTTAAGGGATTCACCTTTTTCTCCAAGGGTATAGAGTTAGAAGTAACAATGGATGGAGAGAAGAATCTAGTCTAGTTGTGGATTGTGGACATGAATTTAGAGGGTAGAGATGCCAATTTTGTGAGGTTCAATAGATATTTTGCAACCAAGCTTAGATTGCTCTTGAGAGGAGATAACCCTAGGATTCCACAATCATTTCTAGAATTGGTTAGACCCAAGGACCATGCAAAGGGGCTTTTGGTTAGTCATAACTGGGGAGATAATCCCATACAATATTTCTACAGTGGTTAGAGTATATGGCTTTTTGGGGAAAACTCATGTGCTACCATTCCATGTGCCTCTAAAGATAGGGATAGCAGAGTTGTTATGGTAGATTGGGACCATAAAGGAAAGGTAAATTACTAAAAAAGGTACCTTTCTCCTTGTAGTCACTATGGCCTATGATTTTGTTTTTTTCAAAAAGGGTTGGAGGCATCTCAGTTCATTTTTGGATAGACACAACATGGCAGAGTCCCATACGAGATATATTGATCCAGAAGTATTTTATGATGTTTTAAGAGAAAGAATAAAAGATTCTCATATGGTGCAATAGGTATGTTTTTGTAAAGATATTATCAAAAACATTTTCTCTTTAAAGGAACATGAATAAAGGAAAGAGAAGTGGGTAGTATTTAGCAGGACTTTGGAATTCATTAATGCTTTTGACCCTGCTTATGGTCCATTGAAAGATAAAAAATATTGGGGAGCCAAAATGCAAGCATTGAAGAAATTTTTTTTTGAAATAATACAAATAATGAATGAGAAGAAGGCTACATATGCCAAAGCTTATCTAGACAAAGTTTTAGAAGTACAGAGAAGAATAAATAGTAGAAACATAGTAGCTCCTAGTCAATATACTTTGTAGAAGAGGGAAAGATATGTGATGGTACAACATGTACAATAGGTTCTCCCTTAGGGAAGACCAAGGCCAAAAAGCCCAGTTGTAGCTAGTACCCTAAAGAGGAAAATGTTGGAACAAGGATCCTCTTCTCATGTAGAAGAGTTCTCCCCAAGCTACACCCAATCTAGATAGATGATGAAGTGTCCTTAAGGGAGCAGCTTAGACAAATTGGTGGAGAAGGGGATTTCATTGTTACCACCATAGACCTAGAAAGTGGAGAACTACAAGACCCTCCTACACCCTCCTTGGACCTTATAGTTGCTAATTATCAAGGTAAGGAGATAGATCCAATAATTACCTAGGCTTCTGAGAAATTTATTAAAGATGAATATTTTGTTAAATCTATAGATTTTGCACAATTTTTGTGAAGGTAGAATGTAGGAAATCTTGAGAAAAGGTGTGAGAAAATAAAAGAAAAGCAACCTAAAAAGCTAGAATCTATTATTCAAGAAGAGGTAAAGGCCAATTTTTTGAGTTACTTTGCCCAATTTACTACTAAGGCTGAGAGGCAATTAGTTAAAGAGTCATGGGTCCTAATTTTTCCAGAGCGAGAGATAGCTAATGCTATGATTTTTTATTCAATTAGAAAGGAGAAAGATGTATAGTATAAAATAGAGGAAGAAGTTTCATAGGCCCATATGAGAGTTAAATTTAGTGATGACCACCAAGCCCTAGTAATCTGGTCAATTGAGAACAGAGATAAAACCAAAATGCAAGAAATCTCTACTACAAAACATATTGGTGCACTAATAGTATTTAGGGCTGGTGAGGTTGGTAGCAAAATTTTTTTTAGAATGGATACAAAAATGATGAAATTCAGCAATGTAGTGTTTGGATAGGAAGATGATAGGTTTGTGCAACTCAATGCTAGATTTGAGGAAGTCTTGAAAGCATATGAAGATAGGGGTAAACAGATACAATCATTGGAAAACCAAGTGTCTCAAATGGAGAAGCAACTTGGGAAAAGAAAGGTAGGAGAGTGTAGCAAACCTAGGATTGTATACCCCACTAGGCCACCTATTGAATCATTTAAGTCAACCCCTATCATTGAGATACTAGACATCCCAGAGAGGCCTTAATTCTACACTAAAGAGGAACTTGAAGAAGAAACGAATAAGTTATATGCATTGCATGTGAGTTGAAAAATCAATATGAAGAGAAAATAAGGTAGGGCGTAATGTATTTAATTGATAGGATAGAATGGCCAACATTTTTTGATCAGCTGGAAAGGATTGCAGCCATCAGGAATGAGTTAAAAGGAAATGAAAAAAGAATGAAGCCCATTGTACAAAAATGGACTGAGAGAAATAATGATATTACTGTCATCTAGTTGTCCTATCACTAGATAGAGAAGACTTTTGATTTATTAGATAAGTTAGAAAATTTTGATGACAAACATGATTCTTTTCAAATAAGAGTGACAATTTGTTTCTCCAAGTACATAGCTGAAAAGTTTGATTTACTTCCTAGTGCTCTCAAAACTATTGACAAAATAAAAGAAAAGAAGGAATGGAAACAGGAAATGGATGAACTATTTTTTCAAAGAGTGAATAATGTAATAAATAAAATAGGGCATTTATTATGGGCATTGACTGATGAGGAATTGGTTAAGGTAGAATTATTTTATAGTGGCATTAGAAAAGATTTTGTTGAAATAGAAGTAATTGGAAATTCCTTAGTAACTATACATAGGGAGATCCTAAATTTTGATTGGCCTAATGACACTATTTACAATGAATGGAAAGAGAAATTTATCTCTATAGAACTAATGGAAGAATATGACAAGGCAAAAGAAGATGCAAGTGTAACATTTACTTTAATAGTTGATGATGAAGACAAGGTAAATCCCCAAGTTAAAGTAAACTTGCAGGTAACTAAGCAGGACACATCACTTGCAAGCCTCATGGCCACTTATTCTAAGGATTTAGAATAACTAGACAATCAAATCATAGAGTTTTATTGTTCCAAGAGATGCAATAGAAAAGGGGCCTATCAAAGGAATATAATGATGTATAATATTTTCTATTACACAATTTTATGTTTTTGTGGCAACAAGTTGTAAATATCTTTTGTAAAAGGACACCTGTTAGTTCTCTATGCCTGAAGCTTGTTGCATCTCACATTATATAAGTGTGATTCAAGGGCTAGAGAAGGGTCCAATTTCTAATGCATTTTAGTTTTATACTTAGGATGTCTTCGGTCTAGTTATGATAGCAAAAAATTCATGATGTATCTTCTATATAATTTTTTTGAGAATGCATTGATAACATATGATCTTTGTGTCTTTTTAGAGTCATTCTGAGTCTTATTGAAATTTTCTGCAATTTTCAAGGAAAATTAATACAAATTTAAGCTATTCCCATATTTGTTCTTGCTAAAGATTGTCTCCTTTGTTACCATCTAGTTATTCTGATATTATGTGAGTAAAGCTTGTCCAATTGAATGCAATTCACTTAGGTTGTATGTCAATTCATTATTTCTATTGATTCAAATAATTATGTAAAGGCTTTAATAAAATTGATGGGATTTTTGTGATTGTAGAAAGAATATTTGTAAGAATGAGTTCCAGTATGAATTGTTGATAATACTTGTTGTGATGCAACAAGTTAGATCTATAAATTGCATTAGACTTTGATTCCCAATGGAATATGCACAGATATGAATAATCCAGTCTACAGATAGGTAGATCATGAACAATTATCAACTCTATAATCAAAATTATCTTTATTTAACTTTTGAAGAGCTTCAAAGATGGTCAACACTTGTTTGCATGTAGTATTTTAGCTTTAGTTAGCTACTATGGTTAGAAATACTTGTGAATCTAAGAAGAAATATGACCAAATCTTCTTGTGAGGGATATATATCATCTGAATGTGACTACAAATGAATAAAATATGCATATGCTAGAGGTATGAGATGAGAATAAGAATAAAACTAATAGAGTTCTCACACATCAGTATCTATTTTGGATTATCTCTTAGGTATACCCACCTTGGTTTTGTAGACCCTAAAGAGTAGAAAACTAATCTTGGCTTTGTTGAAGTTGGTTCTAGATAATATGTAAGCATAATTGTTAATAGGATTTAGCTAATCCTTAGATGTGTGAGGATTATTATTTTGGTATTGAGCCCTTCATTAATCAATAGTTGAAAAAACCCAATAGCTTCCATGTTTGGTAACCCATAATTATCTTTTAGGGAAGCAATGTTCAAATTTTTGAAATCTACAGACAATCTAATATCTCCATTCATTTTTCTGATAGGTACTAGGTTTGAGACCCAAGTGGATTTTTTAATAGGATTAATTATCCCTTCATCCCTTAATTTCATCAATTCCTCTTGTGTTTTAGGGGCTAGAGTGGGATTGATTGGTCTCTATTTCTGCCTAAAAGGTTTTACATTATCCTTCAATGGTATGACATGTTGGAAATGATCTTCTCTATAAGCCTTTAGGTCATCATATGACCATGCAAAAACATGTCTATATTTTCTCAATAAGTCAATTGAAGGCTTTCTAATTTTTTCTGGAAAATTCTAACCAATATAAACTTTCTCAGGGGCCTCAATAGTACCCAAATTTATGTCTTCTAGCTCTTAATGTTTATAGTCTTTAGCCCCATGCCTTACCATATCTTGGATATCAAACATGTTCTCCAAAACAACCAAACCTTTAGGTACTTTATTAGTCTTTAATTGTATAAATTCTTGACCAAAAATTGTTTCCTTCCCATTTATGGTTTTAACCAAATCACTATAGTCCAACTCCTAACCATGGTATTTATCTTCATTTAGCAAGAAATTCACAATGTCTTTGTCATCTTTAAAGACTTGCCAATGTTCAATATTGCCAAGTATGGATAGCATATTTTGAACCTTAATCTATGGAATTCCTACAACTGATATCTCCTATGGTTTAATTGATACATTTTCTAATAAGTCAGTTATCTTATTTTGAGTTTTATCTCTCCATGATATACCAAATGCACCAAAAAATTCAATCTGATCCCAAACAACATTTCTATACTATTTCAACCTTTTATTCTTACAATCATATGTTTCCCTTATCTATGAAATCATTAGTTTAGAATCACTTGTAACATGCAACCTTTTAATTCAATGGTGGGTAGCAACCTTCAACCCTAACAAAAGGGCTTCATATTCAGCTATATTTTTAGTGCATGAAAAGTTTAGGTTAAAAGAGTACCAAAAAGTGTTTTTCTTAGGAGAAACAAAAACTACCCCTACCCCTGCATCTTCTTTAGAATTGGCTGCTCAAAGAACATTTTCCATAATAGTGGTGAATCCATACAACATTCCACTTCATGCTTAATCATAGCAAGAAACTTCTCAACCTTTTGGATAATTAACTCAACTCTGAAAGCATTCACACTTGTATCTAAAAATAAAGTAGCATCTTTTTCAATTTTCTCTCCCAAAATATAACTAACCTTTGGCTCTTTCTCTACTTTAACAACCTTGTCTCCTATGTGAAAACTTGCATAGGTTAGGTCATATTGTAAGCTACCTCCCATAGTAGCACTTCATTTTCTAGAAAGCAACATTCCATAATGTGGAGTAATATCAACTACAAGGACTAGCAACTAACTTAAATGGTAAATCATTTATAGTACCTATAACTAGGATTTCTCTAGCATCCATACCTCTATATTTGCCTTGTTTAGTATCTGCCTTCAATCCTAGGGCTTCCATTACTTTTAAAGGCATGATGGTATTAGAATCTCCTAAATCTATCATGTAATTTTTTAGAGTTTTTCCTTGTATAATCAGACTAAGAAAAAATGGGTCAATATCTTCCATATATGCTACTGATGAATCATCCAGGAACATTTGGGGACTTTGAGACATAATTCCACTATCTTCCACTACTAATGGGGTTTGCTGAATGGCTTTTTGTTTTATATTGTTGTCATTACTTCCTATCCCTCCCAACCATGAGAATTTTTTTCTCTTATGCTCTTCAATTCTAAATACTTCAAATAAGGGTACCTTAACAATAATTTGTGACAAAATGGATATCATGTAAATATGATTAGATATAGTGGGTTTCACAATCATACTTGGAGTAGGAACCTTCTGAGTAGTAGGGACTATTATTCGCTTAGTAGTATCAGATCCTGATCCCTTTTCTTACACAATTGCTTTTATTGTCTCATTTTCTTGGAATTGGACATTCTTCTTGGGTTCCCACTTCTTGGTTTTGATGTCATTTATTTTGAGTGTCTCTACATTAGCCTTCTTATCTTCATCTTTCATCTTATGTGTAATATCTTTTATGAATATACTAGAAAGCTTTCCAACATCATTTTTAAGTATTTCATTTCTCAAATTGTAATTACTATGTACTTGGGAGATCATCTCTACAGTGATCCTATCAATTTACTCTTTAGAAGGCATTCTCAAGTTCACATGGCCAACTTCAGAAGATGTAACACATAACTTATCTTCATCATATCCTTCATTTTCTGAGAGCACTTGATGATGTAATTGATAAGCAATTTTCTTATTCTTAAGATCAGTTTCCATTTCATCCAAATCAAAATCCACACAATCATTGCACATGCTCACCATATTATAGCTTACATCATCATGGTTTTTTTCTTCTTCCTCCTCATTTTGTGTACTATGATCTAAAACAAATGATTGAGCAACTGCACAATACTCTAAAGAGTGAGGTGATTGAAAAACAATACACCATGGCACATTATCATTCATATTAACAAAACTTATTTGTAGGGGATCTAGTGTACCCTTATCTTTTACATTTTGGGTCTAGTTAGGGATTATCTTGCCATCCTTCCATTGGGTAGTATAAGGATAATTCTGCATTCTAGGTTGTCTATTGAAATTGTTATTGTTCATGGGGGCTTTCTTAGTAACATTTGGCTTTTGGGTATTGAAACTAGTAGGATTCATCTTTTTTAGCAAATCCAAAACCTAGCCTATTGTGAATTCTTCTGGCTTCTTTCTTGCATGAGTTTTATCAACCTCTCTTTTGTTGTTATTCTTGGGATTGAACAACTTTGGATCATCTCTCCTACCAAGCTTTCTAGATGCCTTCCTATTATTCTCAATATTAATTACAACCTTATAAGCATCCCTCAAATTTTTAGGATCTTTATCCCTTAACTGATAAGCTATTTTGCTATCAAAATCATTAAAATATGTTTTGAGAAAAACATCCTCATTCAACCTCATAACTTGAAACAATTTGTACATACCATTCTAGAATATCACATTAAAATAAAATTTAGATTCATTAGGGTTATTTTTTAAGTTATTAAATTCATTCAACATGAATCCAACATTAGTATTGTCTCCATATTGTTCTTTGAACGATTTTTCCAAATCAATCCATGAAGTAATGCTATTATTAGGTAACCTTGTGAACCAATCCCTTTCAACCTTAGTTAGTAAATGAATGAATAACTTCATCACCACATCATCATGTTCAAATTCATAGTTATTTAGCATATCTATGAAGATTCTCAAATGTTTTTGCTAGTAACAACATTATTTCTAGAGAACTTAAAAAAATTATCTGTTAAATCAAAAGATATGGGATGTGGAGCACTAGGGAAACTTGGAAATGACATTTGTCTATATTTTTCCATGTATATAGGTTTCTTCTAAAAATAAAAAACATTTGAGGTGCTTGCTACATTGGCTTGGTTAAGAACAACATTTTGAGATTTTTGAGGTTGGACAAAGGGGACTTGGGTGCTAATGGTGGATGATGAAGTAGGGGCAGATTGAGATATTCCTTGAACTAAAACTACTAGTCCACAACCTAGTACAGAAATTTAAGCTACGGTAGGAAAATTGGCCCATGAGGCTAATGCAAAATTAGACTTAATTAACTAGATTTTCCTCCTAGTTTTTTTAGTCTGAGCTTCATTCTCCACCTTTCCAAGTTCTTTTGCAAGATCTTCCTTCTCCTTTCTAGCCTTCTTCAGGTCTAGATCTAGTTTTGACATGGAAAGTTTTATGGATTTTCTTGGTAGAGCTTGAGGTTCATTTATTTGGATTCCTATGGCTTTGCCTTTTCCTTTATCTGTAGCTTTCATAGTAGGTTCTATAGGATCTACTTGGAAAGGCTTATAAGCTTGGAGTTTAGTAATGATAGGTTCTTGCTTTTGACTCAAGAGTTTTTTTTGTCCCTAAACTTTAGTTCTTAGACTATCTACATCTCTAAAGACATCAGCATGAAGGATTGAAGTTCTTTCTTCTAACTTCTTGTTTTTTTTTTTTGAGGTAGCCATCCTTCTAAGCAGATTATCTATTTCTACTATAGCATCTAGGGTGGCTTGCTCTCTTTCCTTTGCTAGGTGAATATGCTTGGCTTCTTCCTCAACAATCCATTTCTTCAAAACTACTATCTCTGAATGAACTTCTTGAGGAATTGTAGAAGTGTCTTTTGAATGAACAAGATAATCCAGGTCTATAAGATTAGTTTCCATGTATGGGACCACCCTAGGATTAAAAGGATCTCTAAATGAACTTCTGAGTTGATATTGAGAACTAACTAATAGACTACCTCTTGGTTTCTAGGTGGGATTTGGGTCTACCTTTTTCTTATTTAGGTTCTTCCTACCACCTTTAGGTAAGTTAATATACATCGGTAAATCAGGATTAACTCTTGTGTAAGCTCTTGTGTTTTTTCTTTTGTCAGCCATTTTACTATTTATCAAATAAGCACTAGCTTCAAAACCTTGACTAAGCCACCACCCTATTCTAGGGAAATACAACAACTAAAATTAATGTATTCACTTTTGGGTGTGATTGTGTATTTTTTTTAACATCAACATTTTGGATCATACTCTATGATCCATCATTCTATTTCTTAGCTCTCTTTATCATCCTGATGATGGATCATAGAGTATGATCCGAAATGTTGATGTTAAAAAACATACACAATCACACCCAGAAGCGAATATATAATTTTATGGATTGTGGAAATATGTTACAATTAATTAAAATTACTCCTAACTTCAAATAAAAGGCACTAGCTTGTTAGAAATAGAGATGGAGTAACTGAGAGGGGAGGGGTGAATCAGTTACCACAAAAATATTTCTACAGATCCTTGGATGTCTTAAAATAAAATTGCTGCTAGCACTTGGTGACTATACAAATAAATGCTAAAATTTGATAGATGTTCTGTTAACTTATTAAGCATTTAAGGTGATTAACATGAATGCATAAAAAAGCAACATGAACACAAGAGACACCAGATTTAACATGGAAACCCAATTTGGAAAAAACCACCAAGTAACTGGTTACCAATTTTCACTCTTCTGAAGTGAGCCGTATTAGGAGCCAACCCTGTTAAAAGTTACAAAACACACTATTAGGTGTGACCCTGTTAGAGGATTTAATCACCTTGTTAGAGGTGGCCTTGTTAAAGGTCTTTAAAACAATTCAACTGAATTGTCACCTTGTTAGAAAATTTACAAAATGGTCATCAAACCAACTTTGTTAAGAGATTTTGAATCACTATTACAATGATTAGAAAGCAACAATGAAGTGATCTGAAATATATGCAACTTATCTTTGTTGAATATAGATCTCTGTTTTGTTTCACTAGATCCTCATTGATCAAATACAACTTTGCTGCTTCATAGGGATATCTAATCCTTCCTCAACATTCACTCATTTATTCATTCGCACTCTTATGCATTCATACACTTACACTTTGAATTCACAAATTAACCTTTCATATATACCTTACAGTTTGTCAAGTCGGCTCAATTACAAGTTAGAACAATTGAAAAACATAAAATCAGTCGGCTGCACAAAATAGTTAAACTTAATTCTTCGGAACAATAAAATCCTTCGCTGCTTGACCCAGCTCGGTCACCACTGCTCCAGAATGGTTTCCCCAATGTTAGCCAAGTGAAGCTCGGTAAACACTACAAACTTTGCAATTTCCCTCAAAGACTGAGTTAACTTGGTGAATACTGACCTTTCTTAGCTTACCGAGTGAGCTCGGTTAAAAGCTAACTTTCCTTTGCTTACCGAGTGAGCTCAATAAAAGCTAACTTTCCTTCACTTACCAAGTGAGCTCAATAAAATCTAACTTTCCTTCGCTTACTGAGTGAGCTTAGTAAAAGCTAACTTTCCTTCACTTACCGAGTGAGCTCGGTAAGGAGCTAACTTTTCTTCACTTACTGAGTGAGCTCGGTAAAAGCTAACTTTCCTTTGCTTACCGAGTGAGCTCGGTAAAAGCTAACTTTTCTTGTAATGTTTAGAAATT
This sequence comes from Cupressus sempervirens, assembly GCA_028749045.1. Taxonomy (NCBI): domain Eukaryota; kingdom Viridiplantae; phylum Streptophyta; class Pinopsida; order Cupressales; family Cupressaceae; genus Cupressus; species Cupressus sempervirens. The sequence continues at coordinate 133,599,964 of CM053789.1, read as the reverse complement.
CTTGGTAGTCACTATAAAATGCTTTGCTAACCGTATGAGCTCGATAGACTCTGTCTGATGGCTGATATGACATTTGTGTAACATCAAAGACAATACACAATTAACAATTGTATCCAACATAGCTAATATGGAAATATCTAACACAAACGGACCAATCACTAAGATCATAAGACTACAACTCTTGCTTGACAAATAAGACACTTAGAAGGGTTGGATATGTTAGTGCATCTCTGTGGTATTTGGTTTTCTTTTTTCTCTTTAAAAAAAATAAAATTCTTAGGGTTTGTCACTAAAATATACCCATTACAACCACAAAAAATACTAAAAGATCTGGCACACACATATACAACATAACCAAAAATACTATACTACTTCTCATACATGTGTTGGACAACTCCCTAGTAGAGTCACCATTTTATTGGTGTTAAAACTACTAAACAACTAAATGATCAATACCCAAATGATAATACTCATGTAACCTAAAGATTAGCTAATTCTTATTAAAAATTACATGTGCAAACCACTTGGACCCAACTTCAACAAAGCCAAGGATAGTTTTCTACTCTTTAGGCTCTGCAAAACTAAGGTGGTTATACCTAGGGGATGATTCAAATTGATTGCTATTGTATGAGAATTATATTAGTTTCATTTTAGTTCTCATTTTCTATCTTCAAACACATACATGATTTTGAAATTTTAGATAAATTACATCCCATATAGAAGACTTGGTCATAATTCTTCTATTCATTTGCAAGTATTCCCAACAATAGTAGCTAACTAAGGCTAAAACATTCCATACAAACAAGTGCTGACCACCTTTGAAAATCTTCAAGAATAGTAAAATAAAGTTGATTGTGGTTTTAGACTTAATGGTTATTCATGATCTACCTATCTATAGACTGAATTAATTTGATTATTGCCTATTCCATTGGGATTCAGAGTTTACTACAATTCATTGATCTGATGTGTTTCCTTACAAAAAATATTATTAGCAATTCTTACTAGAATTCATTCTTACAAACATTCTTTCTATTACCACAACAATCCCATCAAACTCATAAAAGCCTTTACTTAATTCATTGAATTAATAGTAGTAATGAATTGACATACAACCTAAATGAATTGCATTCAATTAGACAAACTCTACTCACACAATCTCATAATAACTAGGTAATAACAAAGGAGAAAAAATTCAACAATAATTGATATAAAGACAACTCAAATTTGTATTAATTTTCCTTGAATATTGTATATAATTTTAGTAAAACTCAAAATGATTCTAAAAAGACAAAAATATCCCATGATATCAATGTATTCTTAGATAAATTTATAGGGAAGATACATCATGAAGTTTTCTATAATGACTAGACCAAAAACATACTATGTGTAAAATTAAAAATGAATTAGAAATCAAGCCCTTCTCTACCCCTGGAATCTCACTTATATAATGTGAGATGCAACAAGCTTTAGGCATAGAGAACTAATAGCTATCCTAAACAAAGGATATTTACATACAACTATCACAAAAAGATAAAATTGTGTGCAATAGAAAGACTTATTCATTAGAGCATTCTTTCGGTAGGCCCCCTTTTCTATTACATCCTTTTGTAAAAGGTACAATAGCTATGATTTGATTCTCTTATTATTCTAAATCTTCAGAATAAGTGGCCATTAGGATTGAAAGTGATGTGTCCTCTTCAGTTGCTTGCAAGCTTACTTTAACTTGGGGGGTTGTCCTTCTCTTCATCATTAACTATTAAGGTAATAGTTACATCTACATCTTCTTCTACCTTGTCACCTTCTACAATCTATTCTATAGACATGAATTGTTCCTTCCATTTATTGAAAACAATGTCATCAGGCCAATCAAAATTTAGTATCTCCCTTTGTACAACTATTAAAGAATTTCCAACTACTTCTATTTCAACAAAGTCTTTTCTAATGGCTCTATAGAATAAATGCACTTTAAACAATGCCTCATTGGTCATTGTCCATAATAAATGCCTAGTTTTGTTTATAACATTATTCATTCTTTAAAAAAAAATTTCATCCAATTCTTTTTTCCACTCTTCCTTTTTCTTTATTTTATCAACAGTTTTTAGAGCACAAGGAAATAGATCAAACTTTTCAACTAGGTATTTGGAGAAACAAATTGTCACTCTTTTCTAAAATGAATCCTGTTTGACATGAAAACTCTCCAACTTGTCTAAAAAATCAAAAATCTTCTCTATCTGATGACATGGTAGCTAGATGATAGATATGTACATGATAGTTATATCATTATTTCTTTTAGTCCACTTTTGTACAAGGGGTTTTAATCTATCTTCATTTTCTCTTAATTCTTCTTTGATTGTTGCAATCCTTGCCAACTGATCAAAAAATGTTGGCCATTCAATTCTATTCATTGAATACATTATTACCTACCTTATTTTTTCCTCATATTGATTGTTCAATTCTACATGCATTGCATATAATTTATTCTTATCTTATTCAAATTTCTTTGTAGTGTATAATTTAGGCCTCTCTAGGGTGTTTAGTATCTCACTAATAGGAGTCGATTTAAATGGTTCAATGGGTGGCCAAGGGTATATATTTATGGGCCTGCTAGATTCTCCCACCTTTCTTTTCCCAAGTTGCTTTTCCATTTGAGACACATTGTTTTCTAGTAATTGTATCTGCTTACCCCTTTCCTCATATACCTTCAAAACCTCTTCAAATCTAGCATTAAGTTCCAAGAACTTATCCTCCTCTTGTGCTGACACCACATTCCTAAATTTTAATATTTTTGAAACCATTCCAAAAATTTGTTTGCTACTAACCTCACCAGCCCTATATACTATAAGTGCACCAGTATGCTCTACACTAGAGATTCCCTACATTCTAGTTTTGTCTCTCTTCTCAAATGACCAAATTACTAGGGCTTGGTGTTCATCACTAAATTTAACTCCCTATGGGTCTGCAATATTTCCTCCTCCATTTTATATTGTATATCTTTCTCTTTTCTAATTGAATACAAAATAATAACATTAGCTATGTCCCATCCTGGCAAAAATTAGGACCCTTGACTCTTTGACTAATTGCCTCTTGGCCTCAGGTGTGAACTGCACAAAGTCACTCAAAAATTTGGCTTTTACCCCTTCCTTAATAACAAAGTCTAGTTTTCCAAGTTACTTTGCTCTTATTTTCTCACATTTTTTCTCAAAATTTTCTATATTTATCCTCCACAAAAATTGTGCAAAAGCCCTAGATTTAACCAAATTTTCATCATTCATAAACTTCTTAGAAGCTTGAGAAATAATTGGGTCTACCTCTTTACCTTGATAATTGGCAATTCTAAGGTCCAAGGAGGGTATAGGAGGTTCTTGAGGTACTCCACTTTCCAGGTCTGTAGTGGTAATAATGACATCCCCTTCTCCACCAATCTATCTCAGTTTCCCCCTTAATGATGCATCATCATCTATTTGGGTTGGGGTTTGGCTTGGGAAATACTCTTCTACATGACAAAGAGGATCCTTGTTCCAACTTCTACCTCTTTGGGGCACTAGTGACAGATGGGCTCTTTGGTTTTGGTCTTCCATGAGGGGGAACCTATTGTATGTGCTACACCATCACATATCCTACCCTCTTTTGCAATGTATATTGACTAGGAGCAAATGCATTCCTACTGTTTATTCTTCTTTGTATTTTTCCAGCTCTATCTGGATAGGTTTTGGCATATGTAGCATTTTTCTCATTCATTGCCTGCATTATTGGAGTAAAATTGTTCATCAACATATGCATTTTGGCTCCCCAATATTTTTTATCTTTCAAGGGATCATAGGCAAAGTCAAAAGTATTAATGAATTCTAAGTTTTTGCTGAATACTATCCAATTTTCTTTCCTAACATCCTACTCCTATAAAGAGAAAATATTCCAAACAATATCCTCAGGAAAGTACATATGTTATTTCATATAGGAAACTTTTTTCCTTTCTCTTAAAAGATCATAAAATCCCTCTAGATCAATATATCTTACATGGGACTCTACCATGTTGTACCTATCTAGAAATAAACTAAGATGTTTCCATCCCTTTCCTACAAAAATAAAATCATGTGCCACAGTAAAAACTAGGAAGAAGGTACCTTTCTTAGGAAAATCTCTTTCATCAATAGTCCCAATTTTCCATAACAATTTTGCTATCTCTATCTTCAAAGGCACATGGAAAGGTAGCACATGAGGCTTCCCCAGAAAGCCATAAACTCTTATCACTATAGAAACATTGTATTAAATTTTACCCCCCTAGTTATGACTAATTAAAAGACCCTTTACATGGTCCTTGGGTTTGACAAATTCTAACAGTGATTGTGGAATTCTAGGGTTATCTCCTCTTAAAAGCAGTCTAAGCCTAGATGGAAAATATTTGTCAAATTTCACAAAACACATCTCTAGCCTCTAAAGTCATATCAATACTCCATAACTAGACTAGATTCTTTTCTCCATCCCTTGTTGCTTGCAACTCCATACCCTTAGAGAAAAAGGTAACTCCCTTAAACAAACATATATGCACGAGCAATGAATACCAACAAAAGGGTCTATATACGTTTGCTTGTGATATTCCCACCAAACCATTATGAATTTTGTATGCAAGAAAAGTGGAAAAATCAAGAATACTACTCATTCCAAATTATAATGTCTAAGCCATGATAATAATAATAGAGCCTATAATATGTTCCTCCGTGTCCATCCCAAAATTTTTTGCATATGGTGAAGTATAATGCCTAAGCCCTAGGATTGAAATGTTTGCTCATTAATGGTTCTAGTATATGAGTTCTAACCAAAGGTAATGCACCAATCCTAGCAAAATGTTGTTGGAGAGGCAATGTCCTTAGGTATGTTCTTTGTGCATCATTCATTTCTTGAAGGTAATCCAAATCAATGGTCTCATATACAACATGGTTAGGGTGAAGATTGAACACTTCCCTAATCAGTTCTAGAGAGACCTTAAAAAGATTGTCTCGAACATAATTTTTCACAAATCTAGTAATATGATCATACATTTTAGCCAAATTAGCAAGTAGACAACTATCAAAGAAAACCCTAGGTACTATTAACTTTCCAATATCAAATTTCCAAACATTGCTCAAAGGGGTGTCGAGGTTTCTCTTAGCAAACCATTTTTTAAGCAACTCTAGAACTCCCAAAGAAACCTTGGCATCTCTTACCCAATTAGCTCTATCATAAAAAGCTTCTGCTACAACTAATCTAGGGTTCTTTGGAATAAGTTCTCTCCCCTTAGTAATTTCATTTATAGATAGTGGGATTTGTTCAAGGAAATCATCATTAACAACCCTCTTAAGGTAATCAGCTTGTCCAAAAAATTCCTTTCATGGAGGCATCTTGAAACCTTATGCTCTACACAACACCAACTCCTTAAATTTTTACGAGTTACTGATCACTTACCCATTAAATTGAGCCTCTTTTCTATGGAATTTTTGCAACAATTCACTAAATTGCCTAGTAGAATTTTTGTGCCCTAGCTCTAGAAGTTCTTTATGCCCTGATAATCTTTTACACTTTGGTGGTTCAATAATGGTGGCTTCATGAATTTTATTCATGCATTGAGATCACATGAATGAATTCTTAGCACATTAAATTCCATTAGCTATTATTTCTATGTTGCTGTCAAATTTGAATCTTGTTCATTGATTTTAGTTGATCAGATAGTCCTAATTCAAAAAAGTAGAACTGCTTTATGCTTTAAAAATTGGCCACATGTTGAACATATGCTTCCCCACACTGGTTAAACTTCTTTTACTTTGATATGTAGGCAAGTGCTATCCATTGATCTTTCCTCAGATCAACAATTATGAGAAAGAAAATAACCTTGAAGCAATATGCAAAATCATGAAATATAGCTAGTGTAATAAATCATCCAACCTGGCACACATCAGCCCACCTTGGTTGTAGTTGGTCCCACTTTTCCACATATCACTTTAGCGCTTTCTCACATTGTTTAAATTTCTTGCACCTTGAAGTTGTGGCCAAGCGCCAACCCTTGATCATGGCTAAATCAATGATCATAGATTATTGTACTACCATGACACCTAGTTGGTTGTATTGACCAATAAAACATCTACATATGAATTAGTGCCTTTTGACAAAATTCCATGCAAGTGGGCCCCTTATTATCTTCTGAGAAAGTGCATACTTGATGTCACATTTTCCATGTGTTAGGTTGGTGCTTCCCTACTTTATTTAACCAGTGAGCATTTTTATGAAGCAAGCAAGTGCCAGCCATCGATCTGTATCAATGGTGACATGATTCATACCCTATTGAAAGTCTAAGATGAAGGTGATGACATCATAAAAAACACATGTCACCAGGGTACTTACCCAAATTTTTTATCTATCATGCGACTTCACCAAGGGGGAAAGTGTTATCTATTGATTAACGCAAGATCAACAATCACACCAACATGTATCCTTATATCACCCAATTAGCTACCTTGTCCAATAGGATGTCACCCTTTATATGAATGTCCTCTAACAAGTCTAACAATAGCACAAACTACAAAATTAATTTAGAGAATCTTTGCACCTATGATATCATTTCCAACTTGGCCTATATGTGTCATATTCCACCAATGAATACACTCCAATTTAGCAAAGCCTTACAACATGAAGTGACTTAACAGCCTCCTCAAATCTTGGTCCCATTATGCCACATGGTGCATTGGTGCCTACCCACATTTTTTTTATCTTTTGTGCATTTTCTAAATGTGGGTAAGTGTTATCTGTCGATCTTACCAAGATCGATGGTGAGTCAAAATCTCTACCCATTACAATTTAGTCAGCCAAGTTGACCAATGAAATACCTGCTCTATACTATAGCTCATCTGACAATTTCCATGAGAATACTTCATTACTACCCTCTATCAAAATGAGTCCATGACATCACTATGTGCTATGTGTCTTGTTGGCACTTGCCCATATTGTTTAACTATTGTGCATTTTCAAAATGTGTGGAAGCGCCAACCATTGATCATCCTCTGGATCAATGGTGGCACAATTTAAACCTTTTGATAGGTTGAAATAGAGATAATGACATTAGCATGGACATGTGTCATTAAGGTGCTTTCCCACTTTTTCTATAACCCTTGCATCTTGATCAAGTAGTAAAGCATCTATTATTGATCTTCCAAAGATCAACGACGTACACATGCAATGCCAAAAAGTGAACCCATTGTATGACTTGACCATTGATATTTCTAGAAAGTTGCACATCTCTTGACCATACTACTAGATTAGAAAAGTTCTGACAATGTACTGACAAGTTCTAGTCTTAGGATCATAGTTATAATCTAATATCACTAGGTCCTATGTAGGACAAAGGCACTTGCCTGCATTGCATAAAAGTTGAGTAGATCCATTTTGCGTGTATGTGCCCACCGTTAATTTGGGAGAGATCAATGGTTAGCCCAAAATGAACCATCATAGTTAAGATGCTTTGTGAATTACAAAAAAAAATAACCAAGGTTAGGATAAAGGTGACTAGGGTAAAATGGTTGGGAAAGGAATTATAAAAAGATATATGCAAAAGATTTGAAATAAAATATTTTAAGAAAAACTAAAACTTCTTGTGTATATTTGAATTCAAACAAAAGAAAGACTTACCCTTGGAAACAAGGAGCACAAACAATGTTAGTGTAAAACAAAATTAAGGGTTTTTGATTTAAGGCAAACAAATCTTGCAACACAACCCTTAAAATTGATTGAGTGGTTGAATTTTCACTATAGTATGAAATTTTTTTTGAATGGTAAAAAATTAGGCCAACACTTCCTTGATCAATTACTCTGATCTATGGGGCTACCCCTTGTACTTGTACTATAGAGATAGATGTATCTATTTGTCCTATTTTCTCCCTTGTAGGCTCTATCTCCTTTGTCCCTTGTGTCTTTTGTTCAATCATCAAGACTTGAACTATGGAGTCAAATTTTGTAGATGTGTCTAGTGCAGCTTGCTTTTGGGGTTGTCCACTTGTAGCTATTGGGATATGAGAAGTTGGTTCTTGTGGATTTAGCTTATCCTTTGTGAAGTCAGCTACAACTTTTTATAGTTCTTACACACTCACCAAGACTAGATTTTTAGACAGTTGTGCTTGTAGGGTAGTCTGGTGAAGGATTATTTTAAGATCCTCTATGGTTAGTGGATTTATGTTCTAACTAGAATTGTTAGGAACATCTTTTATAGTTATTGTATCTACAGGTGTGGTGGTATCATGTTGAGGGCTAAAGGGTGGTAGTTGTGTGTCTTGCACACTCTATTCTTGTTGCTGCTCCTCAATTGTTGCCAGTTTATCTGTCCTTGGTTGTGTCTCCTCCACTGTGTTTTCCCTTGAATCTTTCTCTACTTCCTCCTCCTTATCATTTTATTCTTCTTATTCATTTCTTCTTCCCTCAAAGGGATTTTCCTCTCCTTTTTTCACAGTTGTGAGGCCATAAATTAATTTCCACATTTGAGTGGACTTTTTGACAACATCTTCAATTTTATTTTATAGAATACTATAGGCTCTATATGTGGGTGTACATTTTCTCCCATGATTTTTTTTTTGCCTTCCTAATTTCTCTTTAGTGAGTTGAGGCATTACATGAGCCAATGTTGATTCTCTTATTTCTTTTTCCATATTAAGGCAATAATGCCATTTATTTTCTACAATAGAATATAACTCCTTAGGCATTGAATTGTCAAGTTCAAGTGGAGTGTTATTGAACTTGGCCATCATAGTGTAGAATGACTCTTCAACTATGTTCTATTCTTCTCTAGTCAACTTATTAAAATTAATGGCTTTTAAGCCAGAGAAGTTTGCATTATATCTAATGTTATCACATATATTTTCCAAAATAGACTTGGTGGTGCAACTTACCACTCTAAATTGGCCATTGTCATCAAACTCTATTATTTCTTCATTTAATTTAGGAGGTGCAACATACTTTCTTCTCAACTTTTTCTTAGCTAGTCCTTCCTATTCAGTAGACTCCTTCTTTTCTTGCTCCTTAGCCTCCTTTCTTGTAGCTCTTTTATTTTCCCTTGTAGTAGGCTTTGTTGGGCTTGGCTTAGCTATCTTCTTGCCTTTGGGCTGAGCTGTAAGCTATTTCTAGGTTGTTCTCTTCTTTGGCTTTGGCTTAGGTGCTTCCTTTGCTTGCTCTTCCTCCTCAACACCTTTTGCCTCTTTTGCATCTTCTTCCATGCCTTGGGTCAATACAAGTGGCTCCTATCCCTATTCTTCTTCTTCTTCATCTTTATCTTCATCTTCTTCTTTTGCTTCTGCTATCCCTTCTCCAAATTGAGCCTTAAGATTTTTCACCAGTCTATTCTTTTTCTTTAGGGTTGAAGTAGTTTTCAATTCCATGTCCACCTTGGATCTGACAACATCATAAGTGCCAAAGGGTTGAGCACTTTTATCTACTTCTCCTACAATTAAAGTAGTGATTACTATAGATGCCTCACTAATGTTAATTTCATATCTAAGTGGCCTGAACCATCTCACCCTTGGTATTACTACTTGAATATATGTGAAAGAAATTCCCACTAAGAAACAAATTTCATTGATTTGTTTCTCAACAAGAGAGACAAGTAGTTTGAGTCTCTATATTGTAGACTTCTTGAAGTCTTCAAAGTAACTGGTCATTATAGTTTCAAAATTTTCCCCCATTTGCTCTATGTATTCATTGACTTATACTACTATTGACCTATTTTTTTTCCAACTTACCTTTCCAAAAGAGGGGAATTCATTTTTAAAATAGAAAAATAAGCATATCAAAATTGATCCAAAATTTTATTGAGCACCCTTGGATCTCCTTATTGCTCCCAAATTTTCCATAATTTGTTCTAATTCAGTTTAGCTAGATCATATGTATGATCCTTTTTGACAAGTTTGTATCCAATGTTGACTGTAATACAAGGTACACTATTTAGTTGGATTTACTAGTGGAATTTATGGGATATGATCCTAACAAAAAATTCTACAAGAGGATCTTTGATTGTGTCAATTGTCATCCCTCTCTTGTTCCACTTTATCCTAGTGTTCTTCTCTATGGATTCTTTAGAATCACTCCTTAGGGTCTTTGGTTGTTCTAGGGTTGGATACTCAGTTACCCTATGTATAATCCCTTTTGACAATTTAATTGGTCCATCCTCTGACCATAGGCATCCATCATGGATTCTACTTAGCACAATTCTTACCCATTCCATTTTAAATACTATAGGGAAATCTAGGGCATGGGTTAAGCCCTTCCTCTGAATGATTTGAAATTCTTCCTTCAATACCCCATTTTGACAAAGCTTATCATATGCTTCTCAAATCTCCATGTCACCAATTGCACCTATCTTACAATTATAGCATCTTCTAGCATCTTGCACCATCACAACTTTATGCGAAATAATGGATAAAGCTTAGACAGGGTAATTTTTGTATGCAACTTTGGGAATTGGTCTAAAGTCTAGTTGTTTAACTTCATTACTGACCAATTGAACTTCAAATGACTCCTTTTCCTAGGGTTTCCTAGAGCTAGATGCCATTTTTGAAAACTAGGGTTTCAAGATGTAAAAATTGCATAACTGTGGAGCTCAGCACTAGTGTAAATACCTTAAATTGATGAAACAATGCTAAATCTTGCCTAGAATCTTTGGAAAAGATTTAATCTCTACTTGGAAAGCATTTCTGTGCTCTTCTTGATATTTCTCTATCTTCATGATGATAAAAAATGATAGAAAACTCAACCTTATACCTTTCATTTCATAGCATTTAATGCTTAGCGCATATATAGCTATCCACTCAGCTCCTTATGTAATGTTGTTTCATTTGACTTCCATTGATTTTCCAATCACTCAACATTCATTGGAGTTTCCCTAACTTGGCTATAATAAGAATTTCACTTCACTTAGCATCTACTACTAACTCAGCTTCTACTAACTTTGGAAGACAACTTAGCATTTGAAGGCAACTTTATTTGCTTGGCAAAAATGTGTAAATTTTGAAGATTTAACCTTACATCTTCATTCATGCTAATCTTTCCTTTTTAGTACTTACTTGTCTTGGAACTAATGTATGATAAAGCATTGTATATTAGTTCCACACACCTTCTTCTACTTAGTTGGATGAAGTGTGACCACTAGACCTTTTAGGCGAAGTGTTCTCTCCATTGGATGTGCTAATTCTATCTCTTTTCTTTCATATCTTATTCATCTCTCCTCTAACATGCTCAACATCTACCTTCCCTTTTCCTTTATTGAACTCAAAGTTAGGTGCATTTTTCCTTGTTGAGCAGTACTTGCTGATGTAACCATTCTTCAAATAACTAAATCATGTAGTTTGGCTCAACCATCTATTATAGCTTCCACTAAAATGTGTTCTTATATAATTTTTAGGGATGTGTCCATAATCTTGATAAGAGTGATAGTTGTGCCTAGTGTTGTTGTCCCAATTATAATAATTTTCATGGATTTTTCCCTTTTTGATGACCATGTGGGCTTGGATCTGCATTCAAAATCTTTGTGTCCATACTTCTTACAATTGTAGTAGTGACCTTCAAATCATGGTGTCTTGATGGTTCTAGTTTTGCAGTCATGTGCCTGATGACCTTGCTTGTTGCACTTGTGACAATGACCCATGTTTTTAGATTTTTCATGTTGATTGACATTCTTTCTCTTGCATACATTAGAGGTATGTCCCTTTTTACCACAAAAATGACAAGTGGGTTTTGTGTTCTTACCTTTGTTACTTCTTTCTTTTGGAGTCATGGATGACTCTCCTTTTCCAGTGTTGATGTATCCTAGTCCTGAGGTGTCATTGTTGGAGTTGAGGAAAGCCAACTCTGAAGATGCCAAGATCACCTACATGCAAAACCTATCAAAGAGAAGCCAAGAAAGGGGAGGAGCATGGAGCAAGGGAAAACCCTAAATGGACATGAGAGACACCGTGAATGCAAACACAAGAAGAAATGTATTTACAATAAGAAATGATGTGTTGTTGTTATGAAAATACAATGAGAGAGAGCCCAAATATAAAGAGCTCATGGAAGCTTGTAGAACAAGCTGGAAGGTGGTAGAAGATAAGTGTGACAACTAGAAGGGAACAAACTCCCATGTTGTCAACAACTAACCACTACATGCATTAAATATGAAATATTAAATAAATGCATGACCAAAGTAAGCTTAAGCAATAGAATAAATAATTAATAATTAATTATTTACTCTAATAGTCATTGCTAGATCTTGGTGATTTTAGTAGCTATTCAAAGTACTTGATGGCATCATTAAATTTTTTGAAGCTTTTTGAAATTTCTTTTTCTCTTCTCAAGTCATTTTGTAGTTGTTCATTTTGCATCTTTATTGTGGAGATCTCAATATCCTTGATATTTAGCTCATGATGGGCATTCATCATTTGGCTTAGGGTGTCTAGCTATATTTTGGAAACTCTTGCAAGCTTAGTTGACTTTTCCTCTAGTCTATTACCAAGGTTTCTCTTGTCATCTTCTATCATTGCATTATCTTCAATGGCTCTCTTCTTCTATTTAGTCACTTCACAAAGCATCATAGCTTGAGATTCTTGCTCAATCTTGAGAGTTCTAATATCTTCTGCTTGAGCTCTATTCTTCTCCATTAGGTCTACAATTACTAAATCAAACTCCTTGGAATCTCCATTGGAGTACACTTTTGAGGTGTTAATCTCCTTGTATTGTGTATCATTCTCAGCTATGGCAATTTCTTTTCTTCTCTTTATAGATTTCCTCAATTCTTCCCTTGCTTCTTCTAGAGAGTGTAAAATGAGATGTATTTTAATCTCCCAATTCTATATAATCTTCCCAAGCTGTACACTTTCATTTTTGAATCTTCTCTTCAAGCTGTAAGGATTCTCCTTGTAAGAACTTGGCTCTGATACCAATTGTTGGAATTTACAAATGCAAAGAATACTTCTGACAAGGGAGGTGAGTCAAAAGTACCAAACTTTATGCTATAAAGATTTTAGCTGAAATCAATACATGCATTAAACATTTCTAATTAACATGAGAGTAAAAAAAATGCATGAAAATAGATAACACAATATTTTGTTACTTAGAAACCCTCCAAAATGAGAAGGTAAAACTAGGGTGGGGATTACTGCAACAATACATAACTTGTCAAGGTTACAAAGTTTGACCATCAGTAAGGATCTAACCTATGAGAGGCCTACCCTATTAAAGGCTCCAACACCTTGCTAATGGTGTACATGTCAAAAGGATTTTACAAATACTCACTTGGAATGTCACCCTATTAAACGAACCCATCTTCACAAAATTTTCATTCTCCTAATACAATGGCCAGAAAGTATAGTAGAATGTGTTGACCTAATAACTTACATTCCCCAATTGCTAGTTTCAGATCAATGTTCAACCCATTGTGATCTGATCCTTATAGATATGATATGATTCTATTCGAAGTGTTGATACTCTATTCTACTAATTGATACTACAATGTTGTTCTTCTTCTAATTCTTTTCACCACTTTCACTTCCTTCAAACTTCCCTAGTATTATCTTCTTGCGTGCATTCTGTTTTCACATACTCCCTCATACATTCTCACACAATATTGAATTATGGGCTTTTGACCTCCTTAAAAGGGTTCAATGACTTAGGGTAAGGTATGAATCTATGATTGAGATTCATCTATCTTCCCTGCTCAAATCTTTCCATTTTTTTAATTGGTTGCATGTTGATTTCATAAGGAATCAAATAGATTCAATCTTATCTTTTAATCCTTTCAGATTCATCATATGTTGGCCCAAAAATGGTTTACATCTTTGTTTGTGAGGGAAAAAATTCTCATGTTGATTCTGTGTTACTTGACACTTATAGATTACTAATGCTTAACACATATATAAATTATGTCTTACGTGACATCTATAGAAATTCAGTCTTGCTCACTACCTATAACTTACTCAACATATATACTCACTCGACATCTATTAGTCACTTGGTAGTTGAAACTTGCTTGGGACTATCTATTTGCTCAACATCTGAGTGACTTGACACTTGTTGAATTTCTAGATCAACACATATTGTGACTCATCATGTATATTATACTTAGCATCAACTAAGAAAATTTCTTAAGTGTGTTTAAAGTCAATTGTCAAAACTAATCTGAGATGAAAAGAGAGGTCATGACATCAGTATAGTCCACATCCTTAAATTGCCATAGTGATAGGTCCAACATAATAGGTTACATGTTGTCTTCTATCTCCAACTTTAGTTGATGACTACATGGAAAACATTACAGATTTTTTCTTGGAGTAACACATTGTAGATGTTGGAGACAACCTTGATGATTTGTATCTTCTCTTTAATGAAGATGATCCTTCTATAGTTGTTGTGAGGGCTCACTCTAGCCCTCATGTCCATTATCTACATGATCAATCTTTACAAGTTGAAATGATTATGGATCCTTGTGAACCATAGTTGTTAGAGGTCTTTTTATCTATAGAGGAGACTAATGGTTCATTGTGATTGGTCCAATAGATATCCTTGCTAGATTTGCATTCATTCTTTTCAGCACTATTGGAAAGGGCAAACATCAACATCAACATAGGGATACTTGACTAGGTTTTAGGGGCACCATACATCTTCAGGATTGTACCTTTTCCAATGTTTCTTCCAAAGTGGAGGAACATAATTTTGCACTCATGGACCAGCTTCTTCCTTGCAGCAGCCATCACTGGTTGACATTCTTCATTGGGGGAGACTACCTTGTCTCTCTTCCTCTTCTTTCCTATGGGGGACCTTTTCCTCTTATGATGTCTTGTTCTTCTCATTCTTCACTATTGTATATACTTGATGTATGTCATAATGAGGGGGTCTTGATTACTCCATCCATCCATGCATCTTGTCTTTTCATCTCTCTTTTTTTAGGGAGGGTTTTTCTCATGAGTTTTTCCCTCTTTCTCCAGTTTATGAGAGACTATATTTTTATTATGTACATAAGTACCTCCCATGGCCTAGTAGTCAGGACCCATCTTGCATTTTGTCCTAATTTTTGTAAACTTAAGGGCATTCTCATAAGTTCCACTTAAGGAGGGGTTTTGGTGTAAATATGTATTTACTATTTACACTTACTCAAGTTTACTTAGGTTAATGAGTTATTCTATTATATTGCATTATTTTATTATTTTATTTTGTGAGACACTTAGGAGTTTGTGTACCTTTCTGAGTTTTCATGTTAATAGTATAGAACTACACAACTCTAATTTTGCACATGGTATCTACAACACTAGAGTTTGCATCATTCATTGAGTTTTCATGTAAACAACATAGTTATTCACACTCCCTTTTTAGCATATGTTCTCTACAACATTGATTTGTGTGCTACACCATTGCACTCTTACCTTCTCATCATCGCACTTACTTCCATGATTAATGGAGGATAACCCATATTTGATGGACATGTTCCTAGTTGTATGACTTATCATGTAGCTAATTCTTAGGAATTCTAGATGCATCCTATAGGCCTTTATATACGGACACTCCTAGTGTCTTTTATTCATATTGAATTGAATTCATATCGATATTTTGATCATACTCTTTCTGGTCTACAATTATGCTTGTGTGTGAGTTCTTAGTTCTTTGGTGAATTTTTCCCTTAGGAAAATTCTTACAAATATGAAAAAAAGCATGCAAAAATTTAAGACATAAAGTTAAAACACTAATCCATTCAAAATAGTAAATTATTCAATCTGATTTCTTTACTCAATCCCTCAAACTACATTTTTTGACAACCAAACTCTCCTTCACATAGGTGTTGTCTATACAACTGCATTTCCAACCCTTGGAAATGAGATAGAAGGTGTTCATATTTTTTTTACCCCACCACCTTTCCCTTTGGTTTGATCCAAAACTACCTATGTCACTGATTTCTCAAACTGTTTAAAAATTGCTATTGCAAGTTTGCAAAAATTGCAAAGTTATCAATGAATAATTTTTACAATTGTTGCAATTTTGCAATCTAAGCCTTCAAACTATTGAAGTTGATGAAAGATTAACCCTGCAGCTCACAAGAACCACCTCCATGTAAATAACTTTCATAGAAAAAAAGAAGTAAAAGCTATGGAGTATGGAATTCCCGGATCCATAGATGAGACATTCTTTATAAACTTAGAAATATCCATAAATGAGACATCCTAAATAATAAGGTAATATCTAGTTACTCTAATAACCCCCCTTGAGATAAACTTAGGATGTAGCTAAAAACCTAGAAAATATTGTTGAAAGAAAATTTGGTTCCCAACAACAAGGCCTAATGAGATACCTAAGCGTAACCAAATCTTTGAAAAGAGGAAAGATAGAGAAAACCACATGAGAAAACTCCAAAATGAGATGGAAAGAATGTTTTAGAATATACAAACAAAAGGACGATAAAAAAGAACACCACTAAAGTGTGAAGTTGAAAACATTGCCAAACTACTAATTTGAAGAACCTCTACTATATAGAACATGACTAGGTATAGTAGACTAAGTTTGAAGAGTTGACAAATTGAAGATGGAAGGTATCTTTATGGAATCCAAAAAAATGAATGAAAGAATCTCAATATGGTAAATGATCCATCTCACAAAAGGCATAGGTACTTAGTAACTATAATCATCAAGTACATAGGATCAAATACTGAATATATAGCTCACTCCATCAAACCAAGAAAATAATAGAACCAACATAAACCCTCCTATAATGCTGAGAGGTAAGACATGAACACTGAAATTGAATGCAATATCTCATATAGAAAGAAGAAATATGAACATCAAGAGTGTAAAAGAAGTGCAAACACCTATAATGGCACTTTTCACTGACACATCATGTGGCTAATTTTGTGGAAGGAACACTCACTTAAAAAATGAAGATGGAAAATATGACTAAGATGAAACCCCCCAAGGAACTTGATAATGTAGTGCAAGTACTACAAAACACAAAGATGTGCAAGATCTTGAAATGTAATAGAGTCGCACTTTATTTTAGTGCATTTGCTAAAATACTAAAAAAGTATGTCAATAAAGAACAATAGAGATATAAGGCTGATACAATAGATCGAATAACCCATGAAAAATTATCTAAAACAAACAAGTTGATCCTTGGACTTGAAACAACCAATATACCCATTAGGATATAAAAAATCAAAAAATTGAATGGGATAGGCCTAGAGTAGAATCTAGAAAATAGAATGTCTCAAGATATGTCTCCTAAAGTGGAAAATAGAACTTATGACTTTGACCACATAAACTAGTAACCATCTAGCATCATAAACCCAAATAAAATACACCATCATGATAGACTTAGAATCAGTTTTGTGAAGCTTCTTTCAGATCAAAAAATGGACTCTGGATGAGCAAGTTTTGACAAAAAAGTCACATGTAGGTCAAAAAAGTGATGTAAAGCCCAAACAAATTTTTACCCCCATGGGATGCATGAAAAATGCATCAAAAAGTGTACCCACCAATACCCAAATTTCCTCATTAAACATGGTAATTCCCTACAAAATTATCTCAATTTGCATACCCAAATATCTCAACATATGTGTCCAAAAATCTTGATTTTTGTGTCAAAATTCAAAAAATCACTACTTTGAGAAATGTACAAAGCCTTGATTTGGATGCCAAAAGACTCAATTTTTGTTAATTTTTTTTGAAAATAGTCACCTTGGGGAACATTAAAAGATTTAGAAAATCACCACCTCGGTAAACATGCCCAATCTAGAAGCAATATTATTTTGCCTTACATTCCTACTATGTCCAAATTGGACAAGTTTATATGAAAATAGGGATTTTTTGGTGCTCTGAGATCAATGGTGATGTTTGGTTGGGATCAAAGTGACCTAAAAATTAGCGACTTCCAGATTTAATACAAATTGACTCTAAAAAATAAAATTGTCTAAAAGAAAAAGTACAGATCTGAAAGCCAAGGAAAACTTCTCATAAATAGAACAAGGGCATGAAGATCTAGAGCTCTTATACCATGTTAAATTTGATGAAATATCAACCCCATAGCTCCCAAGAATCACTTGAATGCAAACACCTATCACAAAAAGGGAGAACCAAAAGCTATGGAGGCTAGGATTCCCAGATCCATAGATAAGAGACTCTTGATGAGAAAAAAAAAAAAGAGATTTCTATAATCAAAAGTAAATTAGATTACAAAGAGATCAATCCTTATAAAAGGAGATCTAAACCCTAATAGTCTAAAACCTAGGTTGCATGATAATAATTAATAAAATAATTAATTATTATATATACATAAAGTTTAGCTTAAGTAAAATAATGATAATAGATGAATTAATAATTAAATCCAAATCATTTAATTAATTATGTAATATCTTATTACTCTAACACAAACTTGACCAGCTTGTTTTCAAACCTCATAAAATGAACCTAAAACACCTAAGGACCTCCTTTGAACACTTCTAGACCCTTTTTAGGAATTTTCCAAATTTTTCCTTATAGATAAGTTTTGAGAAATTTATGCCTTTTAGGACTTCATCATTCAAAACATGACTCACACTCAACTCTTATCTAAACACACCTCCTAAACTTATCATGGGACTTTATATTCAGCCCTTATTCACTCAATTGTTGGTTAGACCATTTACAAACCAAATGTTGAGTTAGGGTTTCACCTTACCCTTAGGTGCTCCTACACCACTAACATTGTTTGCAAATAACATTATTAGGTTTCTTTAGTTTTGGAAAACCTATGAATATTTTGATATTACTGATAGTAACTAAGTTATCAAACTTAACATGAAATAACATCTTGTTCCATAGCCATACATTATCCAAATATCCAACAAGACAATTAGCATCATTCATTTCATGATAAAAAAAATTGCCTCTAGTTTGATCTCTATTTCCAATTAATTTTCCATCAGTGGCATAGATATTTTCTTTCTTTTTATCAAATTCAACTGTGTAACCTAAACTATTAAATTGTGACACACTAGAAAAGTTATAGTTAACTCCTATATAGTAAGCATTGCCACACATAATCTTTTCTATTAGTTTGATTGATCCTTTACCTTTTATTAGACACTGTACATAATTACCAAATCTAACAAAATTTCCATTGTAGTACTCAAGGATAAGAGACTTACTTTTATCTATAGTCATGTGATGTGAACATTTAGTTTCAATGATCCATCTATCAGTTTTGTTTACATAGGATAGGAATGTAGTTTCCTCATCTTCATCAGAATCATCTTTCATAGAAACATAGACAACTTCATCATCATGGTCATCAAATCCATGTTTTGTTTCCTCTTTAGGAATATAGCAAGACTTCTTTCCATTTTTTTTAGTCTTTTTTCCTCATCTCTTTTACCTATTGCTTGTCTCCACTTCCATTGTTATTCTTCTCTGGACAACTAGCAACAATATGAACAACCTCATTACAATTGAAACTATTAGAAATAGGGATTCCTCAGAGGATGGGAACAAATTAGTAATCTACAAAATTTAGTTTCCAACTAGATATTATTTATTACTTTGAACCATACATAACAAAATAATAAAGTAATGATAAACAGTAATAGTAATCATGCACAAAGATAACTCATAACACCATATTTTGTTACCTAGGGAAACCCTGGCCAAGGCAAAATCCCAATGGGAATATTATCCACTAGATAATACAATAATATATAAGTTCCTTGTTAGAGGATGGACACTATTAGGAGACTTTGAATCCTAGTTAGGAGATTCAAACCTTGCTAGGAGTTATGCCAACCCTATTAGGAGTTGTATTATAGTAGATGTAAGATTATCCCACTGCCATAGTGGCTCCTAATTTAATAGATTTAAAATTAACCAAGAAAATAAAGAAATACATCTAAGGCTAGAAAATTCAATTGATGTATGTGTTCAAATACAATCTTGGGCTAGCTATAAGGCTAGACCCTTCTTCTACCTTAGGCTCTGTAAAACTTAGGTGGGTGTATCTCAGATTCACTTATATCATACCAATGCTAAAACATACACTTGAATCTTGACAAAGAAAACAAATCCCTTATTCTTATAACACTTATGCATAGAGATTAGACATAAATTAGCTAATAATATGGCCAAAGAAATTGCCAAGCTAAGTGAGGGAATCACATTTTATTCCTCCAACATTTAAAGGGAAAGACATTTGATTAATGATGTTGATTTAGCAAAACTTTGAATATGCTACAGTAAGAACAAGTTGATCATGTAGCTGATCGGTGCCCTATCCATTGGGCACAAGATAAGTCAAAATATACACATGGATACCTAAGATATACTCATATATTCAGGTATCTGATCTAACCATTCACCTTGTAAATAGACATCTATCTTCATAAAAATACTCACTACTTACTAAATATCCTCCTGGTGAAATCTGAAACCCTGTCAAGGTAAATAAGCACTTACTTGGCTCTTTGTTCCAATAGCAAACCTATTTAGACATACAACCTCAAGGAATTGCAAATGAGTTTAATCTCTTTGTTCTTAAAAATAAAACATTGCAGACAACGGAGGAAGGAGACAAGAATCAAAATGAAACTAAAGACATTCTTTCTCATTTGTATTCATTTCTTTAAAATTATACATTCATATGCATGAAATTGAAACATAGAAATGCCTAACAGATTAGAACTAGCTATATTATCTTCACTACTACTATTCATATAAGAGAAATATCTACTGATGAATTCGGTGGAATTATAGTATGGATTCAACAAGGTTGTATCATACTAAAAATTGCCAACTCTTACAATGGAGAAATAAAGAGAATGATATATAAGAGAAAGAATTCTTGGATCTACTCTACAACCACCATATGTCCACTCAGAAAAATTCCTCAAGAAGATAAAAACATCTCTCTAATCTCTTCCCTCAATTGGTAAATCAAATCCTCCCCCATTTTGGCACCAAAAAGCATAAAATATCTTCAGGACTTGATGGAAAAATATAACTCATTTTGATTCCAGATCTGAGGTCAAAGCAAAGGCAAAAAATCAATTAAATGACCTCTAGAGGCAAGCTAAACTTTTCAAAATCATTTTTCTATATATTTAGGCTTCAAAAAAGTTTCATATCTACTCTGGAACCAATTTTGATGCTCAATGATGAATTTTTCCCATTCTATTGAGGGTGCCCCAGAAAATACAAATTTCCTTCTAGACTATATCATTGAATACTTATGCAAAATTTGACCCCATATTCAAAAAAATTATCTTCTCCCAGTTTCAATGGTATATTGAAGTCCATATTTCTAATAAAAATTATGTCCTGAGATCAATTCAAAATTCCAAACCCCAGGCCATGAATTATTTATAAAAAATCAAAAACTTTAAAGATTGCATAGTAAAAACTATATAATAACATTAAATTTATCAAAACTTTGAAGTTTAAAAATTCATGGATTCAATATCGTTGAATTTTAATTTTTTAATGTTCGCTTTCCATTTCCCCTTGTCAATGGATGACACTTGTCAAAATCTAGTTGGCCAACTACCTAAGTGGGCCTCGCAACATCCTACCAAATTTGAAGATTTTTCAGGAGGTTTCCATGTTGTCACCAATGAAACCTTCCAATTTTTGGTGGTGACTTGGTGACCAGTAGAATCTTGAACTTTTCTAGTAAGTCCTTTCTTTAGTTAAAATTATTGACTTCATTCTAGCTAGCCATGTCTGTGGTGGGGTCCCTATACATGAGCCTTGCCTTAGAAAAGGCATTGTCTTGTTAGACATTAAGTATATAAAACTTCTTGCTATTTAAACATATGAAATTCTCCTGGCATGGGAAATGTGGGATCAAATAATTGAAGTCAAAAATTAGAATTTGCTCGTTTCTTACACTAGCTTGATGAACATGGTCTTTGTGTTTTCCTAAAAACACTATTTGCTTGCACTCCAAATTCCAATGGTAATAAGAAATATCCTTGAGTTTGACAAAGCCCAAGGGTGAATAGTTGCCTAGCTCCATTGGTATCCTTCCACTACAATTATTGTATTCCACATGAAATTGTTAAAGGAAATTCAGTCAGCATAACTTGACTAGGAACTTTCCACTTAAGGAGTCCTCCTTCACTCGTGCAAGCTGTAGAACAATAAGATTATTGAGCTTTGTGAGAAGGGGTTTGTGAGATAATTATATGAAATTCTTAGTTGGGTTAGGCAAGGAAGTTAACCAAGTGAATTGGGAAAAATTACCAGTGAGGGAATTCCTATAGAGGGCTAATATGGTGAGAGATTACCCATGCATATCTTCTACTTTGTATGTTCAAGAATTTTCTCTACAAGGTTCTACCACCTCCTCTTTGCATGCCACCTACTCTTCATATACTACCTTGGACTCTCCATATCTTTAAATTTAGAGGCTATGTTTGGTCCACTTTAAATGAAATAGGGGCAGGGTTAGTTTTCTTGCACTCTAAAATGCTTTGTTCTATGCCTTGCAACTCGAGACAATGTGCTTTGAAGCCACCATTAGAAGCATAGTTTTTGGAATGTAATCTCCATCAACATTCTTTATTCACACTCAGAGGACTTTTCTTACATTCTTACTTCCTCCATCAAGCTCTCTATAACTTTTTCACTGATCTTTCATTTTAAAATGTCATTGAGAGAAATTTTATGGATCATTAATTAACATATTATGAAAAATTTGTTACTTAAAACACTTTGCAAAAATCATAATCAATCTCATGGGGCTTCCTCCTTTCTAGTCATTTATTTTATCTACTATTTGATTTGGAGATTTTGGCTTTCTGAAAATTGGAATTGGGGATTCCTCATTCCTTTCTACTCAAAAAATCTTCCAACTTCCATTTAGTTGCTAAATCACTCATATGAATTTTTTTATCTCTCAGCTATCCATTATTTTAGTACCCTTTTTAATTGTTGCTGTCTCAATTTATTTTATTTTTACTTTCTATACATATGAATACAAATATTTCCATTCAAAAGGTCCTTATAGTTAAAATCACGTCATGTAGTTCTTCGTCTTCTCCTTTGCTACACATTATCAACTTGATTGGACCCTTCACTAATGTTTTCCTTGATTTCCATCATTGTATTCACTTAAGTCTAACAACTCATGTCATTCTCTATGTTATTTACATTTGAAGGAACTACCTTTTATTTGTGTTCTAGTCATTTTCATACATTTCAATGTTTGTTTATTAGTTCTTAGAAATTTTACAAAATCTAATTGTAAACCAGATCCCATGGGATTGCTTGTATTATTCTCTCTTTATTTCAAAACATGACTCTAATCCATTATTTTCATAAGTTTATTGCTAAGAATATTTTCTATAATGGAATTGGAAGACAATGATGATAATGTTCCTATAGCAATAGCCATAATTTCATTGGTGTGTGATAGGGAATGAGTTGATTTGTGGAGTCCCTTTTTGACATATGAGAAATTTCAGCATAGATATGCCTTGATCAAATAGCCATGTCAACACATTTACAAGGAACACCCCATATCAAATATCTCTCGGGCTAGTTACTAGACTAAGTGCCTCCATAAAGATTAATCTTGATGGTATTTATAAATACCTCATTATATTTCATGCAAAAACCTTATACCATATTTTCCTTAGAAATACCAACTTTCAAATACTTTTAGTAGTCCACAACATTCCATCAATATGAAGAAATTAGTTAGACCCCAAAGTGGGTCCAGATAATTTTTTTTTTGTTTTTAAACAATTGAATCCTCAGAGTGGCCTACTAAACATCTGAAATTGATTTGATCAAAACTCAATCATTGTTTCATCACTTAAAACTGATTTTCAACCTTTCCTACAAACTATCAACTTCGTGCTAAGAGGTTCTTTGATTGGCATTGAAAAATGACAAAAGTACCTAACCAAGCTCTGAAATCAATGATATTGATTCTCTGTTACACACACTTTTACCTTGCCAAAACTCATCTCATGAAAGATTCTTAGTCAAAAGATATTGATCATCGAAGTTTCCCTTTCAAAATTTCCTACAAGAAAACAAGTTAGAAAAAAAAATGTATTCAAATTTGACTTCGGAAATTAGGAAAATTGACACTTGACAGCACAAAAATTAGCAGATTGGTTCACAGCCATGAGGATAATATAAATTTGTGATTAGGGCTCAATGAATAATAATAGTATGTAGTTGACAAATGGTCAAAGTGGGCTACTCAAATTTGTAGGACTATAAACATTGGCAAAAAAGTGGTTTTTGCAAATGGAATGGACCTAGGAAAATGTGTAGATGGATTTGTCAAAACTTGCAAACTGACACACATAAATTATTTTCAGAATAGAACACAATAGTTCAATCCATTTGATCTCACCTATCATGGATTCAAGGATATGACATCACAAACATGGGTATCCACTAGTCTACTTTTACTGACACTAGTAAAACATCACAAATTGCTTTTTGAATAGAATTTGAAAACTGATCAAACAGATTTTTCATAAGCTCAAAATAGAAACATAGTAAGTCTCTAAACTCTAGAATGCAATGAAAAATGAAATTTCTCATTTTGGTCAAATCGGTCAAATTTATAACAAGTCAAATAGGGCCTCCTAGAATTCTAAAAAATTTGCATAAGCATGACAACAATAAATGACCAAATTTGAGGGATTCAAAACCTAGTCAAAACATGTTGAAACAACTCAAAATATGAAACATAGGTTCATTATTATAGATGCTAAATACTCCCAAAGTGGTGAGTCATGAAACATTAATAGGTGTGAGATATTTACATGCAAACATGGCCTCCTATCCTTGTTTGACACAGGAAAAAATGCAGATTTGGAAATTGCTCAAAATAGAACTTCACAAAATGGCTCAGAATGGAAATTCATTTTCATGGAGCACATAGAAATACTAAATTCGAGGTGTTAGAAACATTAAAAACCTCTTAGAACCCAAATGGACAATTGGGTATACTTGCATTGAAAATTGCTTATAGGGCTTGACTTTTTAATGGTACTCAAAATCAGGGCTATAATTTTGAGTCCCAACATGCCCAAACATGCACTTCCAATTACAAGAAGAACTCATTGCCAAAAAAAGAAATCATACTTCTAGAATATAAGTATTGTAACTTCTTCCTCTATTGATCTCTGATCTTCATCTTGATCTCGGATCACAAAATAGCTTATACAAAAACTTTGCATAAATCACTTTCAAAAAAGTTTGCATACAATTTCCTAACATAACATCTTAAGGATAGCACACTTTCACAAATGAATCTTAATAATGTCCTTTGTATAAATATCATGCCTGTACACAAATTGTTGCTAGGTTGGCTAAGACCATATTACACTTTTGTGTCTTAGAGTAAACATCCAAGATGTTTTCCCTAATTGGACAAGTAATTATTTTGTAAACAAAGTAATTCTTTCCTTCAATTCAATTTTCCTATTTCATTAAAAAAGGAATATATTTGTTTCATACAATCTATACTAACTTTAGACATTATACACATCATCAAAATGTATACAATCTCCATCTAAGTTTGCTAGTCATAATATGATGTGAGGAACAAGTTATAAACAAAATAATACACTATTGTATACCAAAATCCATACCTAGACAATTTTTTGATTACCAAAAGCTAAGTATCATCATTTCTAAGGTTTCCTGTGAGCATGTACATCATTTGTTTCCATTAATGATAACAATTACATATGCTCGTTATCCAATTTTCAACAATCTCCCCCTTTGTTGTTGATGGCAACAAAATAGGGAAAATTGGCTAAGTAACAAAATCTTAACATAAATAATAATATTGTAACATTACATCTATTACAATTTGTCCATCTTTACATATGCTACCCTATACGATACACTTTATAGTATTATTTTCTCCTCATTACCTATCTTACAATTTTCCATTGTATCTCTCCCCCTTTGACATCAATGAAAAAGGTTAGAATGTCAAAAACTATTCCAAACTATCCATCTACTATCAAAAAAATTGTCCTTCCTTAAGCTAATAGAGTCTTCATGCAATTATCAAAATTTTCCTTAAGATTATCCATATCTTTAGTCGATGGTTCTTTGGTGGATTTAGTTGAGGTGAGAATTGCACATAAGACATATGATGTAATCTCAAATACATTAAGGTCTAAATATAGAAAGTTAGAATAAGTGCCCTTTGCCTTGACAAATTCCTCCAATTGTTTCTCAACAAAAGATACTTTCAGAGCAATAGACTCTCCATAATTTTACATTCTCTTAAAAAATTGTTCCTTCTAAAGTTCCAATTTCTTTGTATCATTGTGAATGTTGGCCACTTGTACTTCAAAATTATCAATCTTATAAGATGGATGCTATATCTAGCTGGATAGAGCCTCTAGCTCACTCATCTTTTCTCCAACCTAATTTTCAATGTCTTTAGTTTTTTTGTATGATAGAGTATACTTAATGTACAATATCTTACTATCTTATTCACACTTCTAGAGTTCCTTGATACAAGTATCAAGATTTATCAAATCATTCTTAATATTCTGACAAATGGCACTAAACAAGTTAGCATCATGTGAAATTTATACCTTGGCTTCTGCAACATTTAACAAATTGGTAAATTTTGTTGGGATTATAGATGGAGTAACTGAGAGGGGTGGGCAGGGGGGGGGGTGGTGGTGAATCAATTACCACAAAAACAAATTCACAAATCCCTTAGATGTCTTAAATAACTAGTTACTGTTGATACTTGGTAAACACAAAAAAAATGTTGTAACTTAGTAGATTAATTTTCTTATGATTTTCTAGCATTCATAATTATTAACATGCATGCAAAAATTAACACAAGAGACACTAGATTTAACATGGAAACCCAATATGGGAAAAAACACCAAGTAACTAGCTACCAATTTTCACTCTTCTAAAGTAAGCCCTGTTAGGAGCCAACCCTATTAAAAGTTACAATAAACATTGTTAGGTGTGACCCTATTAGAGGATTTAATCACCCTATTAGGAGTGGCCTTGCTAGAGGTCTTTAGAAAAATTCAATTGAACTTTCACCTTTTTAGAGGATTTTCAAAAATGGTTGTTAAACCAACTCTATTAAGAGATTTTGAAATCACTGCTACAATGGTTAGAAAGTAATAATGAATTGACCTAAATAAGATGCAACTAAATTTTCTAATTAAAGATCTCTATTTTGCACTATTAGATCCTTTCAATCAAATATAGCTTTGTTGCTTCTCAATGATCTTTAATCATCATTCAAAATTTTCTTTCACAATAATTAGTCTTCCTTCTCATTCACATTACATCAAATCCATCACTTTTCTCTTAGAATCTACAACTTGACCTCTTGTATATACCATTTAGATTATCAAGTCAGCTCATTCATACATTAGTTGGCTACAAATATTACTCTAAACAAATAAACTTTATTTTACAAAATAATGAGATCCTTCACTAGCTAACCCTACTCAGTGAATACTACTTGCAAAAATAATTTCCTGAGTTAACTATCTTAAATTAGTTAAGACTGGAAAAATTGCAAAATCCTTTGGTTGCCAAGTTAACTCAGTAAGAACTAAATTTCCTTCACTATCCATGAAAACTCGATTAGAACTATTTGTTGCACTATTTTCTCTTGATGACCGAGTGAGCTCAGTAGCAACTAAATTTCCTTTGCTAACCTTGAAAGCTTGGTAACGACTGAATACACAAGGTAAAGCTTGATAATGCTCGGCAGACACTGTAAACTTTCTTTGCTAACCTTGTGAGCTCAGTAGACTCTATCTGATGACTAATATGACATTTTTGTAACATCAAAGACAACACACAATTGAAAAATTGTATCCAACAAATTCTTCATCAAATGACTTTAGCACTGCCTATGCCTTCTATTCTAGATTTGCTTCTATGTGTTTTACTGCCAGAGTATTGTGTAGTTTGTGATGTAGGAGCATCCTAGGTGTAACAACAATCTTGCATCACCCAAAAGATAATTCTTTTTAGTCTTTTCTATTTTATTAAGGACTAGTAGGCAAGGTGTTTACTATTTATGGGAACTTGCTACTTTTAGTAAGTTTTTCATATGAGCTCAAAACGTTCTCATTTTCTATAGGCAGGTTCACTTTAGAGTTGTAACCCTACCATAAAAATTCCATTTCTTAGGCATAAGAATCAGAGAAACTATTGTGGACTTTTGGTGCCAAAATTTCCAAAAAAATTCTTCACGCTCACTATTGGAGGTGTTAGATTGCCTGAATGAAGTCTAATAACTTGATGGAATGACAGTAACATAGTTTCAAGCTTGTAGATAAGGACCTGGGGTTTGCAAAAAGTGGTTATAATACCCAATTAGAACAATAGTTTGAGATTTATGGCCTTCCAAAGTTGGGCTACCTAAAATATCTAAAATAATTGTTAAAGATGTATTTGGCCAACTTTATATGTATTTTCAAGCTCTGTCAACCCTAGGTATTAAGTTTCATTATCTAAAACTTTCCTGGGTGGCATAAAATGGCCTATTTAAGAAAGGCCTGAACATTGGCTAGGATAACTCTGGGTGATAGTTCATAGCTTGTCTTGCAGATTACTATAATGAAGGTGCCCATGTGGGTTAGTAGATTGTACTTGTGAATTCTATAATTTTGCATTTGTGGCACAAATAAGAAGTCCATATTTTGTTCTCACATTGTCTATTATTTCTTTGTTCTTGTTATGTGGTAATACTGTTCTTGTTATGTGGTTATGGTATTAAGGGGAGCACCCTTCATAAGTCTATCAATCACCTCCATCAAGGTTCTCTATAGGCTCTTCACTATTCTATTCTTTCCAATAAATTTTGACAAAGATGAGATCAAGTCAGTTTTATCATCATCAACAATTGTTAGGTTGGCAAGTGAAAGTAGAGTCGATGAACTAGAAGGTTTAGTGTCATCCACCCTTTGCTTCCTTCCTTCCTTCTTTCTTTAGTGTGAAAGAGTGTCATCCACTCTTTTCTCTTCTTCTTCTTTCTTTCTCTTTCGTTCCTTTCATTTTCTCTCTTCTTCTTCCAATTTATTCTTCTTGTCTTCCTTTGTTTTATTTTATTTTATTTTTTTTCTATTCTTTTCTTTTCTTCTCACCCTCAAGCAATTTTTACTTAGCCTTTTCTATTTTTTTCTTCTCCTCTTCTAATAATTTCTTTTCTTCTTCAATTTACCTTAGCATTAGGTTCATTAAGCTTGGAACCTTCAAATCAATTAGTATCATCAATGTTAATGGTAAGATTGGTCTAATCTATCTGCATAGTGTCACCACTTATTGATACTTCAAAGGTTCTTGATGTTGGTGGATATGTTGCTTTAGACTCTATCAACATCTGACTTATAGTTGATGCAGTCTCAATTATAAACTTATAATCCATCTCACCCATCATAAACAAAAGTGGTCTCACTTTATTTCTCATATAAGGTCCAAGATTATTCAATAATCTCTTCTTCATCATCAATCTTGCAAATAGTTCTTAGCATAGACTTCCAAAGTTCTAAATCTTCTTCTCTTGCTAGTGCCTTCTTCTCAACAAGTATATCATAGAATTTTGGGTTTACTATGCCCTCAATATCATTCAATTTCAAATTATTTGCTACAATGTATATCATAGTAGAGACATCAATCTAATCATTTTCAAAATTGTTATACAAATCATAAAATTTGTTCATCTGAACAAAGTTACACTCAATAGAAATAACTTAATTTATCTTTTCTATCTTTATCTTCCAAGGTTGCTAAGCTTTTCCTACTAATTTCTTTCTTACTCTCTCTACTTGCTTGACTTCTTGTTCTTCTTCATCTTCATTGTTAGACTAAAAAATTATCAACAATTTCTTTTGTCTTTTTCCTAGTTTGGTGGCTTGTTGCTTGACTCTTTTAGTCTTTATTGCAACCACTTCCACTAATCTATTAGATTTTCTCTTTGACTCACTTGGTTGCACATTAGATACTACTACATATAGAATGCTCTGTTTTGAAGATGTCTTTGCAATAGATACTCATAAAGTTTGTATATTTAGTATTTTTTTTCATGTTTTTCCTAACTACCTTTGACTTACTTCTAGTTATACTAGCCTATGATAAAGCTTTCTTCATAATAGTTTCTATCTTCTTGTGAGAAGTCTTCTCCAAGGATATCTGATGAGCTAACTAGGTAATCTCATCATATGTTCCAAATCTATAACCTAATTTATCCTTCTCTAATTCAACAATAAATCAATATATCCAACAGCAATATCATCATTCAATTCATAACCTAAGGGATCGAGAAATGTTTCCTAAGGTTCTATAGTTTGAATTTAAGTAAAATCTCTATCAACCATAACAAAAGTGTTATCTTTAAATACATCTACAATTGTAGGTGTAATTCTGAATCTCTATCTCATTTCATTCTAAAATGTCTTAATAATCAAGTTTCCACTATCCAATATCTGATTTGTAGGATGTCTTCTACATACATCAGTAATTATCTCCATTGTACCTTTATCACTGCTCATTTTCTCTATGACTAATAAATATGGAAATCTTTTAAGCACATGAAAGAATATGTGATTAATCAGTGACTCAAATCTAAACACACTATTCTTAATCCTCTTGATCTTTTCAATGTTCTCAAGTAGTTGCATTCTCATAATTTCACTGAGGTTTACTTATTCCTTCTCAATGCATATCTTATAGGTTGCATACATGAATCTAATAGACAATTTATGAATCTTTAAACTTTCATAGAAGGAGAAGGAAATGATTCTACTTAGAAATCTTACATCATCTTTCATAATGGTGTTGATCACCATGGCCTTTTCATTATACACTACTTTCCTATAACTTTCAACTTTCTTCTTAACCATTTTCTCACCTATAGGTACACTTCCTTATTTGCTAAGACTAGTTACCTCATGAATAAGGTTGGCAAAAATATCAACTACACTATCTTGAATCCACAGTTTCCCATCATGTATTATGATTAATATAATTTGTGTCCATTCATCTATATTCAATTCTCTATAGAAATGATATTTGAATAGGTCTATTTCTTTCAAGTGTTCAAATATAGGTTTCGTAGTCATGTCATGATTGAAAACTAATTCCATATCCTTGTTCATGTGTTTACTCCACATAGATTCAAATTTACTATTAAGATAGCTTCCTACATCTTCCAAATATACAACATTGTTTGGAGTAATGGGTAATGTTGATTTAGAGATTCCTTCTATAGGTTTTATAGAAACAATCCTTCAACTTAGGTCTTCCTTATTCTCAACATTGTGCACTACTAACATATACATGATTCTATCCAATATGTTCTTTTATTGAATAATTTTTTTGAAAAATGACAAAATACCTCTCTCCAAAAATATGGTTTTCTTCAAAATCACCTTAACAAGTCACTTCTAAGTGCTTTCTACTTTGGATGTATTTTCAATGAAGTAGAAAATCAAGTATGTACTCTATTTATTCCATCAACTTGAACTTGCATTAATTGCATACTTTGCAAACACAAAAAAGATATCAATTACATTTTGTAATCCAATAATTGCTCAAGATCATCTATCTGATCTTCATATGCCATCCAACATTTTCCATAGCCTCCTTTCATCATGAAAAAACTCCACAAGACTTTGCTCCACAAAATTCTCTAAAAAAGCATAGTTTTCATCTTGTGCTATAGAATTAACTTTCTCTGTAGTACCAGTAACTCTTAATTCCTTTGTAACTTGTTTAGATAAGCTCCAAATTACAAGTGAGCTTAGGTAACATCTAAACTTATCTTGATACACCTTTATCCAACTTCACAAATCTCTGATTCAATCTCTATATGAAGTTTTCAAATTTTGGTACTATAAACAAGCTTAACTCAACTTAATTGAATCTAACTCGAAAACTAATTTTGGCCTTCCTATGTCCCAATCATCTAACTTATCTTTTGAGATGTCCAATCCTTTTACAAGTGCCTCATTGAGTTCTTCTCAAAGTTCATTAAATACATTCCTTTATTCCTCATTGTCGTTGTTAGTTCTAGAGTTCCTTTCATGGCTCCTTCTATCATTTCTAATGTTTCTTCCATTATTCCTTTTGTTTCCAATTTTTCTTCCATTGTTCCGTTTATCTCCAAATTTTCTATCCATTCTGCAATACTTTGTTGTATGTCCAAAGTTTTTTCCTAACTGACATACTATTGTTCTTCTTCTATGATTTTGTTGATCATTAGGTGCATGATAGTTCTGAGTTATGTGTCCAAAGTTGTTACACTTATAACACATGATCTATCTTCTATCTTCATAAGGTCTTTCTTCTCTCAATGTCCTTTCATTGGATCTTCTTGTATCTATAGGGTTAGTGTTTCTACACATTCTACCATTCCTTCTATCATTATTATATGTAGGTTTCCTACAATTGATTGCATTATGACCCGTACTATGATAATCATGACAATAAAAATCATTAACATGATTAAATGACTTATTTGTACAATATCTTTTCATATGACCTATTTAAATACATGAAAAGCACTTACCTCTAAACTCCTACCTGGTTTCTTTAGGAGATTCACTTGCTTTGGTTCATCCAATATTTCAACTTCCTTATTTTATCTAACTTCTTTAGGTTTTTTAGAAGATTGACTAGATTCAATCTTATCATCCTAATTATCTAGTAAAAGAACAAAGTAGTGTCACTATTTAGGCTAACTTATCAGAATGACTAGATCCAAAAATCAATTTTGTTCAAATATATGATCTAGATAAATTCATTCTAACTAAGTAATATATGGTCTCACAATTTTTCGATTAGACATATCTTTTAAATGCATGTTTTATACTAGTTTGTATTCAATTACTAAAGAAACATAATTATTTCAAAAAACTAACATTTCAATAAATCTTTCTATTTTTTATGATATTTTTTTAATAACTTATAAACACCATTTGATAGAGCTCAAAGTCAATAATATTCTCATATAGAGTTTATAATGTTTCAAAAAGATATATTATATTGTAATTAAATACTTCTACAAGCACACATTTTTTAACACTTCAAAAGATGTCAATTTTGAGAAAGAAAATTATACAACATTCTACAAGAGAGAGTCCTCTTCTAGAATGTATAATTTTCATTCTAGTCAAAATAGATTTGTTTTGAAAAATTTGGTGGGAGATGAAAACTATCAATTTTAGGTGAGTTGAAATTTGAATTATTATAAAAGAGAATATATAGGTCTAAAGCCAATTTTTATTTTTGAATGTTCTAGATATATATCTTATCTATAACATAGTCTGAGATCGAAGTAAAATAAGTTTATCTCCATATAGTTTTGTGGTGGCAACTAGACCCCTAATTTTCAACATTTTTTAGCAACTAAAAAATTATCTATAAAAATTATGAAGATATATCAGTTCTTATTCCATATAATTGTTAAAAATGATAAGCCTAAACTTGATCAATTTCTACACATTTGATTAGTTTACTTCATTTACAAATTTGAAATAATTATATTAGTTTTATATCATTGAATGTGAAAAACTATACTTTTGTTAGCTTTTTCCTTTACAAAAGGGTGACACAGGTTTGTGCTTTTACCCTACCTTTCTCTTTTAGGCCTGATCTAATCTTAGGTTTCTTTGTAGACATGTTAAATAAATAGCCAAGATCAATCTTATCATATGTAGGTCTTTGTATTGACATTGAATCATCAATCTTTTCTCTACTAGAATATAGTTTCTCGAGTTTCTACTTGCACTGAGTTAATTCACCTTTCAAAATAGTATTGTATTTCAGAAGTTCTTCATGATCTTCTTTCTATGTTTCAAATTTAGATGTCTTCTTTTCCAGAATTTCTCTCAGATCTACATTCTCAATTTTCAAATTAAACTCAACTTTGCTAGGATCATTTCTCAAAGACAACTTCAGATTCATAATTTTTAATTCAAGCTTCTGAAAGGAAACTTGGCAATAAAGAATATAACCGTTTCCACATAACCCATAATAGATATGAAATAAACATGAAATTAAAATCCACATGCAAGAGAATAGAAAACATATCCACAAATAATATTGTGACACAAGATATACCCTAGGAAACCCTCATTGAGGGAAAAAACCCAGCCTCCAAAAGCATCCATCATTATGTATTATTCAACAAAAATACCATTGCCATACAACCATAGAAGCCTTCATGGCCATAGCCACAACTGAGAAAACTATGTGAACAAGCATGAATCCACACATCCCATGCCATGCTTTCAACCTTCACAAATGCTCCCTTGGCTAACCTGTCAAGCCTTGTCCCGCTCGACTCTTGCCTTTTGTCTTCTCCTTGTCACTCTTTCTATTTTTACTCTACAACAACTACCCTTGTGGTTGCTTATATAGTAGCAAGTCCCATAAAACCACTAAGTGGTATTACATAAACCATGTGCTACCTAACCCACTGACCCCACATTTAATATTGGGCATTTAATTATTTTCCCCAATATTAAATAATTACATGAAATATTATCACAATGTTACAATACAACTCATCAAGAATATTTCATGGGAATCTTTACATGTTGCACGTCCATCTAGGCACAACATTACATAATAAAAATAAATTAATAAAATAATAAAATAACAATATTATGCAATGTGCGCAACACCCATTATCTCAACAATCTCCCACTTGTTGTATACATTGCATAGGGTCAATTTGTAGCCACACAAAATGAACAAGGGAACAATCCCTCCCAGCACATCCACCATCATGGATCAAAATACACCAAGTGCTCCATCCTGGTACCCACAACAAAATCAAAGTATCCTGCATCTCAAACATGAATTATCTCACCTCCTATTATGCCACTCCCACTGGACATACATAGAAGCCATCCAAAGAGAAAACCACCCAACCTGTCGCATTAGAAGATCATAAAATCTTGTACCAACTAAAATTACAAGCACAATAACCTGATCCAAAGGTAATCACATGTATCTGTAGTTGTCAAAATATCCATAGCTGAAATAGCACCCATAGCAAAGTGCCAAACCCATCCAACTATCCATACCTCAAAGGTATAACAAGTGAATCTCATATCACCGACATATCCAATCTACAACTTGCAATCACAAGCCTCAAGAGCAATACCTGCCACATATATACCAAGAAGCTCCCACTGCAAAATATAATGTCAAATCTATAACCAATCCTCTCAACAAATCTCAAAGAAGTGAATCCATGTAGTATCAAGGACATCCACAATACATAAATTGATATCCTGCAAGAACAACTCTCATAACAAGTCTCCAATGCTCTCCCAAGTTCACCACAACCAATAGAGAAAAGAGATAAAGGAATAACCATGTCATCTCTCACATGACATACAAGAGCACAAACCAGTGATCACAATCTCTAACCAATCTCAAATCCAATGTAGGCAAAATTGAACATCCAGGAAGATAACCAAGACTAGAGAAACCATGCAAATCATAACCTGTATCATGTCCTTCTACACACACCTCTAGATGTAAACTATGCAAGTATGATCTCCTCCATAAAACCCCAACAAGAAGCCTCAACAACACTCAAACCATACCATATAACTAATCATGGATGTAAGCCTCTCACAAGAAGATCAAACTCAATAAACCAATCCTAAACCAAGGAAAATGCCCAATATAAAACCATCTCCCAAACTCAACCAGCATAACAACATATGCACATGGAGATAACCAATGCTAAACCATCTCTCAAATGAACCCTCCTGAACTAACTCATGTACCATAACTCAAGATTCATATCCATGAAAGATAAGCATAAACATAATGCAACTAAGAGAAACAATGGGCTATACCTCTCAAGTAGCAAACCGCCGAGTAGACCAAGAGTGGGGAATGAGAATGTTCATCAAGATACCCAAGTCTCCAACCAAGACTCATATAAGAACAATCTCCTCTCAAGTCCATATTAGGTGACTACCCCTCGGACTTCCTACTGAAACCATCAACCGTCTCAACAAATACTTCTCTAATCCAAGAGAAATCAGCATCACCACCATCTCTAAGTATCCATGAGCACCTGTAACCAATCAATCCATGACAACTCCAAATGAAACATAGCAATATCATGAAGCATCCAGCTTATGATCAGTGTACTCAATACCAAGAAACTAAACCAAGATCAATGTCAAAGTTCCAACCATGGCCTTAGGAACATAAACATGACAACATGATCTTACCATCTCAACCAAAGAGATAACATGCTCCATATGAACACATCATAACATGTCACAACTCTAAATGCGTATCAAGAGTATACCATGACATAATAATGAAATCATCCTCATACCAAGGATAACATGCCAAATAAAAGCATAAACCAGACCTTTGCCAAGAACCCTATGAGTCCTCAAGATGCAACCATCTCCATACACCATGAAGAAAAACATCTCCACATACTAGGAAGAACCATCTCCACACACCATGAAGATAACCAAGAACTCCATGAGTTCTCAAGATCTAACCATCTTCAAACATCATGAAGATAACAAGTGCACCATGCAAATGTCAAAGACGCTTCTGCAGCAACAGGATCTAAGACAAACTTCCAACATCTGCAAACACTCAATAAATATATCAATGCCAACAAAATTCCCACTCAACCGTGGTACCAAGTCACCTATGGCATCATAAAATCCATCCTCTCTAAACCAAGAAGATATAAACCAAACCAGGAACTAATCCTGCACTGTCACCCCATCACTGTCACAAGCTCCCACTAAACCATGTATCCAAGCTATCCATGACATCATGATGAAAACCCATCCTCTAACCATGAGAATCAACCAAGGCATCAAACCATCAAAGAACTCAAAGTGCACATCATGAGCTCCTCAAAAGAAAACCAAATAACCATGATTCTCAACCGAGAAGATATACCACCATAACTGAACCAAAAAATCCAAACTAATGAACATCAAGGATGTACCTGTATAACCAATCATGTCATGCCAAAATTCATGACACCATGATCACATCCATGAATCGAGCATCAGGCTCTCAAAGTGTCCAACCTGTCAGCATAAAATAGTCAACCACAATCTTCCACCATGACTGTGCCTGGTAACAACATCTCATCCCTTCTACATGAAGATAAAATCATGTGACTTAGGGCATAGACAACCCAAATCCAAGCCACCAATATGAATATGCATCAATAATGAAATATCAATGGGCAAAGACAACCCATAACCAAGCTATAAATGCAACCTGTAAGTATAGACCGCTTACAACACTGCACAACTTGTAGACCCAACAAGTCATCATGCATATCCAAACCAAACACTGATAACCATATCATCATGAGACCAATCTGAAATATGAACTGAGTATACAATGACATCAAATCTTAAATCTCCAATGCCATAAACTCATAATGTTACCATAGTCAAAATATGTCTATAAAATGTTTAGATCAATATATCAACAAATAAATCATGCCAAACCTACACCAAATATAAACCAATGTGTAGAGCTCTTCAAGAGCTTTTCGTTGACTACTCGAAGTCCAAAATCTGACTCCATATGCCCAAGTTATGCCCCAATCTGTGCTCAAAATAAATAACATCTGACTTTCAGACTCTTAAAACCTAACAAAATTTTAAAATCATAGAACCAAACCTACATCATCCTGTAGTGCTCTGAATTAGCTTTCCAACGCTTATAAGAACTCTGAAATCCGATATTCTGAGAGAACGTTATAGCCGTTTTACTAAAACTGTCTTTTTACCATTTTCAGTACGCTTTTTCATTTTTAATTTTTTTAGTGACGAAAATTCTGACGGGATTAAATTTGACGGCCATCATGGGCTGAAACTAAAAAACTCTTTCATTTCCTCTAAACATGGCCAAACTAGGGCATATTATATATCAAAATTTATGGAAACTTCAACCCAGATCCAATGGCGAGGTTTGTTTTTCTACCCAGGAGGTCATTTTTACATGCTACCCCCCAAAACTCTCATTTAAATGAAACATCCGAAAAAAAAATTTTGTCCAACAATTTCACATGCCCAAATATTTTAACATCCATCATAACAGCAAACCCAAAGCCCTCAGATTTGCAATAAATCATTCATATATCTTGCACTTTCTTTTGTCCTCTCATGCATTCCCATGGATTCAATCTAGGGTTACAATAATAAAACCATAGCTCTGATACCACTTGTAAGGAAACTTGGCAATAAAGAATATAACCGTTTCCACATAACCCATAATAGATATGAAATAAACATGGAATTAAAATCCACATGCAAGAGAATAGAAAACATACCCACAAATAATATTGCGACACAAGATATACCCTGGGAAACCCTCATTGAGGGAAAAAACCCAACCTCCAAAAGCATCCATCACCATGTATTATTCAACAAAAATACCATTGCCATTCAACCATGGAAGCCTTCATGGCCATAGCCACAACTGAGAAAACTATGTGAACAAGCATGAATCCACACATCCCATGCCATGCTTTCAACCTTCACAAATGCTCCCTTGGCTAACCTGTCAAGCCTTGTCCCGCTCGACTCTTGCCTTTTGTCTTCTCCTTGTCACTCTTTCTATTTTTACTCTACAACAACTACCCTTGTGGTTGCTTATATATTAGCAAGTCCCACAAAACCACTAAGTGGTATTACATAAACCATGTGCTACCTAACCCACTGACCCCACATTTAATATTGGGCATTTAATTATTTTCTCCAATATTAAATAATTACATGAAATATTATCACAATGTTACAATACAACTCATCAAGAATATTTCATGGGAATCTTTACATGTTGCACGTCCATCTAGGCGCAACATTACATAATAAAAATAAATTAATAAAATAATAAAATAACAATATTATGCAATGTGTGCAACACCCATTATCTCAACAGCTTCAAGAACGTGTACTTTGTCTTTAGCTTTGAATAATCATCATCATTAGTTTTAGATTTAGTAGAATTAGGCTTGGACTTGAGATGTTAAATCTTTTCCTTTAATTTTCCAATGTATACTTTGGAGTCTTCATATCTATCCTTTAGGTCATCTCTTTCTTTAGTAAGTAGATCAATTTGTTCAAGTGCCTCTTCAAGCTTCTTCATCAACTGTTCCATATCCATAGGAATCTTACTTAAGTTGTTAAGCCTCTTCAAAGTAACTGTGCTCTGATATCAATTGTTAGAAATAGGGATTACTAAGAGGGTGGGGTGTGGATGGGTGGGGGGGGCGAGGGGGGTTGTGAATCAGTAATCTAAAAACTTTAGTCATCAGCTGGATATTATTTCTTATATTAAACCATACATAATAAACTAATAATGTAATGCTAAATAGTAATAATAACCATGCACAAAGATAAGTCATAACACCATATTTTGTTAACTAGGGAAACCTTGGCTAAGGGAAAATCCTGGTGGAGATGATACCCACTAGATAATATACTAATATATAAGTTCTTTGTTAGAGGATGGAACTTTTTAGGAGTTAAGGAGAAAATTTAGTATAAGGAGTCCCTGTTAAGAGACTTTGAATTTTTGTTAGGAGATTCCAACCCTATGGGATCTTGTCAAGAATTTTGCCAACCTTATTAGGAATTGTAGTATAGTAGATGCAAGATGAGCCACTGCCTAAAAATGCACTTCAAATTACAAGAAGGGCTCAACACCCAAACAAGTTATCAAACTTCTAAAATATAAGTACCATAACTTCTTTCTTGATTGATCTCTAATCTTCATCTCAATCTCAAATCACAAAATAGCTTAGACAAAAACTTTGCAATAAATCGCTTTCATAAAAATTTGTATACAATTGCTCAACATAACTTCTCAAGATAGCACACTTGCAAATAGAAATCTGCAAGATGTCCTTGGCATAAATACCATGCCTTTACACAAATTTTTGCTAGGTCAGCTAAGACCATAATACACTTTTTCAACCTAGAGTAAATATCCTAGATGTCAGCCCTAATTGGACAAGTAATTATTTTGTAAACAAAATAATTATTTCCTTCAATTCCTCTATCTTGTTTCATTAAAATAGGAATATATTTGTTCCATACAATTTGTACTAACTTTTGAGGTTATACACATCATCATCAAAATCTATACAATATCCATCTAACTTTTCTAGTCATAATATGATATGAGCAACAAGTTATAAACAAAATAATGCACTATTTTATAGCAAAATCCATACTTCAACAATTTTTTGATTACCAAAAGCTAAGTATCTTAATTTCTAAGGTTTCTTGTCAGCATGTATATCATGTGTTTCCATAAATGATAACAATTACATATCCCCATTAGCTAATTATCAACAAAAAAACATGATAGGTAGCCTACCTTTCTATCCCTTTAACTCTATGAAATCTCCTAGCCAACAAAGTGTCAAAGTCTTCTACATCTTCTTCATCTGTATCACTAGAACTAGAAACATGATTTATGTTTTTCTTCTCCTCTTTAGGTTCTTTCAATGACTATTTAGCTTTGAACTAAACTAATACTAGTGGGTTACACATTTTTTCCTAAACTAACATTGAACAATGAATTTTTGAGAAAAATTCCACTTTCAAATGCAAATTGTTATTTAACTTTTATGAATTTGAAGATGAAACACATTAGGGTTCTTTAGTATTTTTTATCTAGATAATTCTAATTTTTTTTTAAAATAGTTTTTTGTAAATCTATCTTATTGAAATATTTTTTCTCCCATAAAAATTGGTATGTTATTTGTAACTAATTATACAAATTAGGAACTTATATGCAACTAATTAGAACATGTGCCTTGAGGGAAAGAAATTTGAACACTTGTCTTAAGGGGATGGAATTATGACTCACAACTAATTATATATTACTTTTACTCTTTCATTTAACATGTCAATTTTAAATTGAAAATTGTAATTATTTATAGAAAATAACAACTTTAATGCATTATTAGGAATTAGGAATTATGTAACTAATTAGAAATCATGTAACTCTATCTCTAACACTTTAACCCTAACCATAACCTCAACTCAAATGGTAAGGCTAACCCTAACCCTAACCCTAACCATAACCATAACTATATTAGGAATTCCATAACTAATTAGGAATTTAATCATATCTAAATATTACTTCTATAGAAAAAAATTAACCACATGTATACCTCAATTTCATAAACCAACATAATCTAACATAATAGAACATTATTCAACATAATATAATGTAATATAACATAATCCAACATAATATTTAAACATAATCTAAAATAATCCAACATAATCTAGCATAATAGAACATTATCTCACATAATCTAACATAATCCAACATAATATTTAAACATAATCTAATATAATAGAACATTATCCAACATAATCTAACATGTAAAAGAAATATCTATAGAATCTATATATGTCAATCAATCATCAAACATGTATATACATTGGAAATATAAAAGTAACTAAGAAGAGAGGGGTGAATCAATTACCACTACAATAAATCCCAGATCCCTTAGATGTCAATACAAATCAAAACTCTGATTAAACTGTATTATGTTATAACTCGACTTACACTAAAAAATGTTGTAACTCAGGAAACACTAAAATAACTTGGGAAATACTTAAATGAATACCTTTAAGATATTATCTATGATTAACCTTAGTTAACTTAGTTCCATACACATTAAAAAAAAATAGCATGAACACAATTAACACTAGTATTAATATGGAAACCCAATTTGGGAAAAACCACCAATTGTAACTAGTTACTAATGTTCACTCTTCTGAACCAAGCCTTGTTAGGAGAAAACTCTATTAAAGGTTGCAAAATACACTATTAGGTGTGACCCTATTAGAAGATTTAATCACCCTATTAAGAGTGGCCTTGTTAGAGGTATTTGAACAATTCAAATAGAAATTCTAGCTTGTTAGAGGATTTACAAATAGCTATTAAGATAACTCAATTAAGAGATTTAGATCACTACTACAATGGTTAGAAAGTAATAATGAGATGACCTAAATTTTGATGCAACTAAATTTCTAATTACAAATCTCAATTCTATCTTATATACTTGATCCTTCCTAATCAAATGTATCATTATAGCTCAACAAGTATATTCTAATTATCCTTCCAATTTTCTTCTTTTAAGCATCATCAGATCTTCTATTATGTTCCACACATTTAATTCATAACTTGACCTTATATTTACATCTTACACATTATCAAGTCAGTTTGAATACAATTTAGAATAACTAATATTCATCTCCTTAGTTGGCTAGAACCAACAAATAATTCAATTGAACTCAATATGCCAAAACAAGAAAATCTTTTGTTAGCCAACCATGCTCAATAGACACTAACTCAGAAATGATTTCCCTATGTCAACAAAGTAAACTTTATTAACATTGCATATGCACAAAATTCATTTGGTAACCAAGTGAGCTTTGTTAACACTAGTTCAGTTCAATATTTCCTTCATTAATTGAGTGATCTTGTTTATCACTCAACTTCTATAAAATTTCCTTTGACAACTAAGTGAATTTAGTAGACATTATCTTCTAAACTAGGAAAACTCTGGAATCCTTGGGAGACATAGGAAATTGTCTTCATCACCCATGTAAGCTTGACATACATTGACTAACAATGATATGATATTTTGTGTGACATGAAAGATAATGTACAATTAATCAATTCTTCTCAATAATATGAACCTGAACATAAACTCATGTGTCAAACATCATTCTTGAGTCTACAATATATGTATCAATTATTGAACAAATAAAAAAAACATGTATAATCTAGATGAAAGTCTAGATCAAATAATATATAATATAAAAATACTATAGATTGTCAAGTGTAGGACTATCATTGTGACATCTTCTCGCATTGCACTCACAAGAATGACAATCAAGATGCTCACTAGGATTTGTTGACCCCTATATATATTCAAGAGAAAGTGATATCAATGTAGATAATTTCATATTAAATTGAATCTCTTTTAAATTTACAAATTGCATGCAATTTATATATTAAATTTAAAACTCATGTGTGTCTAATTGAAAACATTTAAAACTCACCTATCCACTACAAATATCACCGAATGAATCTTGACAATGTACACTATCTAGCATCAAAGATGGAGTAGAAAGAGGCATGTCCCCCTAAAATACATACATACATACATACATACATGTGCAACAAATCAAATTTAAAAATTGTTTAATTACAATGGCATGATATGTATACATGCATAAATTATGAGTTGAACAAATAATTGAATTATTAACATCAACAAAAAAAACTATAGAATTTTTGAAATGTCTTCCTCATGGATTGTTTGAAATCTTTAAAATAACAAGTTATTACCTAATTGTTCAATGAATTCTCCTATCTGTTTTGCAATTGCTCTATTTGTCTTCCACCCAACCTTGCCAAACATAGGAAATGTGTTATGAACATAGAAGAAAATCCATACCAAAATAGATCCAAATTTGCACTCAACACTCTTTGTATTCCTTATTGCTCCAAATTATTCAATCAATTGCTACAACTACAACTTGGCAATATCATAAGTATGATCTTCCTTCACAATTTTGTAGCCCATGTCCACTGCAATGCAAGGTACACTATTTAATCTTCTTGACTGATAAAACTTTTGTGCTATAACCCTCACTACAAAAGTTATTAGGGGGTCTATGACTGTGTCAATTTTCATTCCCCTTTTGTTCCATATGGCCCTTGTGTTATTGTCAATGACTTCCTTTGCCTCACTTCTCAAATTCTTTGGCCGATCTAGGGTTGGATACCTTATTAACCTATGAACAATTTTATTTGTAATTTTAACCAATCCATTATCCAACCACATTGAGCTATCATAAGTTATGATCAAGAAAATTTTAATCCACTTAATTCTGAAGACATTCAGAAAGTTTATGGTATGATTTAACCCTTTCTTCTTGATAATATTGAATTCTCCTCTTGGTGCTACATTTTCACAGTCTTCATATTTTTCTCTAATTTCCATGTCACCTATGCTTCCAATCTTGCAATTATAACAATTCCTAACAACTTGTATCATGAAGACTCATGTTGGTATCATAGACAATGCACCAGAGAAATCCTAATTATATGTTATGTCTAAAATAGCCTTGAAACTATTTTTTTTAATCTCATTACTAATTAACTAAACATTTAAAACTTCTTTCCCATCTACTCCTTTCACTTTTGAGAAACTAGATGTCCTTAGATAAATCTAGGGTTTACAAATTTTAAAATTCAAATCTTGATGAAATGGTGTTGAATAGCGATTCAAATATTTTGCAAACACTTCAGATGATATTCTCCAAATTTCCTTTACCTCTTCATTTTCTTTCTCAATTTTGAATGATGTTTTTGATAAGGAAAATAGTTTTTAATGGGTTCCTGAAACCCTTTACAAATGAGAAGATATTCAATCAAGCCTAAACTAAACTAAATAAAATCTCAAGGTGAAATAGGTCACCAAACAAAAGGTGACCATAGTGGCATCAAAAATAATATAGAACACCACAACCATAAAAATAGGTTTTGATGAGGCT
Source organism: Cupressus sempervirens (assembly GCA_028749045.1). Lineage (NCBI taxonomy): Eukaryota > Viridiplantae > Streptophyta > Pinopsida > Cupressales > Cupressaceae > Cupressus > Cupressus sempervirens. Next base: position 133,555,385 of record CM053789.1, on the reverse strand, counting down.
CCTAAAACCCCATGGTGAGAAGGGAAAAAGACATCCCCAATCAAGACACAGACAATTCATGAAACAAAAGGTGACCATGGTGGTAGCACCAACCACAAAAATAAGTTTTTATTGGGATCTTGAAATTAAAGGAATAAAAAGGGGGAAAATTCCCCAACCATGACTCATTACAACAAAAGAGCTAGGGGACACATAGGCCTAAAGAGCTATGAGAGCTAAGAAAAGGATAGCCACATCAGGCTTTCCCTTTTGAACCTTTCTTTTGAGAACATAATTCCATAATAGAGGTAGTGGAGGGCTTGACCTTTTTTCCTTTTACTATGGTCCATATATCCTCCACCAAAGTAGTAGCCTTCTACCACTAGAAATTTGCAACACCATAGCCAGTCCCTAAACCCCTAAACCTAGGGAAGAGACTATAGTAGAGGAAGAAATAATAGAAACCTAAGATGGAAAAATAACAACATGAGAATGAGGCATAGGGGCTGTCACCATTGAAACACTAGTGGAGGACTTCACCTTGTTTCCTTTTATTTTGGTCCTTCCATCCTCCACCAAACTAGCATCCTTCTTCCACTATAAATCAACAACATCATAGCTAGGCCATGAAACCCCCAAAGCTAGGGAAAAAAATACAATAGAGGATGTGACAATAGAAAATTAAGAAAAAACATCAACAACCTAAGAAAGAGCCACAGGAGGAGCTACCATCGAATCACCAGAACTCAGGATAATAGAATCCAGAGATAGACCAACTACAACCATAGAAGGAGCCAAAGGAGGATCCTCTATCAAATCACTAGGATTAGATAGATAATCAATAACTAAATCCACCAGCAATTTTTTTTTAGGAGAGTCACCATCCTCCATAGACGAAACCTTGTGGACCATATAGTGATCTTCTGAAACCCCCTTCCACCAAAAAGGGGGCATTTTTGGTCTAGATTTAGTACAGAAGCAACTTGCAGTCAGTTGACCAGCCATGTGGCATTCCCTACAATAGAAGGGGATGGCTTCATAGTCAAGAAGTAATTTCCAAGATCCAAGAGGAGAATCCAACAAAATCATTTCTAGGAGCCCCGTAGAAATATCAATCTCTACCAAAATACAAGCATACGCCATTTGAAACACATTGAAAGAATCCTTATCAACCATTAAAAAGTCACTAAGGGAATTCCCCACCTCCTCTAGGATATGATTTTCCCAAAGGTAAAAGGGGAGATTCAACAACCTAACTCATAGAGGGAACTTATTAAAAGATACCATTAATGGGTTGAAATCATTATGCCAAGGCTTAGCCATCAAGGGAAACTTCTCTCCCCAAGAGAAACCATGGTAGAGGATGGCATTTCTATCTTTAGTAGATACAAATTTCACAATGGAAAAACCCATAGCCAAAAGGAAAATATGGGGAGTCTTCGAAATGATGGGCTCTTAAACATAGGAAATCCATGCATGTAGATAAGACAAGGAAGGACAAAAACCCTTGAAATGAAAAATAGCAGCCTTGTCCACCAAATTATCCATATAGTTTGAGATCAAATAAACAATAGCAATTTTTAAATAAATCTGTATTAGTTTCCTTACTATAATTAGCACCCCTAAACATATAGTATCATGAAACCCCAAATGCATAGACTGACCACCAATGCTAGCCTCATAAGCAGCCATGTAAGCATTAGAAATGGCCGAACTATCCATAGTACTAGGAAAATGAATATTCCTACTAGGATTAGCCATAGCCCAAAAAGTAGAAGCCAAAGTGATACCCATAAAGGCAGATGTAGGAACAAAAGCCAAATGTAGAAGTCAGAGACTAAATTCAAAGTTGGGCATAGGAGATAGGAGCCAAAACCAAAGCCAAGCACATGAGCTAGAGTCAATGCTAGGTGCAAAAGATGGGAGCCAAAATGGAAGCCATGTGCATGAGCTAGAGCTAGATGTAGACACATGAGCTGAACCCAAATCTAGATGCTAGAGCCAGACACAAGAAAAATAAGAAGCTCCCATCCAATTTTGAATGATGTTAAATGAGAAGATATCAATCAAATAGCCCTTAGAACACTACAATTAATGTTAAGTGCTTACATAGTTGTAGGCTTGGCATCAACTAATTTCTAGCTCACTCGGTATCAACATGTCTTTCTATTCATTAAGAAATCATTACAAGCTTAGCCTCACCTAACCAATTTTGTTAGCTCGACATCTATTAATATTTTACTCGAAAACCATAGGACACTTTTCATGCTTGGTAGTGAGATAGAAATGGTGACAAAACTTTAAAGATTTTCCTTGATTTCTAATAACAATTTGCATATTTGTTCATGCATATGTAATCCTTTTAGAGCTAGATCCTAGGGAATGATGTATTATATAACCTTTTAAATAGCAATCCAACATATGTTTTTATTTCTTAGTTTGATGACATGTGATCACTTGACCCATTGGGTGAAGTGATCCCATCTACACTTAATGTGTTGCAATCCTCCTTTCTCTTCCATGTCTTGTTCATCTCATTTTTGACTTTTTGAATATTTTCATTGCCCTCACCTTTGTTGAACTCACAACTTGGTGCCTTTGACCTTATTGGACAATATTGGCTGATGTGACTAGTCTTCAAGCAACTAAAATTTATGGTTTGACTCAACTACCTTTTGTAGTCAGTCCCAAAGTGTGTCCTAATAAATTTTTTAGGAAAATGTCTATACACTTAACATTCATGACAACTATACCTTGTATTATAATCCCAATTATAGGAGTTTCCATTGTGCTTTACCTTTTTTTCTAGATTGATGATGACATGGGTTTCGATCTACACTCAAAAGCTTTATGATAGTTATAACAATATCCTTCAAATATTTGATTGTCCATGGTGTTGATTCTACATTCATGTGCTTGATGACCTTGTTTGTTGCACTCATGGCAGTGAGCCATGATCTTCTACTTAACATTTGGATTTATAGTCTCACTTCTACTCACATTAATAGCATGTCCTTTCTTACCACAATTATGACAAGTAAGTTTTTATTTCCTACCTTTTTTGCTTCTTCCTTTAGCACTTTTGGATGTTTATCATTCTTCAATATTGTGTATCCTAGTCCAAATGTATCATTATTAGACCTAAGAGAGCTCATTAACTATTCAAAATATTTGATAGCTTTATTTGGTTTATTGAAACTTTCAAAAAATTGTTTTCCCTTTTCAAATCATTTCTCAACTATTCATTTTGCAACTTTAGTGTTTTTATCTCAATGTATTTGGCATTCAGTTCATGGTTTGCATTCATCATTTGACCCAAAGTTCCCAATCGTATGTTAGTAATCCTATTTACCTTAGGTGATTTCTCCTCTAGTCTACTAGTCAAAATTCTTTTGTCATCTTTAATCATGACATTTTCTTCTACAACTTTCTTTTTGTGTTCGGTCATCTCACATAGTAGTATAGCTTATGATTCTTGCTTTAACTTAATATTTCTGATTCCTTTAGCTACAGTTCTTTTCTTTTCCATTAGGTCTAAAATTTTTGCATCAAATTTATTGGAGTATCCATTTGCAAATAACTTAATATTTTCCATCTCTTAGTATTGTGTTTCATTCTCCTCAATATCAACTTCCTTCCTTCTCTTCAAGAATTTCTTTAATCATCTCTTACTTCATTCAAATGATGTAGAATGAATTATATTTCAATTCCCTAATTCTTAGTGATTTTTCCCAACTTGTAGACTTCAATTTCCAAGATCTTGCCTCATAGCTATAAAGCTTCACTTGTAGAGGACTAGGCTTTGATACCAATTTTTTGAATTATAATAAGAAAGGTAGACTTCTAAGCAGGGGTGGGGGGGGGGGTTTGAATTAGTGCTTTGAACTTTGACCCATTAAATATTCATGACACATCCATCTCACATATTCAATAAGTAAATTTAAATACCATGCAAAGCATACACATCTAAACCGTGTAAATAAGTAAGCATTCACACATTCATGACACAAGATATGATTACCCAAAATCCCTTGAATAAGAAGTAAAACTAGGGTGGGGATGGAACCTAGAAATATTCACTATTGTAGTAATAACATGAATCCAATGAAGGTTACAATGTTTGATCATGAATCATGATCTACCATTTGAAAGGTCTACCCTATGAAAGGCTTACAAAGACTAGTAGGTCTCACCTTGTGAAAGGATTTCAAAACCCTGTTACAAGTGTGCTTGGTAAAAGGACTTCAACTCACAATTAAGTAAGTGCCTTGTTAGAGGATTTCAATGCAACCTATTAAGACTACTCTATTAAGAGATTTAACTGATTCACTTGTAAGAAAGACTCAGCATTGATCCTATGGTTAGCACACTGATGCTTGATAACATATCACCTCTATTTTGTTGTGTAATTGATCCTTCTTGATCAGATGTCTCTTTGTTGTTCACTGCTTCCTTCTTCTATTCTCCTATTACTAATTCTATAATTTAGATCATAATGCCTTGATCACTATGAATGCCCTAGATTTTGCATGCAAAACTCTACTTTATCATTCATTCATTCCCCTTCTCACACACATACATATGATGTTTGGGGTTTTTCCTCCTTAAGAAGACCTTGGTGACTTAGGGTTAGGTATGAATTAGTGAATGTGATTCATCCATATTGCCACTTGAACCTTCCCTTTAGTTGATTAGGTGCATGTTATACATAGGGATTCCAACTTAAGTGGTGCAATAGAGAGAGCTTTGCACATCTGGATGCAAGAATGGTGATTGTTATGACAGTCAAAATGAAAATTTAAGTGGGACAGTCAAGTAAAGTGGTCTTTTTTCACCATGAAGATTGGTGGAGTGTTTAAGGGAATTGTAGACCTTGTGTAGAAGGTGTGAGGAGGTCTCTTATTGGGAATGGGAAGTTAGGACCCAAAGAGTGTGGATAGAATAATGGTTGAAACAAAGTTGTCAAGTATGTTGATGTGACTTATCTATGATAGTAAAAAATGGTCTCAGTGCAGAGGTAATAAATTTTTAATGCACCATTAGATCTTTCTAATTTTGATATATGTCTTAGTAAACCTAGTTTTCTATAGTTTCAATGTTTTGATTGTCCAAATAATATATAGGTTTAAAGTTATTAATGAATAAGTACGGGTCTAGAAAGTGGGATGAAAAAACTAATTTTTTTCTCTTTTGTTTTGAAACCTTGAAGTCTATGCAGGAATTGATCAAGTATGATCACTTGGGTGTTCTTTCCTCATGATGTAGATTGCCCTGACCATATTTTAACCTTATGTACTCTGATTTTGGGTTATGTCTTTATGGTATTTGCATCAAGTGGTATCAGAGCAAGAGAAAGGTTTCAGTTTTGGGTGAAGAAGATTTAAGATTTGGAGGATTGAAATCCCTTTGTTGATGCTTGGAGTTGAATTATCCTCCTTTAATGTTCCAAAGAGGTGGATGGATATATAACGAATCTTAGATTTGTATGAGAAGATGGCTTTGACAAGGAGTACCTATATTGTGATAAGAGGGATAGAGAAGAAAGAGAGAGAAAGAAAGAAGGAAAAAAGAAGTAGAATGGATGAGGCAAAAATATTTGAGAAGCCTAAGAAGTGTTTTGGAAGAACAAGAAGAAGAGAGAAAGAAATGGGAAGAATAGATAAGAATTCTACAAATAGACTTGGAAGAAGGTAAAGAAAGATTGAAGAGACTTGAGAAGATTCTTAAGGATGATAAAAATTAGCACTTGATGTTGAAGAAGAGGATAAGATTGCCTATTTTGAAACTAGTTGAAGCAACAAGGATGAAGAGAAATGAAGAGGGTACTAGGATGGGTACTCTTAGAGTGGAAGATGCACCCATGGTGAGAGGTTTAAAGGCTTGTGAAGAAGACTTTGTAGATGCTGGAGTAGATAGCATAGAGGAAGTCCTAGATAGTCTTGAACATGAGTTGGATTTGTGGGATGAGTTTGCTGCAATAGTAGAGGAATGGAAAGGTTATGGAGTTAGTTTTGAGGCATGTGAAGGAGTAGTGTTCAAAGAGGAAACTATGTTTACAAAGATGGTCCATGAGGAGGCTCAAAAAATGAAATGTTTTTCTCCTAGCATGGAGATAAGGCAAGATGAATCAGAAATATTGATTGAGAAGATGCCACATGAACAAGAATTGATGATAGAGATAGGGCCAAGATGCAAGATGAAGTTGCATAGAGTTAGATGGGTCTATGAGGATATATATCTGTGAAAGGTCAAGATGAAGATCTTAAATTTTTTACTAACATTTGTGTACTTGCAGGTTTCCTAGAGGACTTGGAAATGTTTCAAAGTTGTGGAGTATGGTGTAGGGCACCTAATCACTTAAGTAACCTAAAATGATGATCAAACATGGATCCTTGGGATATGATTTTTAGTTTGGCGTATGAGGTCCAAAATCATTGTAATATGGCCAATAGAGCCAAACTATGAAATGAAATGCGATAGAAAGATCAAAATTTGTAATATTGTCACTTTTGACAAACTAGGCCTAAAAGGGGTAGAAATGAGTCTAGGGGGTGAAAATAGATGTTTTATGAATAAGCTAAGTTTATAAGGTCATATTATGACAATTTTGATATGTTGGAGGTGATAGAATGGTCAGGGTTGAGTTTTGCAACTTTTTGTTATGTTGAGCAACTTTTGTTGTCATAAAATGTTGTCAAAGTTGCTCAAAAGTTGCATTTTGGTAGTTCTAAGTTAGTTTTAGGTGGAATTTTGACCTATAAGGTATTGAGAAATATAAATAAATTGTAATCAATCATTTTTATGGAGTGGTATTGGAGTTTGGTTGGACTTGTCAATTTTGAAGCAATAAAGTTTATTTTCCATGTGCATTTCTAGAATTGCAGCATTTTGATAGTATAAAATCTATTGTTTTGAATTATTGAATGGATGGATATTCATTTATTATTATAATAATTTGAGTTATATTTATTTTGAATCAATTTTGAAGTTATTTGGTTTTGATTTGAAGAAGTTATCAAACTTTTGGTGAAAACAATCATAAATCTGCCCTAGGGTTCATAGTGAGTTAGAAAATGAAATATATCATGTTTCCAAATTTATAAAGGGGTTTAAATTGATGGAATGATGTATTATAATGTATTTTATCAATCCATGATGAGTGCAGTGGCAAGGGAGAGAGTTTTGAACACGTAGATGCAAGAATGGTGACTATTATGACAGTCAAAATGCAGATTTAAGTGGGACAGTTAAGTAAAGTGTGCTTTGTTCACCATGAGGTTTGGTGGAATGTTTAAGGGAATTTTAGACCTTGTGTAGAATGTGTGAGGAGGTATATTTTTGGGTGTGGGAATTTAGGACCCAATGAGTGTGGATAGAATAATGGTTGAAACAAAGTTGTCAAGTATGTTGATGTGACTTATCTATAATAGTAAAAAATGGTCTCGGTGGAGAGGTAATAACTTTATAATGCACCATTGGATCTTTCTAATTTTGATATATGTCTTAGCAAAAGTAGTTTTCTATAGTTTCAATAGTTGGATTGTCCAAATAATATATGGGTTTAAAGTTATTAATGACTGAGTATGGGTCTAGAAAGTGGGACAACGAAACTATTTTTTTCTCTTTTGTTTTGAAACCTTGAAGTCTATGTGGGAGTTGATCAAGTTGATCACTTGGGTGTTTTTCCCTCATGATTTAGATCCCCTTGACCATAGTTTGACCTTATGAATTTGATTTTGGGTTAGGTCATTAGGGTATTTTCATTATTAAGATTTTTCCTTATTGCCAAAATATCATCATTCAATCTCTAAGTCAATTAAAAAATGGTTTACATAGTAGTTTGTGCCAATACAAAAAACTATGATAGAACTTTGTTACTTAGCATTTGAAGTCCTTGGTGCTTAGCACATACTATGAATTGAATGTTGTCACTTGGCATCTAAATGAATCAACATCCACTACATGCTCAACTCTTGAATTACTTTTTATATACTAGCTACTCGGCTCCTAAGTGACTTGACACTCATTGTTTACTCGGCATGTACTAAATTTACATGTGATCAATGTTGGTGTTTGAAAATGTTACCCATTTCCAATTACCCTGATGAGAACAAGATGCATCTAAGGGTAGCTAACTCCCATTATCAACACATCCATTCAGACACCAGGCCAACTATAAGGCTATACTCCTTCTGCACTTCAGGCTCTGCAAAACCTAGGCGGGTGAACCTCTAGATTCCTTATATGGTACCAGTTGTCAAAGCATACACTGAATCTAATGCAAAGCAGATAGAAACCCTTATTTCTCCTAATAACTTATGAAATAACGTATATCTGCAATAGCTAGATGCAAAACAATGAAATTCATAAGCTGAGTGAGGGCATTCTGTTTAGAGCTCTTCAACATGAAAGGGAAATTCATTTGATTAAAGATGTTGATTCAACAAAACCTCAAAAATGCAACAGTATAACCAGTGATCCTATAAATGATCAGTGCCTAATCCGTTGGGCAATTCCATGAATTTAAAACATACATCTGTGACATCAGGACATATCTCATATACCCAGACATCAAATCTATCCAACCACCTTGTGATTCAGACATCAGTGTTCATTCAGGTCTCATTCTCACAAAATATCCCTCTCAAACAACCAGTAACCTTGTTTAAACATATCGAGCATTTACTTGGCCCTTTCGTCCAATAGAAAAATACATCAAACACACAACCTGAATGGGATGCAAATGGGTCTCAAATCTTTGTTTCAAAACCACATAAGACTTATAGATTGCTGAGATAGGAGACAAGAACCAAAACAAAACTAGTGAGATTGTTGCTCATATGTATTCATTTCCTTGAAACTATACATTCAGATGCATAAAATTAAAACATGAAACAACCTAATATATCAGAACTATCTATATTATCTCTACAATGCTGTTCACATGAGAGTTCTGCTGAAGAAAATGGTGTCACAGTCATGGAAACATGTCAAAATACTGGAACCAATGGTCTCACAGTGCAAAAACTGGAATCCCTAATGGTATCACAGCAATGAACTTCTTCTTCCCAGAAACTGGAACCCTTACAAAGTATCAGAGAAAGAAAGATATAGACAAGAAAGAAATCCCAGATCTGTTCTAAAAATGACAAGTGTCCACTTGAAAATCAATCTTCTGGCAACTGAAAAACTTCTTTCTTCCATCCCATCTTGATCTGATTTTGTTTCATAATTTTTTGCAACTGATTTGCACAATATCTCGGTTGAAATGATGAAACATTGCTGAGTCACCACAATATTTGATTTACACATTGAAAAGCTTGGCAAAAATTTGGTTGAATTGAGTGAATGTGAGAAACATGAACTCCAACTACATTCTTGCCAAGTTTTACTGATCCCTTAACTGGATTTTCAATTTTTTACCTTCCATTGAGGAAGCCCCAAAATTCACACTTCTAGCTATAGCTCAAACTAGGAAGCACCTGTGCAAAAAATAACTTCAAAAATAGAAAATTTGGATTCTCACGATTCCAACGGTATATGATAAGGCACATCTAGCCTCTGAGAAATGCCTGAAATCTTCGTTTGAAAAACAGTTCCCTGCATGTCAGTTTCTTGGCAAAATAATTTTAAATTGAAAATTTTAAAATCATTTTATTTTTCCTAGCCCTTCCAAATTTGAGTCAACTCTAGGTTTGACCAATGCCACGTGTCACTTTCTGATTACCTATTATCTCCAGGCGGGACCCACGTTGCATTTTGAATCTTGCCGGATTTTCAGAATTTTTCGGTGACCTCGCTATGTCGCTAGCCGCATTTTCCAAGATTTTTCGGCAAGCGACATAGTGACCTGCCGAATTTTTGACTTTTTTGGCCGCCTATATGCTGCTGACGTCATCATTTGGGCATGCATTTTCTTTCAAAATTTACTTCATTCCTTCTAGCCGACTGGGACCCACGTGCACCTACCTTGCCTTTTCAAAATGCTTTGTCTTGATGACACTATATGTTTGAGTGCAAAAGCATATAAAGACTAAAAGTACTTCCCACCTGCTCAATGTGGGATAATGTTCCTCAATGGTTCTTTCTCTTTGTGTTTGCTGTGATTGCTAAATGCATGAGTTTTCTTATTCCAAACATGAAGCTCCATGTTGCTGGTCATTTTTGCTATGAATCTACAGACTTTTCATTGTAATGGTCATTTCTTATGCACATGGTCATTTAAAATGCTGCTACTCCCTTCAAAAACGTGGCCACACCTTTAGAGAAGCCATGGGCTTGAAAAATGGGGGTTCTTTGCTTCCTTTTTTATGCACATATGGTCTTTTATTGATTGCTTGCTGCAAAAACGTGAATCACATGCTGCCCTGAGCTTTGTTTCACCAACAAATTTGTTCATTTCTCTAAAAAATGTGGATGCTTCTTCCTCTGTGGATGTTTGACTCTTTTCCTGGTGATGCCTCTACTATGGCATGAAAGCCCTCTATTTTGCTCAATGCATCTGCACATTTTCTTAGTTTTCTTCTTGTGTTAAAACATTATGTTGTCAAAACAAATAGCCCCTCACATTTATTTGATTCTTTTATCATTGAGAAAAAGTCCAATCTCATACATTTAGTGAACTAAGATAATGGCAATGACTACAGTGAAGCATTGTAATGATTGTATGTAAAACAATCAATTTAAAATTTCATTTTAAATCATTTCCGCACTAGTGTGAAATTTGTGTCTGAAGGCCTGCCAGGTGGCCGTAAAAACTAACTCAATCAGGCAACCAGGCCATGAAAATTGGCATGAGTGTTCAATCCTGCATACTCTATCACACTACAAAATTTCAACCCATGATGGATTCCCAGTCAAAAGATTTTAATTGCCAAACATCCATACTTCAATTACTCTGCAGGCAAACAATGTTAAAAAACATAAATTGGGCTCGGGTTCAGCATTATAAACTGGGTTATTGATCACTTGGGGTTTTGAAAACTAGGATATAAGTTCTTTGCCATGAAGAGGATATAATTCCATGTTTTGGTCTCATGAAGAATCACAGGGCACATTTGGCGAATTTTCGAAAACAGGCACTTGGAAATTTTAACTCGCAAATGTGTCAAAAAGTTATTTTTGGCAAATGTACGGACATAAGAAAGTATGCAAATGGATTCATCATGACTTAAGAACTGGCATACTTCAAGGATTTCTAGGACACAACACAATGGTACAATCCATTTAGGCTAGCCAATCACAGGATCAAAGTTATAACATGCCGAACAGGGGTATGGATCAATCTGGATACCTTAGCCGTAACAAAACAATGCAAACTGGGTTTTTGATCATGTTAGCAAACTGATCAAATGGATTCGCCATGATCTCAAAATTGGAACATATGAAGTGTCTTACCCCTAGAACACAAAGAAAAAAAAAAATTTTCATTTGGGTCAACTGGGTCAAAGATATGATTGGTCGAACAACGCTTCCCAGAATTGTGAACAACTAGTTAAATGCACAAAATAGTAAATGACCAACTTTGCGGGGTGCAAAACCTAGTTAAACGGATTCGAAAAGACTTGAAAATTGAAACATAGGTTCTCTATTATGGACACTAAACATACCAAAAGTGACTAGTCATGACACAGTCCTGGGTAAAAGATATTCAGATGAAAACTGGGCCTCTGATCGCTATTTGACACTTGGTAGAATTGCAAATTTTGACACTAGCTCAAAATGGGACTTCACAGAATGATTCGGGATGGCAAAATAACATTGTGGATCATATGCATATGTCAAATGAAAGGTGTTAAGCCACTCAAACACCATCTAGGCCTCAAGCTACCAACTGACCACACGGATAAAAGGCACTTTAGGACATGATTTTCCAAAATTTTCAAAATGTGACTAAAAATGAAGCATGCAATTTTCAGTCCCAACAATCAACATATGTTACTTGTTTGGGATAAACTATGTAAATAACTTAAGGGTATAGAAACTCACTAGTCAAAACCAATCTAAGATTAACAATATCCCCCATTGACATGAGCATCAAAAATACTTGGTCATATATTAATACTCTTATTCTTATGGGCATAACATGAACTCTTATTCAACTTCTATACAAAACTTCAAAATATCAAAATTTTGCAACATGGCTTATACCTCAAATTCTCATAATTTCCCTTGAGTTTTTTGATCTATTATGTACTATATTTGTGTCAAAACCATTCCCCTACTGAGTAGATGTGGCTTAACTAATACTGTTTCTCTATTTTTTGCTTACTTTCTCTTACTCCCCCATTCTTTCTTTACTTTATATTTCTTTCTTTGTGTTTCTCCCTTGCTCCCCCTTAACTCTTACTCCTCCTTTGCTCTTACTCCCCATTTTTGATACTAATGTCAACTGGTTATACACTAATAGTGTATTTATCCAAAAATGATTTACGGACCTTAAGAATCATCTTAAGAGCTACATCCCAATTGTCACATGTTACCTCCAAAGACTTAATTTGGATGGCCATCTTGGTAGAAAGGTGTATTAAGCCATCTAATATAGAATAATTGGGGTCTTTCTTCACAAGTATTTTAGAATAGCCTACTTGCTTGTGTAGAATTTCCATTTGAGGAGTCAGTCTATACTAGATGCTAATTAATTTAGCCCTTATATTTCCTTCATCAGAGTGTAAAGTTGCTAACTGACTTTGGGTTTGCAATAAAGTCTTAAATTTTTTTTCACTTTGAGATGGAGTCATGGGAAATTTGGCTTTGGATGACTACATTTGACTTTCCAAGCCCAAGATGTGATTTCTTATCTCCTATATCAGATTACATAGTTTGGTGTACAATGAGAAAATGTTTTCTAGTGCCTTCTTTAGACTTTCTATCTTAGTTGCCAATGCAATTTTTGTGAGCACAATTTCACTAGATATCTTGTGATTCACTTTAGTTTGAAACTTCTTCTTAGAACATTCTAACAATTTTATATTAGCATCTAGGTCTATATTACTTACTTTTTTCACTATCTTAGTCAATTGTTCAATAGTTGGCTTAGTTTCATCTTGATTAGGAAGACTAAATGCATCTAATAAAATTTCTTTGATCTCAATCAAAGCTTGCTTTTGCATGTGCTCCTTTCTGAGTAGTTCTTGATGTTTATTTCTTGCCAAGGCCTATTGCAATATGTCCATCTCCTCAATTGTTATTTCACCATAATCAAATTTAGGCAATATGATTTCTTCATCTAGGCTAATATCTCTATATTAAATTACCTCTTCTATCTTAGATGTGCTAAGACTCGACACTAAGAATTGCAAAGGTGTTGCATCTATGCTTGGCATCTGAAGAGTTTCACTAGAAGGAGTTCTTGATTTTGGCAATGTTACCAGTGCTTGAATTTCTTCTAACTCCTTCGGCTTGGTTGTCACATTTTTCTCTTTAGGATTTTCCTTTTTTTCATTTTTTATTTTGATTACACATTGAATATCTATTAGAGGTGCAGGTAAATTTACCTAACATATTTGACTTGGTGTCCCATAATTGATTGGTGTCTCCACCTTATCTTCTCCAACTATCTCAACCTTGTCTTTTTCAAGTTCTTAAACATTGTGTGAGACTGGAGTGTGTTTGATGGGTTAATAGAAAGTGCATCCTACTATCTCCTTCCTTTGATATAAAACTAATTATGGGGAAGGTTGTAAACTTTTGACTTGTGGAGTGATTGTAGATGTGTCTTGTGTTTTCACTTCCTCCCCTAGAGTCATAGATTTTGACTTTTTAATTTCATCAAAACTTACCAATATAGGGTTGTCACATAATTTGGCCTATAGTGTGGATTGATCAAGTATTCTTTTCAAATCTTCCTTTGTTAGGGGATTTATGTTATAATTAGTAGGATTAGAAATATCCTTTACTATGAAAGGTTTAGTACCTAAACTTATTACTTGTGGAGGGTTGATTGTCAATGTTTGTGTATCTTGTACACTCTATTCTCGTTGCCACTCTTCCTTAGTTGTTGCCTGATCATCTATATTCATATTAGTGCCTCACCCAATGGTTCTTTCTTCATTATCATCATCTTCATCATCTTTTACCTCAATAGGTCCTTGTTCATGTTCTTTAATTGTGGCTAATCCATATGTAATCTTCCACATTTGTTTGGAATTCTTTACAACATCCTCTATGTTGTTCTATAGTATGCTAAATTCCCTATATTTAGGTATAAATCTTACAACATATTTCTTTATGGCTTTAGACATTTGTACCTTGCTAAGTTCTGGCATAACTTGAGCAAGGGTTGTTTCCATAATCTTCTTCTCTATGTCTAGATAATAGTGTCATTTATGCTCAACTCTATCATATAAACTCTTAGGTATGGAGTTGGAAATTTCTAGAGAACCCTTCTTGAAAGTAGCCATCATGGCATATATTTCCTCCTCTACTTGATTTTTCTCAATATTTCCAATGGTATAAAATTTAATGCGAGAGAAACTTGACAAATCTACACTATTTCTAATGTTCTCACGTAGATTATCTAGGTCTGAGGAGGGACTATGAATCACCAATTGGAATTGGTTGGTGTCATTAGATTTAGTCTTCTCCTCATTAGATTTATCCTAAGAAACATAATTTCTTCTTGGCCTTTTCTATGGTCCACCTTATTACTCTTTAACCTTCTATGTAGTAACTCTTGTACTATCCCTTGTGGCAAGTGTTGTTGGTTTGGGCTAAGTAGGTTCTGTAACCTTCTTTTTTATTGTCACTACAGGTGTCTTTGCCTTCCTTTTCATTTTTTTAGTAGCAGCAGGTGCTTTCTTGTCTTCTTCTCCCTTGGCACCTTTTGCAATTTTTGTCTCCTCTTCTTGTTGATCCTATCCTTGACCTTGTGTTAGAGCCATTGGTGCTTAAGCCAGTGTGTCTTCTTCTTCTTCTTCTTCTTCTTCTTCTTCTTCTTCTTTCTCATCCTCGGCTCCTTCACAACATTTTTCTTTTAGTTTCTTCACCAATTTATTCTTCTTCTTAATTCTAGAGGCACTCTTCCACTCCATAGTGATTTTAGATTTCACCAATTCATAGTTGCCAATTGCTTTGGCTTCTCTGTCCACTTCATCTACAAGTAATTTTGTAATTGTTGTAGAGGCCTCATCAACATGTATCTCATAACCTAATGGCCTTAGCCATCTCACTCTAGGAATTTCTTTTTGTACATATGTGTGATCAGTGTCAACTAGGAAGAAAACATCATCATAACATTCCTCCACTAGTGAGAGTGGTATCCATAATCTCTTCCTCATGGATTGTTTGAAATCTTCAAAATAACTAGTCATTATTAACTCAAAGTTATTGCCTAACTGCTTAATGAATTCTCCTATTTGTATTGCAATTGGTCTATTTGTTCTCCATGGAACCTTTCCAAACATAGGAAATGTGTTCTACACATAGAAGAAAACACATACCAAAATAGATCCAAATTTGCACTCAACACTTTTGTTTTCCTTATTGCTCCAAAATTTTCAATTAATTGCTACAACTAAAACTTGGAAAGATCATAAGTATTATCTTTCTTCACAAATTTTTTAACCCATGTCCATTGCAATGCAAGATACACTATTTAATATATTGATTGATAAAACTTTTGTGCTATTACCCTCACTAAAAAAGGTATTAGGAGCTTTGTGATTGTATCAATTTTCATTCCTCTTTTGTTCCATACAGCTCCTTTTTTCTTTTTAATAACTTCCTTCAACTCACTTCTCATATTCTTTTGCTGATCTAGGGTTGGATACCTTGTTACCCTATGAACAATTTTCTTCATAATTTTAACCAACCCATTCTCCAACCATACTGAGCTATCATAAATTTTGCTCAAGACAATTTTGATCCACTTAATTTTGAAGACATTTAGAAAGTCCACAGCATGAGTTAACCCTTTTTTCTTGACAATATTGAATTATGCTCTTAATGCTCCATTTTCACATAGTCTTCCATATTCTTCTCTAATTTCCATGTCACCTATGCTTCCAATCTTGCAATTATAACAATTCCTAATATATTGTATCATTAAGACTCATGGTGGTATCATAGACAATGCACTGAAGTGATCCTACATATATGTTATGTCTAAAATAGCCTTGAAAACATTTTTTTTAATCTCATTACTAATTAGCTAAAAATTTAAAACTTCTTTCCACCCTACTCCTTTCACTTTTGAAGAGCTAGATGCCATCACATAAATCTAGGGTTTACAAATTTTAAAACTACATAACTCGACACACATGGTAAATACCTTACAAATCTTGATGAAATGGTGTTGAATAGTCATTCAAATATTTTTCAAACACTTTAGATGGTATTCTCCAAATTTCCTTTAGCTCTTCATGTTCTTTCCAAATTTTGAATAATGTTTTTGATAAGGAAAATAGGTTTTAATGAGTACTTGAAACTCTTTACAAATGAGAAGATATTCAATCAAGCCCAAACAAAATAAAACAATATCTCAAGGTGAAATAGGTCAGCAAAAAAAAGGTGACCATGGTGGCAACATAGATAATACATATCACTATAGCCACAAAAATAGGTTTTGATGGAGCTCTTGAAACCCCATGGTGAGAAGGGAAAAAGATGTCCCCGAACAAGACACAAATAGGTCACCAAAAAAAAGGTGACTATGGTGGCATCACTAGCCACAAATATAGGTTTTGGCCGAGCTCTTGAAACTGAATGAAGACAAAGGGAAAATTTTCCCCAACCATGACTCACTACAACAAAAGAGCTAGGGGACACATAGGCCTAAAGAGCTAAGAGAGCCAACAAAAGGATAGCTACATTAGGCTTTCCCTTTTGAACCCTTCCTTTGAGAACATAATGCCATAATAGAGGGAGTGGAGGGATTTTCCTTTTTTCTATTTACTATGTTCCATGCATCCTCCACCAAACTAGCAGCCTTCTGCCACTAAAAATTTGCAACACCATAGCTAGTCCCTAGACCCTTGAAACTAGGGAAGAGGCTATAACAGAGGAAGAAACACGAGAAACTTGAGATGGAACAATAACAACCTAAGATTGATCCATAGGAGGAGCTTCAATTAAAACACCAGTGGAGGGCTTAACCTTGTTTCCTTTTACTATGATCCTTCCATCCTCCACCAAAGTAGCATCTTTCTTCCAGTATAAATCAGCAACATCATAGCCAAGCCCTAAAACTCGCAAAGCTAGGGAAAAAACTGCAATAGAGGAGGTGACGACAAAAACTTAAGATGGAACATCAACAACCTAAGAAAGAGCCATAGGAAGAGCTACCATCGAATCACTAGAACTTAGGACAACAAAATCTAGCGACAGACCAACTACAACCATAGATGGAGCTAAAGGAGGATCCTCTATCAAATCACTAGGATTAGATAGATAATCAATAATTGAATCCACCACCACAAGATCCTGAGGAGAGTTACTATCCTCCATAGAGGGAGCCTTGTGGCCCACATAGTGATCTTCCAAAATCCCCTTCCACCAAGAAGGGAGTATTTTTGGTCTAGATTTAAAGAAAAAGAAACTTACAGTTAAGTGACCAGTCATGTGGCATTTCATGCAATGAAAATCAATACCCTCATAGTCAAGAAGTAGATTAGAAGATACAAGAGGAGAAACCAACAAAATCATTTCTGGGAGCCCCTTAGAAATATCAATCTCTACCAAAATGTGAGCATACATCATTTGAAACACATTGAACGAATCTTTATCAACCATTAAAAAGTCACCAAGGGCTTTCCCCACCTCTTCTAGGATAGGATCTACCCAAAAGTGAAAGGGGAGATTAAACAGCCTAACCCAAAGAGGGAACTTATTAAAAGATAACATTAATAGATTGAAATCTTTATGCTAAGGCTTAGCCATCAAGGGAAAATTCTCTCTCCAAGAGAAACCATGGTAGAGGATGGCATTTCTATCTTTAGCAGATACAAATTTCACAATGAAAAAACCCCTAGCCAAAGGGAAAATATGGGCAGTCTTCAAAATGATGGGCTCCTAAACATAGGAAATCCATGCATATAGATCAAACAAGGGAGGCCAAACACCCTTAAACTGAAAAATAGTAGCCTTGCCCAATAAATTATCCATATAGTTGGAGATCAAATCAACAATATCAAGTTTTAAATAAATCTTTATTAGTTTCCTTACTACAATTGACACTCCCAAATGCATGGTACATTGAAACCCCAAATGCACAAATGGACCACCAATACTAGCCTCATAGGCAGGCACATCAACATAGGAAATGGTCAAACCATCCATAGTACTAGGAAAACAAATATTGCCACTAGGATTAGCGCCAACCTAAAAAGTAGAAGCTGAAGCAACCACCATAAAGCCAGACATAGGAGATAGGAGCCAAAACCAAAGCCAAGCACATGAGCTAGAGTTGAAGCTAGGTGCAAAAGATGTGAGTCAAAATTGAAGCCAGGTACATGAGCTAGAGCCAAATC
The DNA here is from genome assembly GCA_028749045.1 of Cupressus sempervirens. Taxonomy (NCBI): domain Eukaryota; kingdom Viridiplantae; phylum Streptophyta; class Pinopsida; order Cupressales; family Cupressaceae; genus Cupressus; species Cupressus sempervirens. Next base: position 133,536,939 of record CM053789.1, on the reverse strand, counting down.
TAGGCACAAGAGACAAAGCTAAAGCCAGGTTGTAGAGCTAGACACAAGAAAAATAAGATGGTCCTTTCTAGTTTTGAATCATGTTAAATCAATAGAAATTGATCAAATAGGCCTTGGAGCAATGTAATTAATTTAAGTGCTTACATAGTTGTAGGCTTGGCATCAACTAATTTCTAGCTTACTCAGTGTCCACATGTCTTTCCATTCAGTTGGAAATCATTATAAGCTTAGCCCCAACTAATGAATTATGTTAGATCGACATCCATTAATATTTCACTCGACAAAAATAGGATACTTTTAATGTTTGATAATGTTATGAAAATGGTGACAAAACTTTAAAGATTTTCCTTGAATTCTAATAACACTTTGCATCTTTATTCATGCATATGTAATATTTTTATAGCTAGATCCCTGGGAATGATATAATATATAACCTTTTAAACATTAGTCTCACATACCTTTTGATTGATTAGTTTGATGACATGTAATTGCCTGACTCATTGGGTGAAGTTATCCAATCTGCACTTGATGTGTTGCAATCCTCCTTTCTCTTCCATGTCTTGTTCATCTCATTTCTAAATTTTTCAATATTTGCCTTTCCTTTTCCTTTGTTTAACTCACAACTTGGTGCCTTTGACCTTGTTGGACAATATTGGCTGATGTGACCAGTCTTCAAACAACTAAAACATGTGGTTTCACTCAACCACCTTTTCTAGTTAGTGCCAAAGTGTGTCCTAATAGTGTTTTCAAGAAAATGTCTATACCCTTAACATTCATGAAAACTATACCTTATATTATAATCCCAATTATAGGAGTTTCCATTGTTTATTACCTTTTTGTTATAGTTTGATGACTATATTTTTTATAGTTATAACAACAAACTTCAAATATTTGACTATCCATGGTCTTGATTCTGCATTCATGTGCATGGTGACCTTGTCTGTTGCACTTATGGTAGTGAGACATGATCTTCTACTTAACATTTAGATTTACAATATTTGTCCTAAACACATTAGTAGCATGTCCTTTCTTACCTCAAATATGACAAGTAGGTTTTGATTTCTTACCTTTGTTGCCTATTTCTTCAGCACTTTTGGATGATTTTCATTCTTCAGTATTGTGTATCCTAGTCCAAATGTATCATTATTAGATCTAGGAGACCTCATTAGCTATAAAAAAATATTTGGTAGCTTCATTTGGTTTATTGCAACTTTTAGTACAATCATTTTCCCATTTTAGATCATTGCTCAACTATTCATTTTACAACTTTACTATTATTATCTCAATATTTTGGCATTCAGTTCATGATTTGCATTCATCATTTGACCTAGAGTTAACTTAGATGATTTCTTCTCTAGTCTTCTGGTCAAAATTCTTTTGTCATCTTCAATCACAACATTGTCTTCTACAACTTTCTTTCTGTGTTCAATCATGTGATTCTTGCTTTAACTTAAGATTTCTAATTTCTTTAGCAAGAGTTCTTTTCTTTTCCTTTAGGTCTACAATTGTTGCATCAAATTCATTGGAGTCACCATTTGCAAATAACTTAGTATTGTCCATCTCCTAGTATTGTGTTTCATTCTCCTCAATATCAATTTCCTTCCTTCTCTTCAAGAATTTATTTAGATAATCTCTTGCTTCATTCAACTGATGTATAATGAGTTGTATTTCAATTCCCTGATTCTCAATGATTTTTCCCAACTTGTAGACTTCAATTTCCAAGATCTTTCCTCAAAGCTATAAAGCTTCACTTGTAGAGGACTAGGCTTTGATACGAATTGTTGGAATTATAATAGGAAAGATAGACTTCTAGGTTGGTGGGGATGAATGAATGCTTTGAAATTTGACCCATTAAATATTCACCACACATCCATCTGACATATTCAATAAGGAAATTGAAATACTATGCAAAGCATATACATCTAAATCATGTAAATAAGTAAGCATTCACACATTCATGACACAAGATATAATTATCAAAAATCCCTGCAATTAGAAGGAAAAACTAGGGTGGGGATGGTACCCACAAATATTCACTACTATAGTAATAAAGTGTATACAATGAAGGTTACAATGTTTGATCTTGAATCATGATCTACCATGTGAAAGGTTTACCCTATGAAAGGCTTACAAAGACTATTAGGTCTCACCCTGTTAAAGGATTTCAACACCCTATCAGAAGTGTGCCTGGTAAAAGGACTTCAACTCACAATTAAGTATCTTGTTAGACGATTTCAATATAGCCTATTAGGACTACTCTGTTAAGAGATGTAATTGATTCACCTATTAGAATGACTCAACATTGATCCTGCAGTTAGCACACTAATGCTTGATAACATATAACCTCTATTCTATTGTGTACTTGATCCTTCTTGATTGGATGTCTCTTTGTTTTTCACTACTTCCTTCTTCTATCTCCTTTTATTAATTTTGCAATATAGATCATAATGCCTCAGTCATTATGAATGTCCCAGTTTGCACATGAAAAACTCTCCTTGATCATTCATTCATTCCCCTTCTCACACACATACATTTGATGTTTAGGGTTTTTCCTCCTTAAGAAGACCTCAATGACTTGGGTTAGGTATGAATCAATGGCTATGATTAATCCATATTTCCACTTAAACCTTCCCTTTACCTAATTGGGTGCATGTTATACATAGGGGTTCCAAATTAAGATTCATCCTTATCACCAAAATATCATAATTCATTCTTTAAGTCAGCTCAAAAATAAATTACATAGTAGTTTGTGCCAATACAAACAACTATGACAAAACTATTTTGATCAACATCTAAAGTCCCTTGTGCTTAGCACATACTATGACTTTAATGGTATTACTTGGTATCTCAATGAATCGACATGCATTGCTTGCCCAACTCTTGAGTTACTTGGCATATATTGTCTGCTTAGCTCCTAATTGACTTGGCATATGAGTGACTTGATACTCATTTCTTACTTGGCATGCACTAAATTTACATGTTGTGCTTGGCATATGTTACTTGTTTGGTATGAACTAAGTAAATGACTTATGTGTATAAACACTCACTACTTAATAGTAATCTAAAACAAAAAAATTTGTTAACAAGGAAAACTGTGGTGAAATGAAAACTTAGTAGCGATGATACCCACTAGATTGATTATATATATGCATTGTTAGAAGATGAACCTTGTTAAGATTCAATGAGAAAATTTAGTAAAGAGAGTCCCTCTTAGGAGATATTGAATCCTTGTTAGGATATTCCAACCCTATTAGGAGTTGTAGTACATTGGATGCAAGAAGAGTTCACTTCCCAAACAAGAAATTTATCCTTAAGTATATAGGTGTTGTACCTATTTTCTTGACTAATCTCTAACTTTAGCTTGATCTCAGATCACAAAATCAGGTTTGCACTTTGGATATATTGCTTCAAAAAAAGTTCACATTTCACTTCTCATATTAGAATTGCACATTACTTCACATTTCTTATGACTTCACAAGATGTCTTTGTTAGAATTAATTTAGAATAATTGAGATGACGGGGGGGGGGTGGGTGAATTAACTTTTCACTAAGTGTAGTAAGCCCATTCAACCATTCATTTATCAAAGTTTTAACTTTTCTAATCAACAAGGTATTGTAAATCAACATGCAAGCATAACACATAACACAATGATTTACATGGAAAACCAATTTGGGAAAAACCACTAGTAACATGCTACTCAATGCTCACTCTTCTGAAGTGATGTAATGTTAAAGGCTTACAACACATTGTTAAATGTGACCTTGTTAGAGGATTTAACCACCTTGTTAGAAGTGGGCCTAGTTAGAGGACTTTAGAACATTCGCTTGGAATGCCAACCTATTAAATAATTTACAAATGGCTATTAAACCAACCTAAGTCCATAGGATTTCCATATCTAGTAAAATTGCTAGAGAGTATTAGAAAATCTTGACCTGACTATAACATACAACTTATCTTATAGATCTCAGATCACTTCTTAGCTCATACCCTTGCCTTGCCTTCAATCTCTGCAACTTTTGACAGCTTGCCCTCCTTTTAAGGTTAGTCCTCTTGAATTTACCAGTGCAATCATCTCTTCATGAACAATCTTAGAATTAGAGCCTCTATGCTCTTCCTTCTCCTAGATGTCTCCCCCTTGACATCCTTCAAACTACTTCATAGATTTGGCCATTCAACAACAATGGTATTAGTAGTTCTTTACTTCTTGGTCTATGACTTCTTAAATAGAAGTCTTGGAGTACCTTTTCCTGCTTGATTCTTCCATTCTTTAATTTTTAGTTTGTATTTATTAGGTAGGATCCATTGCATCTAACACATTCTATTTCCTCTAGAAACTTCTTTTATAATCCTTTAGAATTTTCCCAAAAATAGTTTATATAAGATTTTGTGCCATCAACTCATCATCCTTATCTTTTAGCTTGTTCACAAAATTCAATGTAACTACTTTGTTAGCTTAGATTTGAAAAATATTCATCATTTAAAATAATGCATTAGCTCAACCCTATTGAAATACTAGTGCTTGACACATATTGTGTTACTTGGCATCACCTATATTTTTCCTGATGCTCAGCACCTGAAGATCACTTGCCACCAACTAAGAATTTTCTAATGCTCGACACTTGATCTTCACTTGGTACCTAAAGATCACTCAGCACACACTAGAATTTTTTTGTTATTTGGCTTCTGTTGAGAATTTTTTCAGCTTCAGTTAACTTTTGTGGCACCCACTAATGATCCTAGTTTAAGCTTTGCATTCTACCTTGTTATAACTTCTTCCTCTAATGTTTCTAAGTGTGACCAACCTTTGTATCCTTGATTATGTCATCAATACATCATTTAGCCATTATCTTAATTGATCCTTGCACTTCATTACAACATCATTAGGTTCTCTTGTTAAATCTTGTTGATCAAATCCTCTTCATCAATCATCTAAGTCATAGTACTTGGATCTTATAAGAAAATATTATCCCTACAAATAGCAAGTTTGACATTAATGAAAAAATAATGATTGAAAACATTCTTTAACAACAATCTTCCTCCTTTACAATAATCTCCCTCTTTGATCTTCAAAAATGAGCTTTTCAATCAAATTTCCAACAATCTCCCTCTTTGGCATTTATGGAAAACTAAAACTAATCAATCGTATGGTTAAACTATTCAACCACAAGCTTACTAGGTTAGAACAGTAAGTCAAATGCCAAAAAGTAAATTGTAACTTCACATTTCCTACTACTATTCTGATTGTTTCATTTTTGCTTCTCCCTCTTTGCTACTACCACCTTATTCTTTGTCATTTTCCCTTTTTATTGCTCTTCTTCTACTATTATGATCAACATCTCCCTCTATCTTTATTTGATCAATATCCCACAACTTCTTCTGTTGATCTTTTTTGCTATTGATAAGTTTTCTTCTATTTCTCCCTCTTTGACAACAATGCCAAAGACATATTAGCATCTTAATATGCAAGTGTAGCTCTTACAGGTTCATTTAATTTCTCCCTATTCACCTTGCTTATGACTAATTTGGAACTTCAACACTTCCACTACTTTAGGTATAAATCCTAAAGTAAACATCCTCTACATTAATGTGTAAAGTCTTTAACATTTTGCTCATTTGATGTAGGGCATTCTTGATTTTTGTTTTAGTTAGCCTTGGCTAGGGGTATCACCCCTAACTTACCTCTAAGATACTCAAAAGAATCTTTAGGTAGTGCTTTTGTGAAGATTTCAGCAATCTATTCCTTTGATCTAACATATTCCATCTTCACTTGTTTGTCTTCCACTAACTCTCTTACATAGTGATACTTGATTGCAATATGCTTGGTTTTAGCATGCATTACTGAATTCTTTGATATATTGATAGCACTTGTATTATAACAATAAAGTATCATAGGACTAGTTACTTCTTCCTTCATACCTTGCAGAAAATGTTTGATCAATACAATATTGGTGCTATTTATAACAGCTGCCACATATTTAGATTCAGCAGTAGACTGTGAGGTGTAGCTTTACTTATTGCTAGTCCATGTAATCAATATCTTTCCTAAGAAAAGTACTCCTCCACTGGTGCTTTTTCTATCATGAATGTTACCTCCCCAATTTGAATCAATGTAGGCTCTTAGTTTAAATTTCTCACTCCTCTTGTAATACAAACCAAAGTCATCGGTTCCTTTTAGGTATCTCAATATTCTCTTAACTGCTATTAAGTGATTTTCTCTTGGGTTAGTAGAAAATCTTGCTAGTATTCTAATAAATAATGCAATTTTTGGTCTACTATGTACAACATATTTTAGCTTTCATATCATTTACCTATACAATGTCTAATTTAATTCAATAGACTCATCGTTCTTAGATAGTTTATGGCCTGTTGCCATTGGTGTGTTGACTAGTTTTGGGTCTTCTAACCCAAATGTTTTGAGTACTTCCTTGATGTATTTGGATTGACTCACAAATATTCCATATTTAAACTGACTTACTTGTAATCCAACAAAGAATTTGATTTTTCCAAACATTGATATCTCAAATTCATGCTTCATTTGATCAACAAAATCTTTGCACAAAACATCTTTTCCTCCAAATATTATATCATCAACAAAGATTACTGATATCAAAATGTCTTTACCTTCTTTAGCTTTGATGTACAAATTGTTGTTGTCATCTGTTCTCTCAAATCCCATCTTCACAAGATATTTGTGCAACCTCTAATACCATGCTCTAGGTGCTTGCTTCAATCCATAAATTGCCTTGTGTAGTTTGCAAACCATGTCCTTGTTCTTCTCATCTACAAATCCCTTTGGTTATTCTATGTAGACTTCCTCTTCTAGTATATCATTTAGAAAAGTAGACTTCACATCCATTTGGTACTCTTTGAAGCCTCTGTATGCAACATATGCAAGTAATGTTCTTTCTCCTTCCATTCTTGCAACAGGGGCACATGTCTCTCCATAATCTAGTCCTTCTTCTTGTGCATAACCTTTGCAAACTAGTTTGGCTTTGTTTCTTGTTATTTCACCATTCTCATCAAATTTGTTTCTAAACACCCATTTGGTACCAATCACAATCTTATCAACTGGTCTAAGAACTAGAGACTATGTTTTGTTCTTTTTAATTTGATCTATTTATTCTTCCATGGCTTTATACCAGTCATCATCTTGTAGTGCATCTTTCACTATTTTAGGTTCAAGCTTGCTTAACAAAAATTATTCATTCCTAAGCCTATTACTTGTTATTGGTCTGGCATCCTTGTGACAAATGATTTGATCTATAGGGTGATGTCTTCTCACATACTTGGCTAATCTTGGTTCAATCCTTCTTTTAATGTTTGATCCTTTAGCTTCAGAATCATTTTGTTCTCTTTCATCAAGAACTTCATCATTCCTTTCATGTGTACTATTTTCAAAGTCAAAATGTGCATTTTCTACATTTTACAATTCAGCTTCTAAATGTAGCTAGGCATTCACAAGCTGAGACTTAGTATATACTGAAGTTTGTTGCTAATTTCCAACTTGATTTTAAGTATTATCTTCAACTATCATTCCTTCACAGAAGTATACAAAGGATCTATAATCCTTTGTTTTCTTTGACTCATTTATTTAAACTTTTTCATGCTCATCAAAATTTACATTCACACTCTCGACAATCTTGTTAGTGTTACTATTCAAACACTTATATGCCTTACTTCTAGTGGAGTATCCAAGAAATATGCCTTCATCACTTTTTGCATCAAACTTTCCATTTCTGGTATCTTTTAGAATATAGAATTTACAACCAAATACTTTGAAATGTTTAACATTGGGTGAGTGACCATACCACAATTCAAAAGGTGTTGCATTTGTACCTTTCTTGACTCGAACTCTATTTAGTGTTTAGACTATAGTACTTACAGCTTCTCTAAAGTACTTTAGTGGAACATTTTTCTCCATCATCAAGTTCTAGCACAGTCAATTACTAACTAATTCCTCCTTTTAGCAATACCATTCTATGTTGGAGTTCTTGGTGCTGATTTTTTCATTTTGATACCTTTGTGATTGCACAATATTTCAAACTCTCTTGATGTGAAATTGCCTCCTCTGTCTGACCTTAGGCATTTCAGGTTCTTTCTTATTTCCTTCTCAACTCTGGCCAAATACTGCTTGAACATTTGAAATGCATCAAATTTTTGCTTAAAAAACATAGCACTCATCATCCTAGAATAGTCATCTACAAATAACATTATGTATCTGTCTCCTTGATAGCTTTGCACTTCTATTGGGCTACATAAGTCTATATGGACTAACTCTAGTACTTCATTGGAAGTGTATGTTTTTCTTTTGAAACTAGTCTTAGTCATCTTCCCTAGTTGACATTGTTTACAAATTGTGTATCTAGGTTTCTTCAACTTGGACAATCCTCTAACTTTCTTTTTCTTGCTAATGTCAATCAGATTATCAAAGTTAACATGACACAACCTTTTATGCCACAACTACACATCATCAAATCTAAAAATAAGACATCTTGCATCTTCCATATATAGGTAAAATAGATAACTCCTAGTTTGTTCACCCTTTCCTCTTAGATTTCCATCAGTTTCATAGATCTTGACAGTTTTGTTTCCAAATTCAACTTTGCAACCTACATTGCCTAAGTATGATACACTCAATAAATTTTAGTTCAATCCTATAACATAATATGCATTATTACATTAGATTTTTGTTGTAAATTTAATAGAGCCTTTTCCTTTGATTTGACATGGAGAATCATTACCAAATATAACACTATTTCCATCATATTGAGTAAAGGTAATGAACTTACTTTTATCTCCTGTCATGTGATGTGAGCATCCACTATCTACGATCCACTTGTCATTCTTGTTTAAATAGGTAACCAATGCTATTTCTTCATCTTCATCTTTATTTGATTCATCCTTCATGGCCACATAAACTATTTCAACATCATTCTCATCATAATCTTATTCAATAATGTAGCATCTCTTGCCTTTCTCCTTGTAATCTTTGTTGTCATCTTCTTTTTGGTTCCTATACTTGTTTCCTTATTTGTAGTTTTTCTTTTGTGGAAATCTTACAACAATATAACCTACTTCATTGCAATTGAAACATATGATAGGGAGCTTACATTTGAATTTACCTTTTCCTCTATAGAATTTCCTAGCTAGGAGTGCTTCTAACTGTTCCACATCTTCCTCATCTATGCTACTATCACTAGATGCATGTTTTCCTTTTCTTCTCTTTTTGCTTGATGTCTCCTCCTTAGTGTCATTTATTGTCATCTTTTCCTTGAAATTAGATTCAAGGTTCTCAAGTCAGTAGTTATCAAAATTGGATAGCTCAAATACAATAAGTCTTCTCGCTATTCCTTCAAAGATTAGCATGTTTCTTTGTACACACCTTAGTTTTTGGATGGCTAAAAATTTGATAGCATAGATAGGAAGCAGAGTTCTTAAGTATTTTCTAATGGTAATTTATTTTTCCAATTTTCCACCTAGACTTCTTATTGCACTTTCCATTTCTTTCATTCTTGTAGCATATTGGGCAACATTTTCACCTTCCTCCATTTTCATGTCATCAAGCTTTCCTCTTAGGATTTCTCTTTTTTCTCTCTAGACATTCTACTCTCCTCCGTAGATTTTTTTATAATGTTTTCCACATTTTGAATGTAGTGTCACTATCTTTGATGTCATCATATTCTGCATGGTTAAGTGCAGAGGTGATCTCCAACATTGCTTGATTATGCTCCTTCTTTTTCTTCAAATCATCTGCAGTAAGAGGTTCTACTAGATTTACATGTTCTATTCCAATTGAGGTTTGTGCATTATAGCCTATTGATCCAAGATGAAATTTCATCAAACTATAGCATGCAACAAAGTTTTCTTTGTTGATCTTGGGAACTTCTCTCTTGGACATCTTGATCTTTCTACTTCTAGTACCTTGAAACTAAATCAATAGATGGCTCTGATACCAATTGTTAGAATTTTTTTACAATAATTATTGGGGGGTGGGGGGGGTGAATCAATTATTCAAGTTCCAGATGTCCTATTCAAACTTTTCACTAAGTGTAGTGACTCATTCAACCATTCATTCATCCAAGCTTTAACTTTTCTAATTGGCAAGCTACTGTAAATCAACATGCAAGCATAACACATAAGAAATCAACACATAACACAGTAATTTACATAGAAACCCAATTTGGGAAAAACCACTAGTAACATGCTACTCAATTCTCACTCTTCTATAGTGATGCCTTGTGAAAGGCCTACCCTATTAAAGGCTTACAACACACTATTAAATGTGATCTTATTAGAGGATTTAACCACCCTATTAGAAATGGGTCTGGTTAGAGGACTTTAGAACATTCACTTGGAATGCCATCCTATTAAATGATTTACAAATGGCTATTAAACCAACCTAAGTCATAGGATTTCCATATCTAATACAATTTCTAGAAAGTATTAGAAAATCTTGACCTAACTACGACATACAACTTATCTTGTAGATTTCATATCTCTTCTCAGCTCATACCCTTGCTTGGCCTTCAATCTCTACAATTCTTGATAACTTGCCCTCCTTTCAAGCTTAGTCCTCTTGAGTATTCCATGCTCAATGTATTAGTGCAATCATCTCTGCATGACCATTTGTAGAAGTAGAGCCTCTATTCTCTTCCTCCTCCTAGATGTCTCTCCCTTGACACCCTTCAAACTACTTTGTAGATTTGGCTCTTTAGTAGCAATAGTATCAGCAACTCTTTGCTTCTTGATCTATGAATTCTTAAATAGAAGTCTTGGAGTACCTTTTCCCACACATTTCTTCCATTCTTTAATTTTTGGTTCGTATGGATTAAGTAGGATTCATTGCATCTAACCCATATTCTATTTCCTCTAGAAATATTTTGAATAATCCTTTAAAATTTTCCCAAAATGGTTTATATATGATTTTGTGCCACCAAATCATCATCCTTATCTTTCAACTTGTTCGCAAAATTAAATGTAACCACTCTGTTAGCTCAAATTTGGCAAATCTTTGTCATTTGAAAAAATGCAATAGCTTGACACTATTGAAATACTCATGCTTTGAACATACTATGTTACTCGACATCAACTGCATTTTTCCTAATGCTCAACACTTGAAGATCACTCTGCACCAACTAAGGATTTTCTAATGCTCAACACTTGATCTTCACTTAGCACCTGAAGATCACTTGGTACACATTAGAATTTTCTATTACTCAACTTCTACTAAGAATTTGGTCGGCTTCAACTAACTTGCTCGACACCCACTAATGGTCTTAGTTTTTACTTTGCATTCTACCTTGTTACAACTTCTTCCTCCAATGTTTCTAAGTGTGACCAACCCCTATATCCTTGAGTATGTCATCAATACCTCATTTAACCATTATCTTAATTGATCCTTGCACTTCATTACAACATCATAACTCAACCTTTCCCTTAGGTTCTCTTGTTACATCTTGTTGATCAAATCCTCTTCATCAATCAACTAAGTGATAGTACTTGGATCTTATAAGAAAATATCATCCCTACAAATAGTAGGTTTGACATTAATGAAAAAATAATGATTGAAAACATTCTTTAACAACAATCTTCCTTCTTTATGAAAATCTCCCTCTTTGATCTTCAAAAATGAGCTTTTTTGATCAAATTTCTAATAGTCTTTGCATAAATACCATGCATTTTCACAAATTGCAACTATCTTAGCTAAGACCAGAATATAATTTTCCAACTTAGAGTAAACATCTAGGATGTCGATGCTAATTGGTCAAGTAATTATTTTGTAAAAAATAAATTCTTTCCCTTTAATTTTGTTCTTTTGTTTGACTGGTAATTCATGAATATCTCTTTTCTGTACTATATATATTGATGTCTAATGTTATACACATCATCATCAATATGTATACTATCTCCATGTATTTTCAATACTCATAATATGACATCATAAATATTTTACATATAAAACAATGTACTAATGTAAACCAATTTCATACTTAGACAATTTTTTTGAGTACCAAAAGCTTAGTATCTTTATTACCAAGGTTTTTTGGAAGTAAGTACATCAATTTTTTCCATTAATGAAAACAATTAAATCACTACATGAAGCCAATTTTCAACAATCTCCCCCTTTGGCACTAATGGCAACAAAGTAAGAAAAATTTGCTAAGTAACAAAACCTTAATAAAAACTTACCATACTTATCATCTATTTCACTACATATACTTCTCAATTTCTAAATTTCTCCCCCTTTGAATATTATTTGTACATACATAACTTACTACACAATTTCCTCTTCAACTTCTCTCACTTTGACATCAGTGACAAAGGTTAGAAAATCCAAATAATTTCAAAAAAGTTGTCTATTTGCTATCAAAACACTATCTTGCTGCTTAAAGCTATTAAAATCTTCATACAATCATCAAATTTTTCCTTCAAACTATTCATATATTTCACCCATGTATCCTTTGTGATCTGATGAATGGATCTAGACTAATTGCAATATTGAATGCTTAAATAGAATCAAATTAGCAGAAGTCTTATTACATGCATACATAAATGAAATTATGCATCAAAACTTAAGAATTTAAGGTGAAATAAACAGAATTGAAAGAGAAGAAGATAGAGAGTGCAAAAAAAGTTTGATTTTGGAGTTCGCCACAAATGTGACTATGTCTCCGGGTCGGCTCCAATAGAGTACGACCGATCCGATTATTCTCCAAAATCAATTACAAATGCACCAAGACTTGTTCCCTTAAACACATCAGCATAGCATGCCCTCGACGTGCAGAATAGTCTTCAAAAATCTCTTAAACATTCTCTTGTTCTCACCACCTGAATGCCTTTCCAAAGCCTACTACCCCCATTTTATACATCAAATTTAGCCAAAAATGGGCTAAAACAATTAACAAACATAATCCCCTATTTTGATTACATATTTTTGAATTTGCCCCTTTTACCATTATTTTGTTATGATCTCATACCAAAATTAAGGGTTTGTTTTCAACAAATACCCTTAATTAACTAAGATTGGGCGGATTTTTTATGCATACATAACAACTCTTCTCTTAATATTGCATATGCCATAAATAGCCCATTAGTTGGCCTTAATATTAGGAGGCCAATGGTTAGGAGTTCAACTCCCATTATCTGATTCCTTTAATTCGAATTAAATATCCATTTTAATTTGAATTTGAATATTTTTCCTCTCTTTATGATTTTTTGACATCATGCTGATGTCACCATTTTAAACTTTTGCCTCCAAAATTCAAATTGCCATAACTTCTTCATACGAGCTCCGTTTTTAATGAAATGAACACCATTGGAAAGCTCTCATCAGGCTCTTTATTTTGAAATACATTGTTGACCACTTTCGAGATGGTCTGATTTTGCCTCTTATCTAGCCCTCTGGTCTGCCCATTGACCAAAACTTTGATTGAGCGTAACTTCTCCATTCGGATTCCATTTTTGTCCATTCAAGTCGGATTGGAATCAAGATTCTGAGATCTTTCTCATGGTGCAGATTTTTGGAGAGAAATGAGACACTTCAATTTTCACTGAAAATATCCTTCAGATCAGGCCTCCCCACTGAAGACCTTTTGGACCTCCAAAAGTGACATTTACTCTAACATAAAGTGAGGAATTGGCCTCCCCACTTGTCTTGTATCATCTGTACATTTAAATACCTGGCTCACAAGCACAATGAAGACTGCAACAACATTTTTGATCATAAACATTATTCTATCACTTCCATAAGCATCTGCATCAGTTGTCATAGCCACTAACCAACAAACATTGAATAGCATCAAGATGAACAATAATGCAGAAATGAAAGAGAATAAGTCAACAACATATCGATCCTTAACAATAGGAACATTTTTACCCAAAGAACCATCAATGCTTTCAATCATCATTCCCTCATGTTGTACTGTGGGTGCATCCTGCAACATCTGACCTTGGTTAGCTACTCCAAGTTCAAGTGTAGAACCACCTATACCGACAGACATAACAGTTAACTCTTTACTTGCATTAATTACCCTCTTTAACTGCCCTGGGTTTGCAAAAGAATGACCAGTCTTAATCATGTGAGAATGTACAATATACTGAATGCCATCTTTAAACAAGTGATAATGATTCTTTTCCCTATAGAAAATTGCTTTTCTATCATAAAGATAAGGGCTACCAAGCACTATCCCACAAATATCCAGTGGAACCACATCAAACTGTACTTCATCCACAAATTTACTAGTGATTGTGAATCTTAAGGTGCATTGTCTTATTACTTGCAACTTATCATTTTCACAAATCCAGCCTAGTGGATAAGGTTTCTTATGTAATGTAGTTTTCAATCCCAAGTTCCTTACAACACTTTCAGAAATCAAGTTCACTTGAGAACCACTATCTATGAGTGCATCAATTTTAGTGTTCTTAGCAACAACCCTTAAATGAAACAACTCATTCCTTTTTTTATCTTCAGGGAAATCATTAACTTTAGATGAAGAAGCACAACTATAAACAGAAACACTAGAGATAGGAGCTTTACCTTTTACACCCATAGCTGTTATCTTAGTCTCATCATCTGAATCTAAACCAAGATCCATAACAACATTTGTGGCTTTCTCCTTACCTTTTTGTTTCTGATTCTGTCTTTGAGACCACTTAGGCTTCAATTCGGGATGCAACTTCCAACAATGTTCTTCATCATGACCCTTCCTGTCACAATGAGTACAAGAAAGTTTCTCATCCTTCTTAACTATAGCTACCTTCTTTCCTTTCTCTATCTCTACATTCATAGAAGATTTCTTTATAGAGTTATCATCATCAAACTTATCAATAAAAGATCCTTTACCCCTTGACTCTAAGTGTGTAGCTTGAACTGACACTTCATCCAAATTACAAGGGTTTAATACCAAAATAGAATGTCTAAGGTAGGAATGAAGACCTCCTATGTACTTCAACAAAGTATCCTGGGTGTACAAAGGAACATTCAAAGCAATAGCCCTTTTCCTAAATTCATGGGTGTACTCTTGTACAGTTTGCCCTTTCCCTTGCCTAAACATTTGCCAGTCCATCATTAATTGTTGCATATGTCCTAGGGGATAAAACTGCTTCTTAAGAGCATTAACAAACTCTGCCCAAGTTAAACTGACTCTACCATGCCGTGAAACTTCTGCCTTAGTCTTACTCTCCCACCAAGTTAAAGCTATACCTCCTAACCGAAGAGTAGCTAATTGAATCCTATCAACATCATCTAATAGGTTTTGGACTCTACAGTAGACTTCTACTTGCTGAATCCAATCATCCAATTTTTTAGCATTAAGTTCACCACAATACTTAGGCAATTCAAATTTTACATCCAGTTTGATCTTAGGCTTATACCCACTCTTGAAAGGATTAGAAGAAGTAGAATGAGGAGAAGATGGAGAAGAATGAGAAGAGGGAGGAGAAGAAGAAGAGGGTGGATCTAGTTTCTTATCACCATCGCCATGATGTTTCCCTTTCTTGTCTTCACGTTCTTTCCGCTCTTGTCTTTCTTGAAAAAGTATGTCCACCTTAGCCTTCATCTCAAGGAATGCTCTTCGAAATTCCTGCTCACTGATCTCATCAGGAACCTCCATTCCAGAAATAGACATCTTCGAAAATGTTCTTCGCTTCCCAATCTCAGGATTAAATTCTTCAAGCTTGCCTTTGCCCTTCTGAATCCTGTATCTTGTTAGCATTCAAAAAAACAACTGCAATAATAGTCAACTGGGCTCTAATACCACTTGATCTGACTGAACGGATCTAGACTAATTGCAATATTGAATGCTTAAATAGAATTAAATTAGCGGAAGTCTTATTACATGCATACATAAATGAAATTATGCATCAAAACTTAAGAATTTAAGGTGAAATAAATAGAATTGAAAGAGAAGAAGATAGAGAGTGCAAACAAAGTTTGATTTTGGAGTTCACCACAAATGTGACTATGTCTCCGGGTCGGCTCCAATAGAGTACAATCGATCCAATTATTCTCCAAAATCAATTACAAATGCACCAAGACTTATTCCCTTAAACACATCAGCATAGCATGCCCTCGATGTGCAGAATAGTCTTCAAAAATCTCTTAAACATTCTCCTGTTCTCACCACCTGAATGCCTTTCCAAAGCCTACTACCCCCATTTTATACATCAAATTTAGCCAAAAACGGGCTAAAACAATTAACAAACATAATCCCCTATTTTGATTACATATTTTTGAATTTGCCCCTTTTACCATTATTTTGTTATGATCTCATACCAAAATTAAGGGTTTGTTTTCAACAAATACCCTTAATTAACTAAGATTGGGCCGATTTGTTATGCATACATAACAACTCTTCTCTTAATATTGCATATGCCATAAATAGCCCATTGGTTGGCCTTAATTTTAGGAGGCCAATGGTTAGCAGTTCAACTCCCATTATCTCATTCCTTTAATTCGAATTAAATATCCATTTTAATTTGAATTTGAATGTTTTCCCTCTCTTTATGATTTTGTGACATCATGCTGATGTCACCATTTTAAACTTTTGCCTCCAAAATTCAAATTGCCATAACTTCTTCATACGAGCTCCGTTTTTAACGAAACGAACACCGTTGGAAAGCTATCATCAGGCTCTTTATTTTGAAATACATTGTTGACCACTTTTGAGATGGTCTGATTTTGCCTCTTATCTAGCCCTCTGGTCTACCCGTTGACCAAAACTTTGACTGAGCGTAACTTCTCCATTCGGATTCCATTTTTGTCCATTCAAGTTGCATTGGAATCAAGATTCTGAGATCTTTCTCATGGTGCAAATTTTTGGAGAGAAATGAGACACTTCAATTTTCACTGAAAATATCCATCAGATCACTTTGTTTCTTTAGTAGTAGTGAGAATTGAACAATAAGGCATATGACGCAATCTCAACTGTATTAAGGTCAGAGTAGGTGAAGTTTTCATAACTGAATTTTGTTTTGACACATTCTTCCAACTATCTTTCAATGATTGATATCTTTAGAGAAATAGTTTCTTTGAATTTTTCTAGTCTTCTTAAAGTTAGCTCTTTTTTAATTTCTTGTTTTTTGGTGTTAGCAGGAACACCAACAACTTTTCGTTCTAGTTCATCAACTCTATAAGAGGGTTGTTGTATCTAGCTAGTTAGAGTTTCTAGCCCAGTCAGCTTCCCTTGAATCTTTCTATCCAAATCTTTAGTCAACTTATGAGATAAATTAAATTTTATGTATAGTACCTTTCCAACTTGCTGACATCTTTGGGTTTCCTTGATACAAGTATCAAGATTGAGAAAACAATTTCAAATATTTTGACAAATGGTGCTAAAAAGATTAGCATCATGTGAAATTTGAGCTTTAGACTTAGCAACATTCAAAACACTTTTAAATTCATCATTAAACAATTTTACAACTGCTTGTGCTCTTTGTTCGAGGTTCAGTTTAGTGTGTTTAGCTATGAGTGTGTTGTACAATCTATTAGTCACCTCCATTAATGTTCTTTGTAGACTTCTAACCTTTATGTTCTTCTCAAATAATTTTTTCAAGAATGAGATTAGGTTAGATTGATCATCATCATCACCTGTAAGGTTAGCAAGAGATATAAGAGAGGATGAGCTAGATGCTTTCACCTCATCTTCCACTTTTTTCCTCTCTACTGCCTCCTTTTTTTTTCTCTCTTCTTCTTCCTTCTCTTCTCTTCTCTTTCTTTCTTTTCTCTTTCCTTCTTTTCTTTTCCTTTCTTTTCTCCTTCCAACCTTTTCTCTTTTTCTTCTTCTTTCCTCTCTTCGGCTTCTTTTTGCTTCTTTTCCTCTTTAAGCAATCAGTCTCAACTGATTATGAATATCTTTGGAATTGGACTTAGGCTGATCATAACTTATGAAAATATTATCATCACTATTAATTGTGAAACTAGTTTGATCAATTTGAAAAGTATCACCACTTATTGATACTTCAAAAGATTTCTCTAAAGTGGAAGGAACTGTCTCTACATCCATCAACATTTTATTGATAGCTAGAACATTTTCAATTCTTATTGTGTTCTTATCAGCTCCCATAAATAGAATACTCCTCATTTTGTCCTATAGATAGTGTGCTATTTGCTTCATCAATTTCTTTATCTCTTCTGCATCTTCAATCTTACACATAGTTCTTATCATTTATTTCTAACATTCCATATCTTCTTCTCGAACTAGTGCCTTCTTTGGTATAAGGTTGTCATATATTTTTTGATTGAAAAATCCTTTAATGTCCTTAAGTTTCAAGTTATTTAGAATCAAATATCTCATAGCAGAGATATCAATTTTATCTTCCTCCTTATCACTATAAAAATCATAAAATATGTTCATTTGTACAAAGTTTCCTTCATTGACTATGGTTGTGTAAATCTTATTTATCTTAGGTTTCCAAGGTTGCCTCATTTTCCCTACTTACTATTTGGAAAAAAAAAAATTCTCTGGTTGTTTCTTTTTCCTCCTCTTCCTCTTCATCAGTAGATTCTTCAATTGTCAATAATGTCTTCTTTCTCTTTTTTGGTCCAATAGTTTGTTGCTTAACTCTTTTTGATTTCCTTTTAGATCCACTTGGTTGTTCAGCTGATATAGTAGTATATGGAATACTCTATTATGTAGGAATTTTTGCAATAGATACACCAGATGCTTGGCCAACTAACAAAGTTTTCAAATACATTATGCCTTGTTCACCAATTTGTTTCAGTTCAAAGATTATTTGCCTGACTGCTTGAGATTCTTCTATCATACCAACCTCAAATAATGTTTTCTTCATTATAGATGTAATCTTCTTATTAGATGCCTTTTCTAATGATGTCTAGTAAGTTGACTTGGTTATCTCCTCATACATTCCAAATCTATATGATGCTTGATCTACATTAGATTCAAAAAATATATCAATATAACTGATAGATATATCATTACTTAATTCATCACCTAGGGGCTCAAGAAATATTTCCTAAGGTTATACTGCTTCAATGTAGGTTAAGTTATTATCCACCATAAAACATATATCATTTTTAAATCTATCAAAAATTGTAGGGGAAATTTTGAATTTTTGTTTCATCTCATTATGAAATGTTCTCACAATCAAATTTTTGTTCTATAAGATTTTCTCTATTGGATGCCTTCTACACATATCTGTTATCTTTTCCATATCTTTCACTTCTCATAATATTAGGGACTAATAAATATGGAAACCTCTTAACTACATGAAAGAAAATATGATTAATCAAAGATTGGAATCTAAGTACATCATTCTTAGTTCTCTTAATTTTCTCCAAAACTCTCAAGAAGTTGCGCTCTCAAAATCTCACTTGAATTCACTTGATCTTTCTCAACACACATCATATATGTTGCATAAGTAAAGCTTGTTGACAACTCACCATTCTTAGAACTTGCACAAATAGAACATGAAATGATTCTTCTCAAGAATTTTACATCATGTTTTCTAATAGTTTTAATCACCATTGCTTTACCATTGTAAACAACCTTAGTATAACTTTCAACCTTCTTCTTAACTAGTTTCTCACGAATAGGTATGCTACCTTGTTTAATAAGACTAGTGACCTCATGAATAAGGTCGACAGAGATGTCAACTACATTTTCTCCCATCCAAATCTTTCCATTATGAATTTTGCTCAATATGATATGAGTCCATTCTTTTGTATCAGGTTTGTGGTAAAAATAATATATGACTAAGTCTAAGTCTTTTAGATGCTCATATCTAGGCTTAATAATCATCTCATGATTGAATAAAATTTCCATATCTTTTTTCATTAACTCGTTTCTAATGGTTTCAAACTTACTACACAGGTAGCTTCCTAAATCTTCCAAGAAAACTACATTGTCTAGAGTAATTGACAAAGCCAAATTAGGGTTTTCCTCTAGGAGTGTCATAGGAACTACATTTTATTTGGGTCTCTTGACATTTTCAACATTTAGAACAATTGACATATCCATGATTACATTGAATAAAAATTTATTGAAGAATTTCTATTCAGAGAGTGATAAAATACCTTGTTTAGAGTAGGATTTTTCTCAAAATTACTTTTTCCAAGTTACTTTTGTGTGCTCTTAGCTACTAAGATGATCACAATGTATAAACAATTAATTTCATATTCTATTTATTCAATTGGAACTTGCATTAATTATGTACTCTACTAAATAAAAAAAGTGGTTTATTTTGTTTTGAAATAAAATATGTGGTCAAGATCAATTGTTTGATCTTTGAATTCTATTCTAGGTTCACCATACCTTCCTTTCATCAAGAAAATGTTCCAAAAAAATCTAGTTCATGAAATTTATTGTAGAAACATAGAATTCATCTTCTTTCACAAAGTAAACTTTCTTTTTTATAATTGTAACTCTTATTTCTTTTGTAACTTGTTTCAATAACCTCCAAATTGCAAGAAAGCTTAACTACAGTCCAAATCCATCAAGATACATCTTCTCTCAACCTCACTATGAGTAGCTCAATCTCTAAATGAAGTTTCTAATTTTAGTACTATGAACAAGAATAATTCAACTTGGTTGAATCAAACTCTATTATTGACTGCAATTTTCCTATCTCACTATCATCTAACTTTTCCTCTAAAATATCTAATCCTTTTAAAAATTCCTCATTAAGTTCTTCTTGAAGTTCATTGACTACAATTTTTTATTCTTTATTGTCTTTCTTATTTCTGGAGTTACTCTCATGATTCCTTCTATGATTTTGAAATTCCATCCATTATTGCTTCTATCCATTTTGTAGTACGTTGTTGTATGTCTAAAGTTGTTTCATAATTAACATACTAGAATTTTGCTTCTAAGATTTTGTTGATCAATAGGTGCTTAACTATTTCAAGCTATGTGTCCAAAGTTGTTATGCTTATAACACATGATCTACTTCATTACTTCATAAGGTCTACTTTCACTTGATGTCCTTTCATTAAATCTTCTCCTATTTGTAGGGTTAGTGTTTCTAGATATTCTACTATTTCTTCTATCTTTATCATATTTACATTTCCTACAGTCAATTGCATTGTGACCAATACCATGGCAATTATGATAGTAAAATTTCCTAACATGATTAAATAATTTATTTCTACAATCTCTTTTCATATGACCTATTTCATTACATGAAAATAATTTACCTCTAATTTCATACCTGGTTTCCTTAGGAGATTCCACTTTCTTAGGTTCATCCAATTTCTCAATTACCTTCTCTTGTCCAATTTATTTGGATTTATCAAAAGATTTACTAGATTCAATCCTATCATCATATGTATCTTTCTCCTTTGCATATTATTTACTTTCGAGTTTCTTTGTAGATATGTTAAATAGATAACCAATAATAGTTTTACAGCAGGTAGGTCTTTGTATTGATATTGATTCATCAAGATTTTCTCTGCTAGTGTAAATATTTTCATGTTATTGCTTGGACTAAGTTGGTTCACCTTTCACAATAGTGTTGTATATAAAAAGTTCTTCATTATCTTCTTTCAATGTTTCAAATTCAAATGTCTTCTTTGCTAGACTCTCTCTATGATCTGAAATTTTAGTCTTCAAATTAGATTTAATTTTGGTAGGATCATTCCTCAAACTCAAATTTAAGTTGGTAATCTCCAATTCATGCTTCAAGATCTTTTACTCTATTTTTAGTTTTGAATATTCATCATCACTAGTAGATTTAGTAGATTCGGTCCTAGATTTGAGATGTTCATTCATGTCCTTCAATTGTAGAATGTATACATTGGACTCTTCCTACTTATCCTTTATCTTATCTCTTTCTTCAATAAGGAGATCAATTTTTTCAAGTGTCTCTGGAAGGTTATTCATCACTTGTTCTATATCCATAGGGATCTTACTCAAGTTGTTAAGCATCTTCTAAGTAACTAAGACTTTATACCAATCGTTACAAATAGGGAATACTGAGAGGTGGGGGTGAATCAGTATTCTACAAACTTTTGTCACTAACTAGATATTTTTAGTTACTTTGAACCATGCATAAGAAAGTAAACAAGTACTATTGAATAGTAACAATAATCATGCATAAAGAGAACACATAATGCCATATTTTTTTATCTAAGGAAACCCTAGCCAAGGGGAAACCCTGGCGGGGATGATACAAACTACATAATATACTATTATATATGTTCATTATTAGAGGATGGACCCTTTTAGGAGTCAATGACAAATTTAGTATAGAGAGTCCCTATTAGGATACTTTGAATCCCTACTAGGATATTCCAACTATGTTAGGAGTTGTAGTATAGTGTATGCAAGAAGAGCTCGTTGCCCAAACATCTACTTCCAATTACAAGAAGAGCTCACTATCCAAAAATTTAATTTATCCTTAAGAAAATAATTCTTGTACCTTCTTTCTTGACTAATCTTTGACTTTAGGTTTATCTTAGATCACAAAATTAGGTTCACAAGAACTTTGCATATATAGCTTCACAAAAAGTTCACATATCACTTCTCATATTATAATTGCACATTACTTCACATCACATTTGAGTTTGCAAGATGTCTTATCATAAATTCCATGCCCTTTCACAAATTGCTACCAAGTTGGCTAAGACCAAAATATACTTTTCTAGCTTATAGTAAACTTCTAGGATGTTGGCAATAATTGGTCAAGTAATTATTTTGGAAACAAAATAATTCCTTTCCCTTTAATTCCATTGTTTTGTCTAACTATAAAGTCATGAATATCTCTTTTCTATATTGTTTGTATTGATGTCAAAGATTAAACACATCATCATCAACATGTATAGTGTCTCCATCTATCTTCACTAGTCATAATATGACATCGCAAATATTTTACATATAAAACAATGTACTACTGTAAACCAATTTAATACTTAGATAATGTGTTGAGTACCAAAAGCTAAGTATCTTTATTATTGAGGTTTTCTACAAGTAAGTACATCATGTATTACCATTAATGACAATAATTACATCACTGCATAAATGCAATTATCAATACCTATATCACTCCCTATAACTTGGTGCAATGCATGATGTCATTAGTTGACGCACCTAATATAGGGGAAGTACTAGGTGCTCTCTCTCTAAAAATTGACCTATGTGTCTTTGGTCAAAAAACCAAATTCCTACCAACTATTCTACCACACCCCTTTCCTAAATGTGATGGTAAATTTGTGTAGTTCACCACCCTACCTAAGTGAACCTCAACATAAAGTTGTCATGCAAAATAGAGTGGAATTTGGACATTATTTGGATAATGACAATGAGTAACAAGGAAGTGTGGTTATTTAAGTACATCCATCTGTGGATCTACACACTTATGGGGAGAATACCCCTTCACATACTTTAGTGGAAAATAATGTGGGAAAAT
The DNA here is from genome assembly GCA_028749045.1 of Cupressus sempervirens. NCBI lineage: Eukaryota > Viridiplantae > Streptophyta > Pinopsida > Cupressales > Cupressaceae > Cupressus > Cupressus sempervirens. Next base: position 133,513,577 of record CM053789.1, on the reverse strand, counting down.
TCCCTCTTTAGTGTCTTTTTCAGCACTAAGCCCTATACCTGTTGCAGTGAATGACCTAGAGAGACCTCTTGTCTCTTACTATCAAGGAC